>JAPKLW010001265.1:0-231026 GCA_026898455.1 Plectranthus barbatus
TTGATCCAACAAAACCTTTTACAAATAAATCCTAAGGGAGATTTTAGGAATAATTTCCCAACAAAAATATTATATTTTCCCCTTTTGTTTTATTTGTTGTGTTTAAATTTTTAAATAATAAGAGTAATTTTAGTTTTTGAACAAATGAAGTTTTAAAAAAATTATTCTTAAAAATATAATATTATTATTTATATTATAATATAAGATATTATTTATTTATTTCGCAAAACGCGTGGGTGCAAAGCTAGTTCTTTTCTAATACACATATTACTCGAGTGATTCTGGTGAGAAAATTTTTCTCTTAAAAAATGAGAAAGTTATTTAATTATTTAAGAAACTTAGTAAATATATTCAAACAATATTGTAAATATAATAAAATTATTTTCTCATATTACATGCTTAGTTTTTAAAAGAAAGGGAAAAGCTTACCAAGTTATGAGGTAGAATGTATGTCATGATTTTGGAGTCATTAATTATAGTTGAGCTAGAATAGTCAACAGACTGTCGGAAATAATGTTGCCGTTATTTGTCGTGTATAATCCATCAAACATACACAAATTCAAAGAAACTTTAGTTATTATCAATTAAAAAATTCAGATTAGTTGGTAAAGAAAATACGATAAGTGTGGAAAGTGGGAGTTGGAGACTTTAAAAACTCATTTAATATTGTAATTACCAAGACTTGCGGGGAAAATCTTGCCACAATTAAGTTTCGGAAAAGTCTAGGTTAGGTTAATATTCATTCTAAACATAACTATCTCTTTGATTTTTCTAGCCGCACGCATGGCTTGTCTATTATTTTTAATAAAAAAAGGTTTCAGTCTTACAACTTTTATTTTATATAATCGGTCTTATTTGAAATATATTATTTAAAGAATAATTTATTAAATATATTATAAATTATTGTGATTTTTTGGAATATATTACGGACTATGCATTATTAAAATATATACAAAATATCAGTTTTATTCAAAATATGCCAAACTAGTTTTGTTTCAAATTAATAATATGAGCAAAAATTTGAGGTGGAAATTTGAGAAAGCTACAATAATTTGTATATATTTACGTTTATAAACAGGGGTAAATGCAAATTTTGAGAATCGTGGGGACTCGATTATATTTTCATGGGGTTGACATTTAAATTTTAATATATATATTAAAATAAAAGAAATTGAAAGTCTCTTGGCGGACCCTCCGAACGTGTGCACTAGTCCTAAATCTTAAACAAAAATAATAGTATATCATATATTTAATAATATGCATAATTTATAATATATTTTAGAAAATGTCAAAACTTAATTATAGTAAAAATTTGCACTTTTTTCAAATTAATGTAGTAGAAAGAGAAACTATCATCTTTCTCAATTAAATAGCCAAACAATTATAAACTATACAAATATAAGATTGTATTTCTTTTTCTTCAACAATATAAAGCTGAATATACTCACCAGAAATTCACATCATTTGATAAAATTTCCATCTATATTATAAAATGGGTGATTCTATTCATAACTCTAAATTTCTTTTGTATCCCCAAATATAAATATTATAATTTATGACTATTTTAACCTTACATCCTCAATTATTTAAAATTTTATAATGTAAAATACAACCACCCTATTATCATTCTTTTTTCCTCATAAATTATTTAATTTTTTATACAAAACTAGATACTGTTGCTATGAATAGCAAACAATCAGTTGATGTTTTAGGCATCTATAAATCTACGGATCTTCGATTAGATTAGTTTAATCACTTAATGTAATTGACGTGAGAACATTAGCAACAACTTTGCCTTCTTATGTTTAATAGTTTCATGTAAATCTAATTCAATATATGTAGCATCACATAAATTCCCATAAACCATAATTCTTAGTCATTAGTTGAAAACTGTGTTGAAATCGAGATGATAATTCCCAATATACAATCATCAACAAATTAAAGTTTTTCACAAACATAAAAAAAAACCCTCTCCTAAAATAATTAATCTTGTTCATAATCTACCCTCCCTGTAAAGATAGAGGCACGACTGAGTGAGGCAGGGGTGGTATTTTTGTTCTTAGAGATTTTATGTGATTTCTCTCCCAGCGAAGACAGACGCAAGACGCGACGATTATATTTTTCTTTTTGACAAGGGTGGAGGTTTGGTTTTGTTTGTAGGGATTATAAGACTACTCTCATGTCATCCATAACACTGGTATGAAAATCGTCATATAAGACAAAATTTTATGAGTAAGAATTTTTTTTTTTTATCTATCTATTTATTATATTAAAATAGAATAGTCTAAAAGAGTCGTTCCTGCAAAAACTTTTTTTTTAGGAATTTTATCTAATTTCTTTATTATTTTTTATATTATGTCATAGATATGCAATAAACAATAATAGAAATATTAAAATTTATATTTGTCATTTTTTCTTTAAAATATTTCATCTCAAGAATTTATTATATTTTTTAATTTTTAAACCCTACAAGTATAATATATTTTATGGAATAATATTATCAAACCTCATAGCTTTGTGTTTGATATAATTTTTTTTAATTTTATTAAATTTGTATATATTTTTTTAATTCTTTGTGTTTGAAGCTCAAGAACAAAAGAGCACAAAAGATAGTATTGTATGTGTAAAAATAAGATTGTATTGTAATAAAATTTCTGATAAAATAAAGACTTAAGGATCACCTATGTTATAGTTTTTGAAATCATAAAATTAGACATTTTATTTTTATTATTATGAACTATGCATAACTTTTATATGATTATCTTCATTCAGTATATGTTAGTTTATATTTTTAATAATATTATGAATTTTACCATGATAATTTTTTATAGGGTTAATTGCAAGTTTTAGCAAAACTTTTCACTACTTTTGCAATTGTAGCGAACTTTCAAAATTTTTTGCAATTATAACATAAAGTTGAATTTTTTGCAATTATAACACAATTTTTTTCTCCTAAAAAATCGATTAAATATTATTCATAAAAAAATCAAAGTTTGATTTTTTAATTTTAGATTTAAATAATATTTAATGTGCAATTTTAATTTAATTATATGTGTTATTTAAGTTCTTAATTCTTTTTGTTCCTAAATATTTGAAGTGTTGTGTTTTTTATTTATTTACTATTTACTAAATGTCTTTTTCCAAGTTTTAATTGATATATAATATAAATAAAATATGTCATATTTGTCTTTTAGTTATTATAAAAATAAAACGTTTTTTGTGTCCTTTTTTGTGCACGTAATACCATATACCAATAAAATTGAAAAAAGTCATTTTTAAAATAGTAAATGAATAAAAAAAATACAATACTTAAAATTGATAGAATTTAGTGCCCGAGTTTAACACAATGGTGTCAAAGACAAAGTAAACAAAATGTTTGACATACAAAAGTCAAAGCGTAAAATGTAAAAGAGTTTGACACAGCGGAATTAATTGTTTGAAGGTTTATAAATCATAAACCCTCAAGAGCCACGTGGCAAAATAGTTTTCTCTTATTCAAACAAAGTTTTTACAAGTGAAGAACAAAATACTAAACAAGATAGAAATTTTCCTAAGTTCACTCCTTAGAAAAATTCCTACGAAAGCAATCAAACACAAAATCACACGATACAACCCAATTACTCCTCCACCGTACGATTCACTCTGCGGAGATGGATTCCACAACTCGATTGTAATCTTCGTGTACTTGGTGAATGGTTAGAGAACGATTTAGCCTAGAGAACTCGTATGAATATGTGTCTAACCTCTGATCCACATGTCTCTAGTCTTTTTCGTCTTCTATTTATTTGTCTTGGAGCACTCGTACACTTCTTCCACTGCTTGGCAATGGATCGTGTCACTCTTCCACGTCTTTACTTGTTCATAAAACAAAAAATGAACTCCCACTAACTGACGTGGGGTTAGATAAAGATGTAGAGGTGCTCCCGATTATTTAGGAACTAGAATAACAACCTAGAATAATAATATAAAGTATATAATTAATAAGATATAATTAATAAACATAATATATCCAAAACCTAATAAATAGGACCTGTAAAAACGTCATTAAACAGATAAATATAAGTTTCCTAAAAGATAGGAGTTAGTTGCAACAAACAGATTCGGAACTTTGACATTGAGAGGTCAAAGTTAAGTTAAGCAGATAAGGTTTGACATGTTAATATTAAAGTTAGACAGTAAGGATAAGATAACCTTCAACCCGTCAAAGCGAGGTAAGTTTGACAACCGTGTGTCAAACTTACTTATTCGCAGGTAAGTTTGACAACCGTGTGTCAAACTTACTTATTCGCACTTCACAATCTCCCCCTTAAGCTTATCCGACCTGTTACCATTCCATATGGATCATCCATAACAAAATAGCATTCATTGCCACAAACCCATATGGTGCAACCATAATAAAAGTAATAAAAATGGATCAACCATAAACAAAAAGAACCATTGCATAAGCAAAACAAAATGATTACAGGGTTTGTATCAAACTCATTTGAATCATAAATATCCAGTAGCAAAAACATAAAAAACATCAAAACATAACAAATTGTTTTCAAAAAACAAGCAGGAGCAGGGGGTCAAAGTCATAGCAGCAGCATCCATCTTCAGCTTTCACCAAGTCTCCCCCTGAATGGTACATGTAGGAAAGCTTAATCCAGATCCTGCAACAGCTTCAGTGCTTGCTTGAGAAGCCTCTTGGCTTGATGAATCTTTAAAGTGCGATCTTGAGCGGAAGTACCAGCATCCACATCTTCGTCCTCGGAAGTGTCACTCAACACATAGGGCAAGTCTTTGACCCTTGTATCACCCTTTCTGGTCAGAGATTGCTCAAAGATCAGAGGAATGGGGTCAGACTGCAGTTCTTCGTCGATCGGAGTGACTCCTTGAGAAATGATTAGCGCATGGAGAAGGCAAGGATGCGGTAGATAGGTGGTATCTGACTTTGACACTGCATGAAAAATGTTAGTAAATACTGCTTGGCCAAAGTTGAAGGGTATGCCAGTCCCAACCCTGTAGAGAAATTCAACTTGCTCCTGGGAAACCACCAACATGTTCTTGTTGGGCAGCCAATTATGCACACAAATTTTGAACAGTGCAACGTACTTCCAGGTCAGAGTGGAAACAGACATCTTGGCCACCCAAGTCTTATGTTTTCCCCTGGTTTGTTCCTCAGCCAACTCCTTCTCAGCAGACTTTGAAAAGGCTTCAACAGTCTCAGACTTCAAATCAAGGAATGCATTAATGGATTCATGATCAAACTTAATCACTTTCCCTCTAACAAAGGATTTCCCAAACTCGTTTTTGTTAGACTGAAACAACTCATCTTTCAACATGTTGGCAAAGAACTCAAGAACCAAAGTAGGGCTAAATGAGGTAAAGTCAGTCACAGTTTTGAGAAGCCCCATTTTCCTAAGAAGCAAGTCTAACCCAAACTTCAAAAATATAGCACTGTCCATCATTTTCTCAATTTTAAACTCTCGCTTAGAGTAAAGCACCTTAAGTGACTTAGCAAAACAATGATAGTACTTCTCAGAGTTTGAGCGATTAACATCATAATCAGAGTCTTCGTCAGAAGAGGAGGACAGAGTACCTTTTCCTTTCTGGGATGAGGGTTCCAAGGACTTGGATTGTTCAACTTTTGGCTTCTTTGACCGTTTTGTCTCAGATCGTTCTGGAGAGATTGACTTTGTTGGACGTTTGGTGGACTTTGACACAGACTTTTTGGGTTTTGATTTGGTTTTCTTGACAGAGGTCGCTCCTACAGACCTCTTCCTTTTTGTTTCCCGTTGCTCTCCGCTTGAGTCGGCTTGTTCTTCGGCTTGTTCGGTTTCTTGAGGATCGGCCTTGAAATCTTCATCAGAGCTGTGCGAATCTCCCGATTCGTAGTCTGACATGATGGTGTCAGACTTCAGCGATTGCTCTGACAAATCATCGTCCTTTGTGAAAACGTGGGGGTGTCAGTCAGACTCTTTTGAAATATTCTCGGCTTCACCTTCTTTCTACGGCTGGCAGCGTGCTTTTTGTACTGTTTCTTCACAGTTTCTTCAAAGATCCTTTCAGATCTCCTCTTAGGCATCTTACCCTCGACTTGTTGAATAGCATCAGAGATCAATTTGAGATTTCCTGGTTGATCGGCGTCAATAGGAAAACCTTCTTGGCCCGGCAGCGCAAAGCGGAGTGGAGGCTCATGTACAACCTCAGATAGGTTCACTCCAACAGTTGTCAGAGGTAGGTCTTCGAAGGGTTTAGAGGTCTGAGCGGTTGAGTCGGGTTGGAGGAAGGGTTCCTTCAAAATCCTCTCAGTTTCTTCATCAAAGGCCTTGTCAGACTCCTCGATTGAAGGTTTGGGAGGAGAGGCGTGTTCTTTTAGCTTGGGTTCAGAGGCGAGAGAGGGTGTTGGTTCAGTAGGTGGTTGAGATCTCAACTTAAGTGTGACTCCTTGGGGTCAAACTGGTACCTAGCACATACACCAACACTAAACAAAATATCTGAACGACTAGCAGACAAATATAAGAGACTTCCTATCATGCTATGGTAGAGAGTTGGTTCGACTTTGACACCAGAACTGTCTCTCCATAATTTATCACCACTACCCATGGGAGTTTTCATATGTTTAGCACTATCTAATCCAAATCTCTTTACTATTCCTAACGCATATTTTGACTGTGAAATAAATACTCCATCCTGACGTTGCATAATTTGCAGACCTAAGAAATAATTTAATTCACCTACCATGCTCATCTGAAACATGTTTGACATGTTCGTGAAAAACTCATCTACAAGTTTGACATCTGACGCACCAAAAGAAATATCATCAACGTAAATTTGAGCAATTATAAAATTATTTCCTAAATGTTTAACAAAGAGGGTTTTATCAGCATTACCTCTTACAAACCTTAAATCCAACAAAAATTTGGTGAGTCTAGCATACCATGCGCGTGGAGCTTGTTTTAAGCCGTAGAGGGCCTTTTTGAGCTTGTAGACATGATCGGGCTTTGACAGATCCTCAAACCCTTTAGGTTGCTCAACATAAGCTTCCTCTTCCAGGATCCCATTCAAGAAGGCGCTTTTAACATCCATTTGGTAAAGAGAGAAATCAGCAGCACACGCAATGGCTATCAGGAGACGGATTGACTCTAATCTTGCTACAGGAGCAAACGTTTTGTCAAAGTCAATGCCTTCAACTTGCGTATACCCCTGAGCAACTAATCTCGACTTGTTTCTCACAACATTTCCCTTTTTGTCTGTCTTGTTTTTGAATATCCACTTGGTCCCAATAACATTTTTATCCTTCGGTTTTGGAACCAGCTCCCAGACATCATTATATTCGAATTGGCTGAGTTCTTCTTGCATTGACTTAATCCAGAATTTATCTGCAAGAGCTTCTTTGACATTCTTGGTTTTAGTTAGAGATAAATAACAAGCAGAGTGTAGGAGATTAAACCTTGACGACAAACACACCGATCTAACCATCTCTCAGTAATTGACAGGATCCTTCTTCCTTGTTTGGATTCCCTCTATCACACTTCCTATTACCTGAGATGTTGGATGATCCTTCCTTATTCTGAGAGGAGGATCCCTTCTTTCATGGTTTGACACTGGGGTGTCAGAGTGCTCATCTGTGTCAAAGCTTGGTGAAGTTTGACTCGTGGTAGGCTAATCACTGGGTGACTGTTCAGTGGTAGACGGTTCTTCAGAACTTTCAATTAGATGAGATGCATCTTATTTATCGAGCTTCTCAATCAGAGAGCCAGCTTCGTCATACACAACATTGACTGACTCCTGGATTGCTTGAGTGTCAAGGTTGTAGACTCGATAGGCTTGGTTGTTGCTAGCATACCCAAGGAATAGGGCTTTACTGCTCCTTGTGTCCAGTTTGGTAAGATAATCCCTGTCGTTCAACACAAAACACAGACAACCAAAGACATGTAAGTACTTTAGGTTAGGTTTCTTACCATTAAGATTCTCATAAGGTGTGGTCTTTGTTCCAGGCCGGAGATAGACCCTGTTGATAAGATGGCATGCAATGTTTACAGCTTCAGCCCACAACCTTTTGGAAAGGTTCTTTGAGTTTAACATGACTCGGACCATTTCATGAAGTGTTCGTTTCTTTCTCTCCACCACTCCATTCTGTTGTGGTGTCTTGGGTGCTGAGAACTCGTGAGAGATGCCCTTTCTTTCACAAAATTGGTTGAAACTTTCGTTTTCAAACTCTCTCCCATGGTCTGTTCGAATTCGTATGACACTGGAGTGATAGAGTTTCTTGAATTTCTTGTATAGCTTCTTGAAGTGATCAAAGGCTTCAGACTTTTCTCTTAGAAATTCCACCCATGTGAATCTTGAAAAATCATCTATACACACTAACACATATCTTTTCCAACCTATACTTTCAACTTCAATAGGTCCCATCAAATCCATGTGAAGTAATTCAAAACATGTGCTCGTGTTAATAGAATCGGTGACAGGATGAGATGAACGAACCTGTTTACCTTTTGTACATGGACCACAAACCTTGTCAGGGTTGAACTTCAGGTTTGGAACTCGTTTGACTGCATCAGCTTTAAGGAGTTTCTGAATGCAATGTGTACTTGCATGTCCCATCTTCTGGTGCCACAGTTCAGCTTCATCAGGCTTTGACACCAGGCATCTTCCTTCTTGTTCAACTTGATAGCAGTTGTCTGAGGATCGACTGCCAAACATAACACACCTGTTAGTTTTATCGTATACCTCATAGACGTCCTTGTCGAATTTGACAACCATCCCATCATCGCATAGCTGACTTATGATGATCAGATTGGCAGTTAGACCTTCCACGTACAACACATGTTGAAGTTTTGGGAAGTTTCGCACGTTCAGGGTTCCTTTGCCTATAATTCTTCCTTTAGCTCCTCCTCCATATGTAACAGAACCACCGCAGATTTCTGAGTAGTCTAACAGACATGATCGATCGCCTGTCATATGTCTGGAGCAGCCACTGTCAAAGTACCATGTACCTACAATGTTAGTCTTTAACGAAGTATACACAACAAAACAATTTGAACCTATTTTCTGGTTTTTATCCACAATTCTTTTTCGACAGAAAGGCTTGATGTGATCTGCCTTGTTCCAATAATGACATACATACTTCTTTGACTTTTCCTTCTCGTTTGACACTCTGGTGTCAGACTCCCCCTTTGTAAATTTGATCATATTCTGAGGATAAAAAAGGTTAGCACTGGGAGTCATTTGATCTTCATACCCAAGTCCACTTCCATTAGATGTTTTAGTGGCAAGGATCTCATCAAGAGTGTCTCGTCCTCGATTAATTTTGTCAAAGATAGAATCAGCTTCCTTCAGCTTATCCTTGAGATGATTGACATCTTTGTCCCTCCGAGTGAGAAAAACTTCTAACCTCATAAGTTGTCTTCTTAAGGACTGATTCTCTTCTTTAAGTCTTTCAATTTCGTGACTTTGTTCCTCACATCTTCTATCCATAATGTTAAAGAGATCCCTGACTTTCTCCATCTCTTTTGGAGAAGTGATAAAGTTTCCTTATTCCTCATTTCTTTAACCTGAAACACTCTCAGACATTGAAACGTCAGAGTTACATGCATTATACCAGTTCCTAGTGTCACCACATGGTACGATAGTGAGATCATTTGCATCTTCCATGCTTTCGGACTCTTCAGTGCTGTCCACCTCCATCAGGTCATCTTCATTCAGTTCCTCAATCCTAACATATAACACAACCTTCTCATCCTCATCCTCATCAGTGTCAGAGTCATAACTAAGGGTGGTGTTAAAGTTTAGCTTCTTTCTTCTTAGAACAGTTGGACATTCATTAGCAAAGTGACCCATTCATGAACACCCATGACATTTTACATTATCAAAAGTAGAACTTTCTGAAAAAGGATTAATACCATTTTTGGTGTATTTATCACTCTTATGCGAGGATGTGGTTGAGTTACTTGAAGCACTTGAAGGTACGGAGGTTGTAGTCTTGAACCTCCTTAAGCTATAATCATCTTTTCCTTTCTTCATGGATCTCATGAATTTGTTGAACTTTTTCATCCGGAGCACCAGATTCGGATGTTCTTCATCTAGCAATTCATCATCTGACACCTCGAGTTCAAACTTTGATGGATTTGACACATTTTCAACTGGTTCTTTTCAAGCATGAAGTGCAATACTTTTGCCTCTGTAAACCTGTTTTTGTTCATTCAAATTCATTTCAAATGTGGTAAGTATGCTTACCAATTCACCAATCTCAAGTTTTTCCAAATCTTTGGCCTCTTCAATGGCTGAAATTTTGTAATTGAATCTTTCAGGTAGAGATCTAAGCATCTTGCTAACAAGTCTTTCATTGCTGATTGGTTCTTCGAGTGCGAGAGCTTCATTTGCCATGGTCACCATCTTTTCAAAGTATTCGGTGATGGTTTCATCCTCGGCCATGCGGAGATTCTCAAACTTGGTAGTGAGGAGTCTCATTTTGGTCTTTCGCACACTGGCTGACCCTTCGCATTTGGCTTGAAGAATAAGTCAGACTTCTTTTGCTTCCAAGCAACTTGAAATTAACCTAGCACAACCAATATCAACAGACATAAAAATTTCATGAAAGGCTTTTGCATTGCAGTTTGACAACATCCTTTCCTCATTCGACCATTTTCCTTCTTCTTTTGGAATTGTGACAGTCTTTGTTGCATCTTCAGGATCTGGAATTTCTTCCTTCGGAGGTGTTCATCCTTCCAGCAACGCAACCCAAGCTCTCTCATCAACAGCTTTGATGTAAATTCGCATACGGGTTTTCCACATGCTATAGTTAGTCCCATTGCAATCCAACACGGGAGGACGGGCTGGCACACTCGACATATCCATTGTGAAAAACTGCACTCAGGAAATAAACTACTTAGTCCGTCAAGTAGAGGCTCGTGATGCCAATTGATAGAATTTAGTGCCCGAGTTTAACACAATGGTGTCAAAGACAAAGTAAACAAAATGTTTGACACACAAAAGTCAAAGCGTAAAATGTAAAAGAGTTTGACACAGCGGAATTAATTGTTCGAAGGTTTATAAATCATAAACCCTCGAGAGCCACACGGCAAAATAGATTTCACTTATTCAAACAAAGTTTTTACAAGTGAAGAACAAAATACTAAACAAGATAGAAATTCTCCTAAGTTCACTCCTTAGTAAAATTCCTACGAAAGCAATCAAACACAAAATCACACGATACAACCCAATTACTCCTCCACCGTAGGATTCACTCTCCGGAGATGGATTCCACAACTCGATTGTAATCTTCGTGTACTTGGTGAATGATTGGAGAACGATTCAGCCTAGAGAGCTCGTATGAATATGTGTCTAACCTCTTATCCACACATCTCTAGTCTTCTTCGTCGTCTATTTATTTGTCTTGGAGCATTCGTACACTTCTTCCATTACTTGGCAATGGATCGTGTCACTCTTCCACGTCTTTACCTGTTCACACAACAAAAAATGAACTCCCACTAACTCACGTAGGGTTAGATAAAGATGTAGAGGTGCTCCCTATTATTTAGGAACTAGAATAACAACCTAGAATAATAATATAAAGTATATAATTAATAAGATATAATTAATAAACATAATATATCCGAAACCTAATAAATTGGACCTGTAAAAACGTCATTAAACAGATAAATATAAGTTCCTAAAAGATAGGAGTTAGTTGCAACAAACAGATTCGGAACTTTGACATTGAGAGGTCAAAGTTAAGTTAAGCAGATAAGGTTTGACATGTGAATGTTAAAGTTAGACAGTAAGGATAAGATTACCTTCAACCCGTCAAAGCTAGGTAAGTTTGACAACCGTGTGTCAAACTTACTTATTCGCAGGTAAGTTTGACAACCGTGTGTCAAACTTACTTATTCGCACTTCACAAAAATATTTAGAGAAAAAAATAATTAAGAAGTTAAATAACACTCATAATTAAATTAAAATTGCATATTAAAAACTATTCAAATTCAAAAAAAAAATAGAACTTGATATTTTTTATGACTATTTTCAATCGAATTTTTTGGAGAAAAAAAATTGTGTTATAGTTGTAAAAGAAAATTGACTTGTATGTTACAATTGCAAAGATTTTAAAAGTTTTTTATAATTGCAAAAGTAGTAAAAAATTTTGTTAAATTTTGCAATTAATCCATTTCTATATAATAATCCAGGAACTTTTAAATATATAAATTTGACGAATATGCATTATTTTAAAACAAACATTTAGGTTTTTTATAAGACTTTAGCAAGCCATAATCACTGTTGGTCCCGGTTTTTCAGAGTAATTGTAAGTTGCACGACGAAAATAATTGTTTTACAATAAGTTTGCACTTATCCACACTGATGGTGACGTATTAGTTTGGTTTGTCAAATCCGGGTTCGGTACTTAAGTCCAAGTATGCTTAATGTCAGTTTCAATTTATATACTACAACACTAGAGTGTTGAGTTTCATATTGAGTAAGCTGATAAAATACTAAAAACAATAAATAAGACAAAGGTTATAGTGGTTCATGTAGGGATTTGTGAATTGAATCACTCCATTAGCCTAGATCGTTAATTAGATTATCAAAAATAAATTGCTATGCCTATAATTAATCCTAGCATGCTCCTATTTATTAAACATAAGAGGGTTTTACAGAATACCTGGATTGTTGATCTTGAAGAACGTAGTACGCAGAGATTTGATCATCGATCCTCTTTCTTGCGCACCAAGATTTATTCCTAACAGATTAAGGAATTGAATCTATGAAATTAAATATTTTAATTTCGAAATCTGAAGAGAGAGAGAAGAAAGAAACGATCCTCCTGGTCTGATCTTCTGATGTGTATCCCAACTCCAATCCGAATATTTGGTGTAGATTTTCTTCGAATTCCTTGCCAATTTTGAAGCAGAATTTCGTCCTCGTTTTCTCAGATCTAGTCGATCACACACAGCTCCCAAATACTTGTTTTCATTTGTTAAGATTTGAGAAACTGAAGCCTATTTATAAGAAATTCTGGACTCCTATTAGGCCTGAGTTTTCATGGGCCAGACCAGGGACCAAAATGCAAAGAGCAAATAAGGCCTATTAATTGATTCATTCCACCAGAGAATCAATACTATCCTACCTATTTGCTACCACGTGGCGAGGAACGGGTTGCATAGGGTCGGTATATCCCCACATTTAAGGTTACAGACATTCGTTAATTAATTTAGGCTCTGACAAGCCATTTAATTAATTAGCATCTTATATTCCTGAGTCAATCCACTCAACCATTTTCACTTATGCCTTAACTTACTCAGCCTGCAGGACTTTAGCATAACGAACCTTTTGAGATGCTCAGGGAATGTCATTATCCTATACTGGATGTTGTTACCTAGTTTCGGTACCAGACAGTTAAACATAAACTGCTATCACCCAAGATACAGATATACAAGCCCAGCTAGAGCCTTTCACTGCAACTCAATGTTCTTGAGTACCTCGTCGAGAATCTCCTTCTTCTTCTCCACAACTTCATCATCTTGCACGTCAAAATCCGGTGGAGGTTGCTCAACAGCTTCGGGCTAAGAGTAAGAGAAGCCTGGATGAGGTCTAGGATTGCAGTGTTGATATCCCCCTTGTCGGTACTGATTCTGGTAGCCACCACGATTCATGTAGTTCATGTCGGCGATAGGTTCAACCTGTGCAACAGAAACAGAAGTAGAAGTAGTTATTTTTTTTTATCTCCTTCTTGAGCTTTTCTACTTCTTTTTTCAGTGCATCATCCTCCTTCTTCTCGACAGCTCGGACTTGAGGTCTCCTTAGATTGCCCCACTTCTGAGTATGTAAGACCATCTTCTTGAACAACTTCAAGGCCTTCTCTGGTGACTTTCTCATCAAGGATCCCCCAGCAGCATTGTCTACTGATTCTTGGGTCTTTTCAGTCAATCCTTTGTAGAAAATATGGGCCTGCTCCTCGGTGTCTACTCCTTGTCAAGGGTAACTCCACAGCAACTCATTGAACTTGCTCCACGCCTCAAATAAGGACTCGTCCATCTTTTGGTGGAACTGCAGGATCTCCATCTTCTTTTGTGTGATGACTGATGGCGGGAAGAAGGCACCAAGGAATTCTGCCCTAAGATCGGCCCATGTACGGATGCCGATGCAGTCCAGGGTTGTAAACCACGTCCGAGACTGATCTCTAAGTGAGAAGGGAAACAAGCGTAGACGGATCACATCTTGGGTGACTCCTCCCTGCTTGATGGTATCACACACCTCCACGAACATCCTGAGGTGGGTGTACGGATCCTCCACTGCTCGGCCCCCAAACTGATTCTTTTGAACCATCTGAATCAAACCGGTCTTGAGTTCGAAGTTATTAGCGGTGATGCCAATAGCAAATTTCTCATTTTCGGGCTGCGTTCTGTACTTCTTGGCCATCGCATTGGGGTCCTCATCATGTGAGTTATCTTTGCGGCTCCTTTCTCTCTCTCTCTTTCTCTTTCCCTTCTTTCGGCCTCGCGCCTTTCTGCTTCCCTCTCAGCCATGAGCTGCTTGATGAGGTCCTTCATTAGATTGACTTCTTGGTCAAGTAGAGTGGCACTTTCTTGAGTTATAAGTTGTGTCTCGGGATCTTCCAAAGGTGGCATGTCATCCATGACTGTATTTGTGCTTTGTTTCTATTTGCACTTCCTTCTCCGGACTGTGGCCTTGATTTCTGGATTGAAATTCTCGAGTGGTTTGCCCCGAGCCCTTGTGTTCATGTACATGCAAACAAAAACAATAGAAAATTTAAAATCAACAGTTGTGTTGATTGACAAGCGCTTTGTCGATCGACACAAGGGTTTCTGTTGCTGTTTCGATCGACAGAGAAGCTATCGATCGAAACAGAGCCCAAAAACAGAAAAATTTCAGAAAAAGAAAACACAAAAAATCCAACACTAAAAACCAAAATCAACAACAAAAACTCAAAATTAAAAACACCAAAATCAACAAGAACGAAATTAGAACAAAGATAAAATAAAATAACAGCCTCAATCCATCAGAACTAAAAATAAACTAATAATTGGATAAATCTGACAAATCACCGGCAACGGCGCCAATTTGATAACCACAGAAACGGTGAGCAAATAAATTTATAATTACACCCAAAGGTGGTCGAACCCACAGGGACTGTGCAACAAACTATCCAAAGTACTAGCTATGATTTCTTAGAACATAAAAGTTTGAGGGAATAGAAAAGGGATTTTTTGTTTTGGAAATTAAAGATGACAATACGAGAAAATAACGATTTTTTAAAACAATAAAGGAAAACACAGATCCTAAGGCAGATATTTTAATCATCAACATGCAAATTCATCAACTCAGCAATGGGGAAACAATAGATTTTAGTGGATTAAATTCCTTGGTCTGGCAATTTAAATCCTAGATTACTAAATAGTGACTTTATCCTCTCGGTCTCAAGAACACCAATTCAGTTAATATCAATAATTATATAATTAATTCCTATGCAAGTTTCTTTCTTTTGAGACAAAAACCAACATATTTAATTCTCTCTTCCGATTAACAATTTTTACCTCTCGGTCCTTCAATTGATAACTTTAAACTTAGACTCAAATTCACCTCTCGGTCCATTTTTAATCTAGATAATTAAATTAAATCAGAGAATTAAACCATGCCAAGAGAGTCGATTTCAATTATGCATGCATCAGAAAAAATAAATCATAAACCTAGAACCTGTTAGGGTTCTACCCACAAAACATGACTAGAACTAAAGCAAACATATTATTACCTTAGCAATTGAAATAGGTGTAGGGATTTATCATGAACCGAATCAAAAATCCAAATGAACCGGACCGATTTATGGTTAGTGTTCACAATACCAATTCACAAAACCTAGCATGCTCCTATGAATTTAATTCGTGGATAATAGGGATTACCTTAACACCGTCGACTCAAATCCTATCTTTCGCGTTTGAATATCCAACTTTAATTCAACCAAGCGATTCAATTAAATCTGCGAAAACAGAAATTAGAAATCTAATTTCTAGATTAATCGAAAATAAAGGAAAAAAGGAAGAAGAGAGATTTATGTTCTCCAGATCAGATCTTCAGGGCTGTATCCCAATGCTGTTCAGATCTGCTACTGGTGAGGATTCCACAGATCAGTAGTTGTGCAAGGACAGAACCGAAATTGTCCTCCCTCTTGCACTCAAAGCCGTTGCCCACTCTCTCTCTGTCTCTAGGGTTTCACTGATTTGAAATGTATTCAAGGTGGCTAGGGTTTCCAAGAGAGAGATGTCTATTTATAGACCTAGGGTTTTAACCCTAATGGGCTGTTGGGCTCAATTCAGCATATTTAATTTGGTCAGTCTTGGGACCTAATGCAAATAATAAAGTGGGTCTACAAATTAATTAATTCTCATGTCCACAACCTAGGACACAATTAATTAATTAATATTAATTCTTTTTCACCACAGAATTAATGCTGACCTAGCACTATATTAGCACGTTATGAGAATGGGCTGCATTAATTGAGAATCCTCATATTTAAGGTTACCGAACATTGATTAATTAATCGGAGCTTCTGACAAGCTCTACCTACAATTAATTAATATCTTATTATTCCTGAGTAGTACCACTCAATCCTTGTCACTCGTGCCTGAACTTAATCAGCCTGCACGACTTTGGCACGATGAATGTCATTGATCTCCTCAGGGAATGTCCCCATCCTATTACTCGGATATGGTTACCTAAACCCAGTCTCAGGCAGTACTACACGAACTGATGTTACCCAAGATGCGGATATACGAGCATGTTACTTAGGCTCTCCACCATGGCAAGTTAAAGAAACAGTCAATCCGTGCAAACCCCTGAACCTTCGTTAGAGTTTGGACTCAATCAATAATGAGATCTTGTATTCGCTGATGTCAGACAGTCGAATACATCTCACTACGGTCCATCAATAGGCCACCCTTGCGTACCAGCATGTCAAGTAACCAAGACAGACTACTTATTCCGACAATGCCACAGCCATCCGGACAAACGTATCCTCATACGCTGTCTCGGCTGTGATCAAGTTTATGTCTCACTAGGTCAAGTGATCATACTGTCTTCCGTGATCTACTACACGCCGTATGATTGTCCCTATCGGTGAGACAAGAGGATACCATTGTTACATACATGTAAGTTTGTTTGACATATAGGAGAAATAAACCGTCGTATACTCATTATAATTAATGCTTTTAGTATACAAAACCCATCAATCTCCCACTTATACTCAAAGCATAACAAAGCTATTACAGAGTATACAGTGCATCTATCTAGCCTGCTATCTCGTTAACCACTGTCAGTGGTTGGCAACCACCTCAGACCCAGCTCACGAATATGTCTTTCATAAACTTTCTGCGGCAAGCTCTTTGTAAATGGATTAGCAAGGTTGTCCTTAGTGTCAATCTTCTTGATTAGCACATCGCCCCTCGATCGATCGCTCGTATGATATTATACTTTCTCTCTATGTGTTTGTTTGCCCTATGAGAGCGCGGTTCCTTCGGGTTCGCCACTGCACCAGAGTTATCACAATAAATTGTAATGCTCTTCGGCAAACTCGGAATCACGCCTATCTCTAAAAGGTAGTTCCTGAGCCATACTCCCTCTTTCGAGGCTTCGGAGGCGGCGACATATTCCGCCTCCATGGTGGAGTCAGTAATGCATTTCTGCTTTGAGCTCCTCCAAGATACAGCTCCACCTCCCAAGGTAAACACATATCCCGCGGTCGATTTCTTCTCATCCTGGTCCCCTTGGAAATACGAGTTTGTATAACCCACAGGGCACAAATCCTCACTTTGATAAACTAGGCAGTAATTCCTAGTTCTCTTCAAATACTTGAGGATGTGTTTTACCACAGTCCAATGCGCCTGTCCAGGGTTAGAATGATATCTTGCTACCATGCCAACGGCATAACAGATATCTGGCCTCGTACACAACATCGCATACATGAGGCTTCCCACCGCAGAAGCGTATGTTACAAGACTCATTTCATCTTTCTCCCGCTGTGTCTCAGGACACTGCCTACTAGAAAGACGAACGCCATGTCTGAAAGGTAGCAAACCTTTCTTGGCGAGTTGCATGCTGAACCGAGCTATCACAGTATCCACATAGGATGCCTGGGATAAGCTAACATCCTTCTCTTACGATCTCGTACGACCTTAATCCCAAGGATGTAGCCTGCTTCTCCCAAATCCTTCATTTGGAACTGTTCGGATAACCAAACCTTGATTTCTAACATCACTCCCTCGTTGTTTCCAAATAGGAGTATGTCATCAATGTATAGTGCAAGAAAAACCACGCTCCCACTGACACAAAGTCGGTAAACACAACTTTCATTTTCCAACTGTGCAAATCCATAGGATTTAATCACATCGTTAAAACGTAAGTTCCATGACCTCGAAGCTTGCTTAAGTCCGTACAAGGACTTCTTAAGCTTCCAGAAAAGATGTTCTTCGCCTTTGCACACGTAGCCCTCAGGTTGCTGCATATAGATGTCCCTACCTTCTTCAAGGTAACCGTTTAGGAAAGTGGTTTTGACATCCATCTGCCAAATCTCGAGGTCCATATGCGCAGCTATGGTAAGGAGTATCTGGATGGATTTGAGCATGGCTACGGGTGAAAAGGTTTCATCATAGTCAATGCCCTCTTTCTGACTATAACCCTTTGCCATCAGCCTGGCCTTAAAAGCCTTGATTTCTCCATCCGCCCCTTTCTTTCTCTTGTATACCTATTTGCACCTTATGACCCTAAAGCCATTCGGCAAATCAGTTTTCTGGTACACATCCATAACAGTTATGGATTCAATTTCGGAATCCATGGCGACACACCATTTTTCAACATCCTTATCCTGCACTACCTCTTCGTAAGTCAGTGGGTCAGAGTCCTCATGTCCGTCTTCCGGGCTCAAGTCCGAAGACTCACCCACGAACATGTACCTTTCTGGCTGGAAAATAACTCTCCCACTACGATGAGGCATCAGTGCCGTGTCAGCAGTAGGTGCAGTAACTTTTGGTTCTGCACCTTGCACTGAAGAACGTTCCTGTGGTGCTGAACCTCTCACAGGTACACCCACGTTTACACGTTCCCCTTCCTTTGGAATTGCATTCTCGTTTTCAATTTCTTGAAGAATGATATCACTCCTTGACTTGTGATTACTCACATACTCTTCCTCCAAGAATCTAGCGTTGGTGCTAACAACGACTCTTTGAGTCTCAGGACAATAAAAGTAACCACCTTTCGTTTGCCTGAGATACCCTATAAACAACATTACTTTTGACCTGCTTTCTAATTTATCAGGTTCCTTCGATAGTACGTGTGCCGGACAGCCCCATACTCTAAACTTGCACAAACTCGGTTTGCGACCAAGGAAGAGCTCAGAAGGCGTCTTAGGAACTGATTTAGAAGGCACCACATTTAACACGTAAGCGGCTGTTTCCAATGCGTATCCCCAAAACAAAATTGGTAAGTTTTCATAACTCATCATTGATCTTACCATCTCTAGAAGAGTCCTATTTCTTCTTTCAGCTACAGCGTTTTGCTGGGGAGTACCCGGTGTAGTCCACTGGGATGTAATTCCGTTATCTGACAAATACAGTAGGAACTCATTACTGAGGTATTCGCCACCACGGTCAGATCGCAGTGACTTGATAATTTTCCCGACCTTCTTTTCTACCTCAGCGTTGAACTCTTTGAATTTCTCAAAGCATTCAGACTTGTAGCGAAGCAGGTAAACGTATCCGTACCTTGAGTAATCGTCAATGAAAGTAACGAAGTACTCGTACCCTCCACGAGCCTGCGTGGACATCGGTCCACATAAGTCAGAATGGATCAATTCCAACACTTCCTCTGCTCGAGACTGACTAGCCTTGAAAGTCTAGTTGACATCTTGCCCTCGATGCAGGACTCGCAAACTTGATAAGGTACAACCCGGACTAAGTCCAATTTACCATCATATGCAAGTCGCTGAATCTGCTTCAAGCTGATGTGACCCAGTCTCAAGTGCCAGAGATATGTAAGATCCTCATCAGAAGAAGTAAGTTTTCTCTTTCTAGGATTATCAATTACGGATGAATTACATGCAATACTTGCGGAAGACTTATGATTACTGTTAATAACATAGAGAGAATTATTCAACATCCCACGACAGATAACACCGTTATTACCAATGATAGAAATACTACTATAAAAAATAACTGAATATCCATCAACATAAAGTTTTGAAACTGAAATAAGGTTCCGCCGGAAATCTGGCACATATAAAATATCTCTCAAAGTTGAAACAGAATCATCAAAGTACAAGGTGAAATCTCCAATGGCGGCTGCACTCACTTGTGTTGTGTTCCCTATCGAGATGGTAACCTCGTCATACTTCAACACCCTCCTCGGTGTGAACCCCTTGTCCTTTAGCATTCGGACTATCCACCTTTCTGCATCCAGCACACCTGTTCTTCTTTGGAGTGACCTTGACTCTCTTCACCTTCTTTGACTTGCTTTCACTGCCTGCTGCACCATCATCTCCAACCTTAGAGGTTGTCGAACAAGTACTAGAAATAGTCAGAACAGGTTTCCATGCTTGCATGGAAGATTGCTCCACTACAAGGTCCCCAAGTAGCTCATGCAGAGCATACTCTCCCCTTGCAGCAGCAACTACCTTAAAGTCATAAAAGGATTCCACAAGAGAATTCAGGATGATATCAATCTCGCCTTGCGCACTGATATTACCACCCCGCACAGTGAACTGTCTCATGAGATCAATCATAAACATCATGTGCGCTGTCACTGAACTATCTTCAACCATCTTCTTGCACACAAGATCGTGCACAAGTCCATAGTTAATAGTCCGCTCCACATTGCCATAAGCTGTCGAGAGTTCTTTCCAGATCTCTCAAGCCCTTTCAAGATACTCATACTTGTGCCTTAATTTTCTAGATAAGGAACCCGTGATGAGCCAAAAAGCTAACTCATCAGCGTCCTCCCATCTTTCATAAAATTCAAGCTCAAGTTCACAGACCTTATCATGAGTACGCAATTGTGGATCCATGAAAAGAACATGTGCTTGTTTTTTCAGATAATGGATGTGTTTGATGAAAAAACTCCATTCAGGGATGTTCGGACCAGTTAAAGGATTGAGAGCAAGAATATGATCAACATTAGACATAGACATATCTGAAACAATAAAGAATCTTAAATAAGAACATACATGTAGAACTTCGAAAACAAATATATTGAAAACCTTTTCATAAATCAAATACATATGTTTTCCACTAATTGCCCAAGAGTTCTGATGCGGCTAAAAGTTCAATACAAATTAAACTCTTAGCTACACAAGAATAAAATTTGTCAAATCCAAGTCCTTCTTCCCTTCGCCCGCTAGATTACCAGGATACTATAGCAAAGTCTAATAGCTAGGTAACATAGAATCGTTGAGTGATTTCTATCAATCTAGGCATTCAATTTAAACCTATGCTAACAACATATAACAAACAATGAATTAAACTGACAATCAACATTCAATCTCAATCAATCAAATCAATTCTCTTCACACATTGGTAAACCAAGACAAACAAATACTCAAATGAGGTAGATAGGATGTTGAAATAAACGTAGAATTAATCTAATTAGGTTAATCATTGATGTAAACAAGTTTTAATTCCTATGAGGTTGAGCAACCGACTCTTTTCTAGTCAATCCCCTTTGTACCAGTGAATTGTCCGTTGATGAAATTAGAAATCTCAAACAGCTACGTTATCAATCCCTAACTCACTCCAATACGTCCGTCGATTATTGCCCTACCATCCTAGCCCCGCACATGGATTGGAACTAAAACTATATGATTATGCACTTTTCACGACGATTCCGTCCGCGTATTGGCTGCAACGTTCACATCAACTACCTATAGATTGGATATTACCTACATCTAATAGGTATGAACAAGCTCAAGTGCAAATCAACCCCTCATAGGAAAGTAAACAAACAATTATCAAACCTAATCTTCATGCATCCTTGTTCAAATCAACATCCAAATTGAATTAGAGCAACATACCTCTCAATTGTAACAATACAAAGTTGAAATCAAATAAATCCATTACAATTGATAAGTAAAAAGTGAAATCTTCCCCAATTGGATTTGCTAGGTCTTGATCTACCCCCTTGGATCTTCAATTCTTCTCCAAGGATTGATGAATTAGCTCCTTGATACCTTGGGTGAGGTTTTGGAAGATATGGAAATGGGAATCGTAGAGAGAATTTAGGAGGTGGTTATTCAAAATTATGAAAAGTTATGAATTAGTTATCAAAATAATAGTTTTTCCCCCTTTTATAATGAGCAAACAGGGCCTCGGATCGCCCAAGCGAGCCCAGAGCTGAAAATCTCCAAAAATCCGCTCTGGCTCGGCCAAGCCAAGGGTGGCTCGATCGAACCACCTCTCTGAAGGGCTTAGCTCGACCGAGCCAAGTTTGGCTCGGCCGAGCGAAGTCTCTGAACAGCCCCAGCACCCTTTCTGCACCGCTCGGTCGATCCTGCGTCCCTTTGACTCCTAGCTCGGGCGATTTCCATCCAAAACTCATCCAAAAGTGTTGTTTTATGCTCAAAACACATCCTACAACATTTCAAACACGAAAACACGAAAACAAGACAAAAGAACAACAAAAACATATGATATGAGGGTGAAATGGCCACAAACATGCAAGTTCACACATCGAAAAATAGGTCATTTTACACACATATCAAGTTCCCACCGCAAGCTACACTCGTAGATGTTTACGATGTCACCCTCTACCAGAATTGCGGGTTTTAAGCCCAAATTCTTTAATTTCACTACCATGTCAGGAACCTATTAACACTAGAAATTAATAATTAGTGAAAACCTTAGACCAAGACATCTCTCAAGAACAGGGATGCAATTCTTGCATTATATTCTAAGATGCTTCTAAGCGATTAACCACAAATTTAACTCTGGCCAAAAGAGACAGTTTAGCATGGCACGTAACCATACCGCACAACCCTTAAAGCTTTTGTTATCTATAATTTAAATCAATCCTAGAATACTTATGAAAGAGATCTACACAAGCTACACTCGTATACGTTTACGCAAAACCCTCCCACTATTCACATGATTTAAATTATTTGTCTAGAAATCCCAACAACTGTACCCATGCACCTCCAAGAACTAGCAAGCTACACTCGTAGACATTTACTAGAGCGAGAGATACACTTACAACCTAGGACCGCTTTGTGGAGGTCTAATGATTTTAATTAAAAAATTTGCTTAGTATTTTTCTTTCAAAAAAAAAGTTTCTTATATGCGCACAGATAATTTCTTTGTTTATTATATTTTCCAAATTTTTGCATGTAATTAAACAAGCCCAAAAATTCCCAAAATATAATCCAATAAGAAATTAATCACATAATCATGCTTGGAAAGCTGTAAATAATAAAAGCAGTAAATCATGTTTTTCCTATTATCTACACATGCTTAATTGTGCACATAATAAATCACATAGCATACGAGGATAATTAAGGCAAACAAAAATTCCTCGTGGCCCCACAAAACAGGAAAATAAAATCCTATCTATTACAACTTGAATTTTGAATTTATTTGGATAAGTCCAAATCTTTTCAAATCTTCTAGGGCCTCCAAATCTTCATCTACCAAATCTTTTGGGATTTAGGGTTTTGTGATTTGATAATTGGCCACAAACCCTAATGCAAACCTAGGGTTTACACAGGATTGCACCAGCCACCAAAACACAAACCACCGTGACGGGACAGCAGCTGCCGCCGACGACCACAACCGCCACCACCGCCGTCGCTGCTGCACAGCACCGCGCGCGCACGCCCTGGCGTGCCCAGCCCCGGCGCCGCCGCCCCTGCCGCCGGCGACGCGCGCCACTGCACGCCGTCGCGGCCCGCTGCCGCCGTGCGCCGCCCTCCGTCGGCTCCGTCTTCGTTCTTCGTCCCGACCCATCCAATTATATATTTGAAATAAAAATTACAGAATCTATTCTATTACCATTTTTAATCAAATCTAAACTAATCACGGATTTTCTCGTGATTTTACAAAACAGATTCAACCCTTCACGGATAAACTACTGCGGGCTGAATCAAACGGGTTGCTACGATGAACAAAAACCATCCACGACAGAAACAAAATTCATACATGCATAAATGAATTTATTATGAACAAAAGAGCCATAAATCAGGAACCTGGTTCTGATGCCAATTGTAGGGATTTATCATGAACCGAATCACAAAATCCAAATGAACCGGACCGATTTATGGTTATTGTTCACAATACCAATTCACAAAACCTAGCATGCTCCTATGAATTTAATTCGTGGATAATAGGGATTACCTTAACTCCGTCGACTCAGATCCAATCTTTCGCGTTTGAATATCCAACTTTAATTCAACCACGCAATTCGATTAAATCTGCGGAAACAGAAATTGAAATCTAATTTCTAGATTAATCGAAAATAAAGGAAAAAGGAAGAAGAGAGATATCTGTTCTCCAGATCAGATCTTCAGGGATGTATCCCAATGTTGTTCTGATTTGCTACTGGTGAGGATTCTACAGATCTGTAGTTGTGCAAGGCCAGAACCAAAATTCTCCTCCCTCTTGCACTCAAAGTTGTCGCCCACTCTCTCTCTACCTCTAGGGTTTCACTAATTTGAATTGTATTCAAGGTGGCTAGGGTTTCCAAGAGAGATATGTCTATTTATAGACCTAGGGTTTTAACCCTAATGGGTTGTTGGGCTCAATTCAACATATTTAATTGGGCCAGTCCTGAGACCTAATGCAAATAATAAAGTGGACCTATAAATTAATTAATTCTCATGTCCACAACCCATGACACAATTAATTAATTAATATTAATTCTTTTTCACCACATAATTAATACTGACCTACCACTTTATTACCACGTTATGAGAACGGACTGCATTAATTGAGAATCCCCATATTTAAGGTTACCGGACATTCATTAATTAATCGGAGTTTCTGACAAGCTCTATCTACAATTAATTAATATCTTATTATTCCTGAGTAGTACCACTCAATCCTTATCACTCGTGTCTGAACTTAATCAGCCTGCAGGACTTTGGCATGATGAATGTCATTGAGCTCCTCAGGGAATGTCCCCATCCTATTACTCGGATATGGTTACCTAAACCTAGTCTCAGGCAGTACTACACGAACTGTTGTTATCCAAGATACGGATATAAGAGCACGTTACTTAGGTTCTCCACCATTACAAGTCAAAGCAATAGTCAATCCGTGCAAACCCCTGAACCTTCGTTAGGGTTTGGACTCAATCAATAACGAGATCTTGTATTCGCTGATGTCAGACAGTCGAATACATCTCACTACGGTCCATCAATACGCCACCCTTGCATACCAGCATGTCAAGTAACCAAGACAAACTACTTATTCCAAAAATGCCGCAGCCATACAGACAAACGTATCCTCATACGCTGTCTCGGCTGTGATCAGGTTTATGTCTCACTAGGTCAAGTGATCATATTGTCTTCCGCGATCTACTACACGCCGTATGATCGTCCCTATCGGTGAGACAAGAGGATACCATTGTTACATACATGTAAGTTTGTTTGACAGATAGGAGAAATAAACCGTCGTATACTCATTATAATAAATGCTTTAAGTATACAAAATCCATCAATAGGAACCTTGAATGTCTTGATAAACCCCAATGCTCCAATATTCTAAGTAAAATAATGCATAAAAGATAACCTCATTTTCGTGCATATAAGTCTCTATTTATAGAGGAGTGAAAAAGACCTAATCTAGGTATTGGGCTAAAATAACAGAAATTGCCAAAACAGGTGAAAATATCCATGTCGAGCATCTGTGTCGATTGACAGGGACCCTGTCGATCTCGAAAACCGGGATTGCTTCTATGTCGATTTATCAAGCCTGACCTTCCTGTCAATCGATAGGGATCCTATCGATCGACAGGGCCGTAAGTGTCGAGCTCCTTTGATTCTTTCGTGCCTCCGATCGACATCCAACCTCTGTATCGATCGACAGGATGAATTTCAATCGACACAGAGGTCCTGTTTCAGGATTTTGGCTTTGTCTTCCATCTCTGGTCGACTACCCGTGTGTCAATTGAAGTGGCACTCCATATAACTCGGCTCTTCCACCATTTCACCTCTTTTCTGCCTTAAATACCTGCAAAAATCGACCATGAAAGGCATAACCTCCTCTAAAGTAGTCTCATGCATGGAAATAACTAAAAACACAATAAAAAGCACTTGAAACAATGGAGAAAAATATAGATAAGTGAGTAATAATATGAGCTTATCACTTATCCGATGGCTCAAGGTTTGAAAAGTCCATGGTTGATTAAGAGTCTAGAATCCTAAATGTTTAAGTGATAGATATCTCGATCCATTATCCTCTAAGGATTTATTTATTCCTTATATTGTAGGAAAGGGCAAGAAGAAGATCAATTACTAGATCAACCAATCGCATAACCGCACCTACTCAGGGTGGACTTTCTTTTACTCCTATATAGTGGGCCAGATTGAAAATATAAAAATGATGTTTTCTTTTCAAAGCATATCAAGCATGAAATGAAATGTTTTGTTTTAAACTGCTTTGTCATTGCCTACTGTTTTGTTTTTGCTATCTGTCCTCTCTGTGGGGGAACCCCACTTAGAGAAGAATATCAAACGTATCCAATGTGGATGTTGACTCTGCGTATTGCGAGGCTTATTGATCGTACCCAGGTAGTGAAAGAGATACCTTGAGTTAGTGCACTATGATGCTGACATGTTAGGGGTCATGCCCTACTCGGACTAGAATCGTGACTGTGGTAGGTGGTCACTTCCCAGTCACATAATTCTTTGCAGATAGTTTAACTATGTAAAAAGGAGCATGCTCAATCATAAAATGTTTTGGTTCTATGAGAGGATTTCAAACTAAAAATCCCATGTGCAACCCGATTAAAAAGGCACGACAAACTTATATATGTATGTTTTCGGGCATGTGTTCACTAAGTACAATTTTTACTTAGCCCCTTGCATTATTTATAAAATGCACAGTTTAAAAGAAGCTTTTGGAGCAAAGTATGAGGCAGCAGTCGAGGTGGAGCTGAAGACTCCGTTTGTAATAGTAAGATATTGAAGTATGTATCTTCATATACATACTTCATTGAAAACTTTCCGCTGCTGAAACTCTTTATCTGTTGTTAGCCTTTTGATGACATATTAAACTTGAATACTCTAATCTTTGTTCTTGAGGAGCCAAGATCCTTCTCAAGGAGGCACTTTTATTAAATCTCTCTCTCTTGGGATATGTGTGTATTGATTCATATCTTGAATTGCTTGTCTATCCTTTCGAATAATTATCCCAAATGCATGTCTCGTTCTCAATGTACCTTAATTCCTTGATTTATTGTCTTATTTATAAATCGGGATGTGACAATATTTGTTATTATCTCTAATGCGACTATGTGATACATTTTACTATTGTAAGAGTGAGATGTTTGAAAAAAAAAGACCAAAATGACAAAATAAAAAAACGAAAGTTTTTTTTTTCATTCGACCTCGCAACATAGTGATTAAAATATTATATTTGTATTAATTGATAACCAGTTAAAAACAAGAAATAACACTATCTTCCCATTTAAATTGTACGCCAATTTTTATTTTATTTTTTTAAAAAGAAAGTTTTATTCACTACTAAAATCGTAAAATCACAAGACAAACAGCTAAGGGAACAAGTTTCCAATGGTCTTCTTTCAAGAATTACTCGAAAGAAAAACATCTCTCTCCAAGACTAACAAACAATCCATTCATACTCATCGCTGGGAAGACGATGCCGGCGACTCGTAACCACCGGCGGCCGGAAGATGTACAACGAGACTCCAATGGTGTGCTAATATGCTAGATTTGGTGAGAGATATTGTCTAGATTCTTACAATGTGAATCAGCTACAACTCTCAACCTTCTCGTAGTCATGCAAAATTTGCTGCAACATAAATAAACAAAGAAACATAAGATTGTGGGAGACAGTGAATTAGTTGCATTGTTTAATGCAGTCTATCTCACCTAAATGGTTCTTCACCAAGCTGCCTGACTGCACCTGAGCTATCCCTGTAGACAACATGGTTAGAAATCTCCGAAACCTCGACCTCGAACATGCATGCTAGTCTCTGGTGCAGTTCTTCATATGATCCAAGCAAAGAAAGGTCCACAGTTCGACCCACCTTTTCAGATTCCATGAAAACCTTGCAGTGACCGGTCTCTGAGCTCAGCTCGGACGACGAGCGCTCGTGTGCATCATCCCAAGTGTTTCCAACGGAAGAACTACATCCACGGCTGCAAACACTATCACTAGAGCCGCTTACAGAAACCTGTTTCTCTGTAACTATTTGCTGGCCAAAAAGCATGAACGCGGCTTCCTTTCCACTGCCGGAGTTTGCTGGCCCTTGCGCTGAGCTCCCCATGGTGAGAAGACAGGAGATGTTCTCATCATGTCCAGCAACACAATTGGAGGCTCCTCCGGCAGCTGCAGAAGCTCGATCAGGGGGCCGAGGATCAGCTGGAAACAGCCCCAGTTTACTGAAATGGAGATCGGGTAATGCAGATGATGCACCATATTGATCATGCCTGGCTCCCTGCATGCCCGCAGGAGCGTTATCTGAAAGACAACTAAACGGGTAGCTCGACGCGTGGAAGTGGTTAAAAGCCAGCAGAGGAAGCTGTCCATCAGGATGCTGTGGTAGCCTCATCTTCTTCTGTGGAGACGAGTAAGAGAAGAGATGGATGCTGGGAATGTTTGATACTAGTTCGATCAACCACGGGTTTACGCGCTTCATGTTAGGTAGCTGATCCGGCTCATCCCATTGAACCTACAAGATTATTACAGCAAACCTTAGCTATACCAACACACAGAAATGTCGACAATAAGTGGCATTTATGCTACATAGAAATGAGACAAATCCATCACAAGAGTTGTTAAAAGTCACTAAAATGCAAGCCAAACTGTCCTAAATTCACAATAGCAATCTACTTCTGTCACAATTTGAACACAGAAAACTGCAGCGAAATTACCTGCAGAAGCCTCCAAGGAGAATCAGGCCATCGAACAGGATCAACAGGCTGAACAGATGATACAGTCCCCATGGACCAACTTATACGCGAAAAATCCTCAGTGTCGAAGGCCATCTTGAACCTCATCCCCGAGCACCAACGCACCCTTAGGGCTGCCTCCACGCGAGAGGCCCCGACACAGAACTCAGGATTGCTAGCTCGAGGATGGTAGACGACTTCTAAGGATTTTCCAGTAGCAGCAAGAGTTGCTGCTTCAATAACATCATCCATTTTCACAACTCCCCTGCAGTTTCTATTCATCTTGATCTCATCTTCCCTAGAGAACATCGAAAATCCTCCATACCTCACGACATGACTGCCACCACCAACTCCAATATTCTTTGCACGCCTGATTCCAACACGAAGATCGCCATTCTCTGCCCTCTGAAACACGATTGAATCGCCTGCCACGAGCTTCTTGTTATTCACGAATGCACTCCACCCTGTTGTCAGCAGATGCCTCTTCGGCGTCCCTCTGTAAATATGCCGGAATTTCCAGACCTGGCCGTGGACATCCTTTGCAAGAATGTTCTGCACCGGAGGATCGGCAGAGTAGTCCAGTTTTGGGAAAATTGACTCAGCACAATACCTCGGCACAGAAAAACCTCCTCCATTGTTGGCGTCTGATTGTGTCAACGTTTTAGCAAAGGAGGTGGGCTTCCCCTGACTCTCAGAGCCATTGACCTCAACACCACCACCAGCTTGATCAAGATCAACCTCATTTCTGGCAACTGGGACCAGTCGAATTTTCGCGAAAACCTCGTCTGTTTCAGGATCAGCCAAGAACTTAATTGCAGACACCTTGCAGAGCACATAAGCAGGAAACCTCGGACTGTTCCTAAGATCAAGATTTCCACAGACATGCTCAAGATGACCTTGAGGGAAGTAGAAAACCTTTGAATTCACCGGTGGCATTTGCACCATGCTGCCGGCACAGGCGTGCCATAACTGCGAATCCAAATATCTCTCAATCTCTTCAGTTCTTTCATTAGACTCCATGAATTTAATCATCCCAACAAAACAAATTTATGTAAAAATATATCAAAATTTTAATCCCAGTTCAGAAAATAAGCCCAATCTCCACGAAACCTTGCTATAAATTGACGCAGAAGCAAATTATTTCAAACACCAGAAAAAAAAAAAAGAAAGAAAAAAAGCACATGGTTTCTTTGTAAAAGCTCAACATCGAAATTAAAATCCTAATTGTCAAGAAAATAACAGTGTTTTGACCATTGGCAATCACGTTATCTGCTAAAGTTCTTTGTATCAGCAGAGAAATCAATGGCTTAGACCACAGAACTATCTTTTCCAAGAAAAGAAAAATTTACTCCCATCAACTCACAATCCAAAAAAATTGAATCCCACCTCCGAATTCACCCTTATTCTACAAAAAAACATTGAATTGCAAACACAGGAGAAACAAAGATTAATTATTCAGAAGAATTGGGGAGAGTAAACGAAAAAACTGTTGTGTTAAAAGGCAAACAGGTGAGAGCCCGTTGATTTTCTTCTACTTCAACTCCCCTTTCCATTCTCCCATGCTTACACTCAACTCCATTCCTCTCTCTCTATATATATACACTATGTTTTTACACGAATGCGGAAAGAAAGCGGCTTTGGCCAAACTTCTGTTTTTATTTTCCCGCATTCGTTGATAATTTGTTTTAAATGGTGTCAATATTTTCTCTTAAAAAGAGGAAAAACAGAATATAGTATTATTCTGGAGCTTTTACTTCGGATCTGAGGAAACTTCTGATGCAGCTTCTAGAATCCCACAGTGAAACAAACAAAGATCTTTATTTTTTTGAGCAAAAAACAAATATCTTAAAAACAGCTTAACCTATTACCACTTTTCTGAATAATATTTTCTGGTTTTGCTTTTCCTTTTTGTCTTTTGTAATAAATAAATTGTACGCTTCTTTTTTGTTTGCCTATTGAATACAATATCAATATTTTTATTCTCTTTCTCCCTCAAAAAAAAAAAAAAATTATTCCATTTCGCACAATTTTTTTCCAATGGAAATGTTATTATTATTATTTTTTTGTCATTTAGTTAAGATTAAATATTTTAAAAATATGTTTTTAAAGTAAAAGATAAGGTGTGATGACCATGGAGAATGAGGATCAATCCTATAACTTCTCATTTGAAGACTCAAAGTCATGGAATTGTTAGGAATGTTAATTGGTTTAACTTTATTGTGTTGTATTATTCGATCCAAATTAACTTGACTTGAAATTCAATCATATTCCTAATTTTAATTCTTCAATTTTCGAGTCAGGTCATCATGTTAATGAGTTTACGATTTATATTTACATTTAGAATTTCATAAGATTATTTTTCACTTTTAATCTTATAATAATAAAAAAATGTTGGATATAAGATCTGTGGAGAAGACTGAAAACACTGCAAGTAATTATGTCTAGTACAACGAATTTTTACAAGTATTACTGCAAGTACTGCTAGTACGAGAACAAATAAAAAAAATTAAATAAATAGAAATAAAATGGAATAAAGCCCAGCCGAGTCGAGAAAGCCCTCTTCCCGCAAGACAAATTTGTCGACGTAGTGCTCGTCTAACGGTGGTTTGTCCCCAAAGGTAAAACGATTTCATCCTTTTCAAAGCAGCACCCAATCGGAAAGGCTCCAGCGAATTGAATAGAGGCGAAACTGAGTTGCAGAAGAACAACGAAAAAGATGCAGCAATATGGGACTAAATATGTAGTATCTCTGGCTACATGAGTTGTCTGATGTCGGATGTTTGGGGAACCGGGGACAGCTCAATGCATGCCTATTTATAGACATGTTACACCAGGGGGAGCCTGTCTCTCCATCTGTTGGAGTAGTCTCAATATAACTCGAGGAAGTAGTTCGAGTGGGTCAAGGAGACTAGTCCGGTAAAGTGGGTCGAGCTGTGTAGGTTGAGGAACTCGAGGAGCAGTTCGAGTTGGATAGATATGGAAAATATATTGTATATATCTTGTTTCCTTGTTGGACAAGATTTATCCTTATTGGTATTAGATTTAGATGGGAATAAATCTATTTTATATAGATTTAGGTTTAAATATATCTTACCATATCTAGGTTTTATATTCCTTATGTGTTTAGGAATATCTCTCTATAAATATCCCTACTCCCCACCAATTGTAATTGTCACATACTTTGTATTTTCTTCACCATAATAATATCATCACCGAGGAGGCTTGAAGAGTGGACGTAGAGCATAGCTCGAACCACTATAATTCTTTGTGTTCTTGTATTTTATGTTAGTTATTTGTGTCGCAATCACTTCAATTCACAACAAATTGGTGCGGTGAACGTGGATAGAGAAGGATTGCGATGGGTTCAGCCAAGTTCGAGGTGGAGCGCTTCACGGGAGCGAATGATTTCAGTTTGTGGAAGATGAAGATGCAAGCGCTATTTGTACAGCAAGGCTTGGACGGTGCCTTGAAGGGAGAGGCTGGGTTACCTGACACGATGACGGAACAACAGAAGAAAGATACATTGGCGAAGGCGCATAGTACGTTAATTTTGAGTCTCGGAGACACGGTGTTGAGGAAGGTGTCGAAGGAGAAAACGGCAGCAGAAGTATGGACCAAACTGGAATCCTTATATATGAAGAAGTCCCTTGCGAATCGGCTCTATCTTAAACAATCGTTGTATTCGTTTAAGATGCAAGAGGGAAGACCGATCAACGAGCTGCTAGACGAGTTCAATAAGTTGATCCTCGATCTGGCAAATATCGATGTGGCGATAGGAGATGAGGATCAGACATTGATGTTGTTGAGTGCACTGCCAAAGAGTTATTCGAACTTCAAGAAAGCCTTAATGTATGGAAGAGAGTCATTTACCATGGATGTGGTTAAGTCAGCTCTAAGTTTGAAGGAGTTAAATGAGAAGAACGAGGAGCGAGAGAACTCTCATGGTGAAGGCTTGGTGGCTAGGGCGGTTCTAGAAAGACCGGAGATGAGGAACTCCAACAGGGGAAGTTCGAGGTCAAGGTCGAGGCCGAAGCCAGGATCACAGCCAAAGGTCAAGTGCTTTCTCTGCCAAAAGAAGGGACATATCAAAAGAGATTGTCCGGAGAGGCAGACAAAGCAGGAGCAGAAGCAGCAAGCGGATGTAGTTGTTGCTGAGCAGGGATATGACTCTGGAGAGGCATTAGTAATTTCGAATGAGCGCTCGGAGAGGGAATGGATATTGGATTCAGGTTGTACATTCCACATGACACCTAATAAGTCATGGCTCGAAGGGTTCGAGGAGCAGGAGAACTCGAGTGTTCTTCTGGGCAACAATAAACCATGCAAGGTGGTTGGAATGGGTTTGGTGAGGATTAAGATGCACGATAATACAGAAAGGGTACTTCGAGGTGTAAGGTACGTTCCGGAGCTTAAGAGAAACTTGATCTCTTTGGGGATGCTCGACAAACTGGGTTTCACGATCAAGATGGAAGCTGTGACTTTGAAGGTGTGCAAAGGATCCCTGGTCTTGATGAAAGGAGCTCGAAGGAATGGAATATACACTCTGATGGGGAGCACGGTGATCGGAGAGGCTTCCATAGTGACGGTTGACAAGTCAGTACTGTGGCACAGGCGACTCGGTCACGTTAGTGAGAGGGGGCTGCAGGAGTTATCGAAGCAAGATCTGTTGCTCGGAGATAATATCAGAGAGTTGGATTTCTGTGAGAATTGCATCTATGGAAAATCTCACCGGGTAAAGTTCGGAGTAGGTCGAGAGAGAACTCGAACAACTCTGGACTACATCCACTCAGATCTATGGGGACCTTCAAGGGTCAGTTCGAATGGAGGAGCGAGGTACTTCATGAGCCTCATTGATGATCACTCAAGGAAGGTGTGGGTTTACATCTTGAAGAATAAGAGTGATACTTTGGAGACCTTCAAGAAGTGGAAAGTGCTGATCGAAAATCAGACTGGAAGGAAGGTGAAGAGGCTGCGAACTGACAATGACCTTGAGTATTGCTCGAAGGAGTTCGAGAGGTACTGTTCGAAGCACGGTATTGCAAGGCACAAGACAGTGGCTGGAAAACCTCAGCAGAACGAATTGGCGGAGAGGTACAATCGGACGTTGGTGGAAAGAACGAGGTGCATGCTGTTCGGTGCAAAGTTACCCAAGTCGTTCTGGGCAGAAGCAGTGACTACTGCAGCTTATTTGATCAACCGGTGCCCCTCGACTGCACTAGGTTTCAAGACACCGGAAGAAATATGGTCTGGTCATCCTCCGGATTTTAGCAACCTTAGAGCTTTTGGTTGCGTGGCTTATGCGAACATCAAAGGAGATAAGCTTGGGAGGAGGGCATTGAAATGCATATTCATTGGGTACTCTGAAGGTGTGAAAGGGTACAAGTTATGGTGTCTCGAGCCGGATGTAAGAAAGTGCATCATTAGCAGGGATGTGACGTTCAAGGAGGAGCTGGTAGGAGAACTGGATAAAGGGCCGAGGAACGGGAAAATATCCTTGAGAAACTAGGTGGTGCTTCGGAGGAACAGTCTGACAAGGTCGAAGGAGATAGATCAGTTGTTGAGATTGAGGTGGAGCCGACCAGTGGGTCGAAGAGAGTACCTCAGGTGGATGGCGAGATCGAGGTGGTTCGAGGGTCAGGTGCACTTCAAGATTATAATCTCACGAGAGATAGGGAACAAATGCAGATAAGACCTCCCACTCGATTCAGATATGCTGATGTCGTAGCATATGCCTTTGTTATGGCGGAAGAGGTAGAGCTGGATGATACTGAGCCGAAGAGCTATACCGAGGCCATAACTTGTAAGGAGAGGCTCAAATGGCTCGATGCCATGAAGGAGGAGATGGACTCCTTGAAGAAGAATAACACCTGGGAGTTGGTGGATAAGCCAGGGGAGATGCAATCGATAATTAGCTGTAAGTGGATCTTCAAGAAGAAACAAGAGGTTTCTGGGGTTAGATTCAAGGCTAGACTAGTTGCTCGAGGCTCACGCAATGGGAATGTGTGGATTATGGAGAGGTGTTTGCGCCGGTGGTGAAACAAAGGTCTATAAGGCTAATATTGTCGTTAGTTGCTCGGTACGACATGGAGTTGGAGCAACTGGATGTGAAGACCGCATTTATGTACGGAGAGCTGGAGGAAAGGATCCTTATGATGCAGCCCGAGGGCTTCGAGGAAGCTGGTAGCGGGGAGAAGGTGTGTCTTCTCAAGAAGTCATTGTATGGATTGAAGCAGTCTCCAAGGCAGTGGAATAGGCGGTTCGACAAGTTTATGGTTCAGCAGGACTTTGTTCGATTCAAACATGACCCATGTGTATATTTTCGAGGTGAAAATGTGGAGACTCGAATTTATCTACTGTTGTATGTAGATGATATGCTGATAGCGAGTCGAGATAAGCAAGGGATAGTCAAACTTTAAGAAGCTTTGAGTCAGGAGTTCGAGATGAAGGATCTCGGTTGTGCTCGAAGGATCCTGGGTATGGAAATAGTTCGAGACAGAGCTCGGAGAAGACTCACATTATCTCAAGAGGGATACTTGATGAAAGTTCTTGAGAAGCATGGAATGAAGGATGTAAAGCCTGTGCTCACTCCTTTAGCAACTCATTTCAAGTTGAGTGCTGCTGGGAAACTCGACGAGGAGGAAAGGGAGTTTATGAGAGGTGTTCCTTATGTGAGCGTTGTCGGTTCGTTGATGTATGCTATGGTCTGTACGAGACCGGATCTTGCTTATGCTCTCAGCATGGTTAGTAGGTTCATGGCCGAACCTAGGAAAGAGCATTGGACAGCTCTGAAGTGGGTCCTCAGGTATGTTCGAGGGACAGTTGGAAATGGTCTAGTCTTCGAGGATGATGGTTCGAGTTTGAGGCTCCCAGTCGAAGGGTTTGTGGACTCAGATTATGCAGGATGTATGGATACGAGGAAGTCATTGACGGGTTTTGTGTTCACATCGTATGGAATGGCGATTAGTTGGAGAGCAAGTCTAGAGAGGGTTGTTGCCTTATCTTCGATGGAGGTGGAGTACATTGCCTTGACCAGAGCGATTAAGGAAGGCCTGTGGTTGCTCAGATTTATGAATGAACTGGGGATTGATCAAGGAAAAATGAAGGTTTCCTGTGATAATCAAGGTGCTTTGCAGTTGGCGAAGAATGATGTTCATCATGAGAGAACTAAGCACATCGATGTGAAGTTCCATTTTATAAGAGATGTGGTGGCAGCTGGAGAGGTCGAGCTGCACAAGGTCAATACTCTCGATAATCCTGCGGATATGATTAATAAGCCAGTTCCAAGTACTAAGTTTGAGTACTGTCTAGAACTGATCAAACTGTTGTAGTCGAACTGAAGAGGAGGTGCCAAGCCGAGGTGATATTGAGCCTAAGGTGGAGAATTGTTGGAGTAGTCTCAATATAACTCGAGGAAGTAGTTCGAGTGGGTCATGGAGACTAGTCCGGTAAAGTGGGTCGAGCTGTGTAGGTCGAGGAACTCGAGGAGCAGTTCGAGTTGGATAGATATGGAAAATATATTGTGTATATCTTGTTTCCTTGTTGGACAAGATTTATCCTTATCGGTATTAGATTTGGATGGGAATAAATCTATTGTAGATAGATTTAGGTTTAAATATATCTTACCATATCTAGGTTTTATATTCCTTATGTGTTTAGGAATATCTCCCTATAAATACCCCTGCTCCCCACCAATTGTAATTGTCACATACTTTGTATTTTCTTCACCATAATAATATCATCACCGAGGAGGCTTGAAGAGTGGACGTAGAGCATAGCTCGAACCACTATAATTCTTTATGTTCTTGTATTTTCTGTTAGTTATTGGTGTTGCAATCGCTTCAATTCACAACACCATCAATGGTTGGAGCCGTTACAGGCGTGAATCACGGTTGTAACCGACGCCATTAGTGGCTGGAACCGTTACAATTTTCAAACAAGCTTTGAAAGGCATCCAGGTGCATTCCAACATGTGCTAAATGTGGTGTAACCGTTCAGAATGCAATAGCAACACGTGGCTGACTCATCAGCCACCTCACATGCCCATTGCACACCACGTCGACTGGACTAGCCACATCGAATGTCCATGTGTCGAGCCCGTAGGCTCATTTCATTTGCCCAAAAAGATAAAGCACCGTGGACTAAGCCAAGCCAAGGACCCAAGAGCCCAAAGACCACCCAAAGACCACCAAAAGATCAATTGCCAAGAATCGAGATCGAGGTTGGGGCACGGGTCACGAGCACGGGCGCTCGGCCACCGGTCTTGCTGAGGCCGTAGGCCGAGGCAGGACGGGGCAAGGCGAGCGGTGGCGCGCGAAGCGAGCCACCGGGTGCCACATACACTGCACACTTGGTTATTACACACCTTAACCATAATGGTTTATAAGCATAGATTAATTACTTTAGTTAATCAATGTGGGATACACATCATTTATTACATGTTCACTTCATGTAATAATCCACCAACCGTGTCACTTCGTGGATTCATTTCTCACTCACCGGAATTAGGATTTGAGAAAATAAATATACCACGATCATCTACTCTTCGTGTAGATTATGTTGGTAATATTTAATTACGACGAAATTAAATATTTCACATCGGGAATTTACCACAAAATACCCAAATTACCAACAATCCCCATGAGCGGAAATGCCGAAATGTATGGTGCATAGCCAACTCAGTTTCGAGAGATGTTAATGCACCTGAACAGGTAGCTTCTGGCTTTGAATCGTTCATCTTCAATGTCGTTAGGCACACTGGCGGCTTAGTGGTAGGAATACCTTGAACTAATCCTCCATCGTGTGTACCGAGACAACAACATTGAAACATTAACATTTTAACCTCCATTCGTTCTCACGTTTGGTTCCATTACGGGCCATGGACACCCTCTTTGGTTTCATAAGTGTTCATTTGAAGCGACCCCCACTTCCACTTATATAGGTGACCTCCTATTCTGAGCATTCCTGCCAAGCTCAACCATCACGAGGTTTTCAGGATTCATTAAAAGTCACTTAGGACTTAACCTATACCACATGCAGGTTCATTACACCTTACTTGCTATTTTTAGGGAAGGGTAGATAAGGTCATTTTCTAAGACATTATCTTGTCGGTGTTTTCACTCGAACTTGTGTAGTTTAGTTGTCCCATTGAACCTAGTTTTTGGGATCTCCAATCATCTAGGTTGGGTATCCACTACACTCATTCATAATGTGGATTTCAATCCCATTCTCTCTAGCAATTTATTCATTTGATATTGGTTTAACCCTTTGGTTAGCGGATCCGCAAGGTTATCAATTGATTTCACATAATCAATGGATATCACACCGTTTGAGATCAATTGTCTATCGATATTATGTCGACGACGTATATGTCTCGACTTCCCATTGTACATATTATTTGGTGCTCGATCAATAGCCGCTTGTTGTACATATTTATTGGTGCTCGATCAATAGCCGCTTGGCATATCACAGTGAATCATCACTGACGGCAAATGCTTGTTTCAACATGGAACATCCTCTAGAAAATGTCGAAGTCATTCTGCTTCTTCACCTGCTTTATCTAAAGCGATAAACTTGGATTCCATCGTGGAATGAAATATACAAGTTTGTTTCGTGGATTTTCATGACACTGCCCCCCACCGATCGTAAACACGTATCCACTTGTGGAGTGGGAGTCATTTGAATCAGAGATCCAATTTGCATCGCTGTACCCTTCAAGTACAGGTGAAAAACTTGTATAATGCAAATCCCAAGTTAAGAGTATACTTCAAGTATCTCTAAACTCTTACAAGAGCCTTCCAGTGATCATACTGGGATTGCTCGTGTATCTGCTCAATTTGTTCACCGCATATGCAAGATCCGACCTAGTACAGTTAGTCAAATACATTAGACTACCAATGACCCTTGCATATTCCTCTTGACCAACTGGGTCACCTTTGTTCTTAACAAAGTGAACATTGAGCTCTAATGGTGTTTTGGCCGGTGAACTATCATAGGAATTGAATTTCCTTAGCACTTTCTCGACATAGTGAGATTGTGATAGGACAATTCCGTTAGGTTTCCTTATGACTTTGATTCCAAGAATCACATCAGCCACACCCATATCTTTCATGTCGAAGTTCTTCTCCAACATTCGTTTAGTATCAAAAATTATTAGTTGATCTCTACCCATGATCAACATGTCGTCTACATAGAGACAAACAATTAACAAATTGTCAAACGTGCATTTGTAGTACACACATTTGTCACATTCATTATACTTGAATCCATTTGGCAACATCGCATTGTCAAATCAAACATGCCACTTCTTGGGCGCTTGTTTAAGACCGTATAAGGATCTAACCAATTTGCATACCTTGATGGGTTTTGTATACTGAAAGCATTTATTATAATGAGTATAAAACGGTTTATTTCTCCTATCTGTTAACAATCTTACATGTATGAACAATGGTATCCTCTTGTCTCACCGATAGGGACGATCATACGGCGTGTTGTAGATTGCAGAAGACAGTCTGATCACTTGATCTAGTGAGACATAAACCTGATCACAGCCGAGACAGCGTATGAAGATACGTCTGTCCGGATGGCTGCGACATTGTCGGAATAAGTAATTTGTCTTGGTTACTTGACATGCTGGTACGCAGAGGTGGCGAATTGATGGACCGCAGTGAGATGTATTCGTCTGTCTGACATCAGCGAATAAAAGATCTCGTTATATTGATTAAGTCCAAACACTAACGAAGGTTCAGGGGTTTGCACGGGTTGACTGTTGCTTTGACTTGCCATGGTGGAGAGCCTAAGTAACGTGCTTGTATATCCGCATCTTGGGTAACAACAATTCGTGTAGTACCGCCTGAGACTGGGTTTAGGTAACCATAACCGAGTAATAGGATGGGGACATTCCCTGAGGAGCTCAATAACATTCATCGTGCCAAAGTCCTGCAGGCTGATTAAGTTCAGGCACGAGTGATAAGGATTGAGTGGTACTACTCAGGAATTATAAGATATTAATTAATTGTAGTTAGAGCTTGTCAGAGGCTCTGATTAATTAATGGATGTCCGGTAACCTTAAATATGGGGATTCTCAATTAATGCAGCCCGTTCTCATAACGTGGTAATAAAGGGGTAGGTCAGTATTAATTCTGTGGTGAAAAAGAATTAATATTAATTAATTAATTGTGTCCTGGGTTGTGGACATGGGAATTAATTAATTTATAGGCCCACTTTATTATTTGCATTAGGTCCCAGGTCTGGCCCAAGGAAAATGTGCTGAATTAAGCCCAGTAGCACACTAGGGTTTACAACCCTAGGTCTATAAATAGACAACTCTCTCTCATAAGTTGTAACATAGTTGAAAAACCCTAAACCTAGAGAGAGAGAGGGGCGCCATTTTCTGCAAGGAAAAAGGGAGGAGAATTTTCGAGTTCTGGTCCTGCTCAAAGCACAGATCTGTGGAGTCCTCACCAGTAGCAGATCTGAACGCACCGGGAAACAGATCTGAAGATCTAATCTGGAGAACAACAGATTTCTTTTCTTTCTTTTGATTTTGATTTTATTCTAGAAATTAGATTTCTAATTTCTACTTCCACAGATAAAAATCGAATTGCGTGGTTGAATTGAAGTTGGAAATTCAAACGCAAAAGATCGGATAAGACATTACGGAGTTACGGTAATCCCTCAATCCATAATTCTGGTAATTAAATTCATAGGAGCATGCTATGTATTATTGTATATTTAATTGTGCACAATATCCATAAATCGATCCAATTCAAATTGGTTTTGGTGATTCGGTTCACGGGAAAACCCTACAATTGGTATCAGAGCCAGGTTTCTGATTTATGGCTCTTTTGTGCATAATTAAATTCAGTATGCATGTATGAATTTATTGTTTTGTGGATTTTGGTTTTTTTTCCTCGTGACAACCCGTGTAATTCAGCCAGCGGTGGTTTATCCGTGTAGGGCTGAATTAATTTTGTAAAATCACGAGAAAATCCGTGATTAGTGTTGAAATTGAAAATTGTAATAGAATAGATTCTATAATTTTCAAAATTATGTAATTGGATGGGTCGAGGACGAAGAACGAAGACGGAGCCGAAGTAGGGCCGACAGAGGACGACGGCGGGGGACGGCGCGCCATGCGGCAGGCGTACGGCCGGGGGCGCGAGCAGCTGCCGGCCACAGTGCGTGCGGCCTATGCACGGGGACCAGGGCCACGGGCGCGGTGCGCGATCGCATTGGGCACAGGGTGGCGGCGGTCCGGCGGCGGTGGTCGTCGTCGGCTGATGCTGTCCCGTCACGGTGGGTCATGTTTTGGTGATTCGTGCAATCCTGTGTAAACCCTAAGGTTTGCATTAGGGTTAGGGAAAATCATCAGATCACAAAGGCCTAAATCCCAAAAGATTTTGTGAATCAATATTTGGAGGCCCTAGAAGATTTGAGAAGATTTGTATCTATCCAAATAGATTCAAATTCAAATTGTTATAGATAGGATTTGTTTTTCTATTTTTGTGGGGCCACGAGGAATTTTTTGTTTGTCTTAATTGTCCTCGTATGATACGGGATTTATTATGTGCGCTATTTAAGCATGTGTAGATAATAGGAAAAGCATATTTTATCGCTTTTTATTATTTACAGCTTTCCAAGCATGCTTATGTGATTAATTTCTTTTGTTAGATTATATTTTTGGAATTTTTGGACTTGTATTATTACATGCAAAAATTTGGAAAATATAATAACAAAGAAATTATATGTGCGCATACAAGAAACCTTTTAAAAGAAAAATACTAAGCTGATTTTTTAATTAAAATCAATAGACCTCCACAAAGCGGTCCTAGGCTATAAGTGTATCTCTCGTTCTAGTAAACGTCTACGAGTGTAGCTTTCTAGTTCCTAGAGGTGCATGGGTACGGTTGTTGGGATTTCTAGACAAACAATTTAAATCATGTGAATAGTGGGAGGGCTTTGCGTAAACGTCTACGAGTGTAGCTTGTGTAGATCTCTTTCACAAGTATTCTAGGATTGATTTAAATTATAGATAACAAAAGCTTTAAAGGCTGTGCGGTATGGTTACGTGCCATGCTAAACTGTCTCTTTTGGCCGGAGTTAAATTTGTGGTTAATTGCTTAGAAGCATCTTAGAATATAATGCAAGAATTGCATCCCTGTTCTTGAGAGATGGCTTGGTCTAAGGTTTTCACTAATTATTAATTTCTAGTGTCAAAAATATCCTGACATGGTAGTGAAATTAAATGGATTGGGGCTTAAAACCTGCAGTTCTGGTTGAGGGTGACATCGTAAATGTCTACCAATGTAGCTTGCGGTGGGAACTCTTGGGCAATTAGTGGAAAACATTTGTATTTGATTTATTGAAAGGTTTTCAATGCATTTGTTTTTGAAGTTCTACATGTATGTTCTTATTTAAGATTCTTTATTGTTTTAGATATGTCTATGTCTAATGTCATCAATATTCTCGCACAAAACACTCTAACTGGTCCAAACTTCCTGGAATGGAAGCGCAATCTCGAGTACCTCCTGATTGTAGAAGAACATATGTTCGTTCTGCAAGTTCTTCATCCCGAAGTGCCAACTACTTAATCCAGTCAAATGGATATAGACTTTTACAACAAGTGGGAGAAATCGAATAATGTAGTCAAGTGCTACATGATGACCACTATGTCGAAAGTCTTACAGCAGCAGCATCAGCGCCATAAGGACGCCTATGACATCATGACGAGTCTGGAAGCGACCTATGGGGAAACTGATAGAGCCGTCAGATTCAATCTCATGAGAGAAATCATGAGTAAGAAAATGACTGATGGCACCTCAGTGAGAGAGCACGTAGTTACCATGACTCACCTCATGGATGAGCTAACTGTGCATGGTGGAGGTATCGACACTGAGGCTAAGGTCGATATCATACTGAACTCTCTACCCAAGTCCTTTGAGAGTTTTAGGCTGAATGTTGTCATGAACAAGAAAGAGTATACTCTTAACGAGTTACTCAATGACTTGATGGCAGCGAAATCGGTCATGAATCCTCAGAAGGTTGCCTTGGCCACTTCAAGTAATCTCTCTGCTGTACCGAAAAGTATGAAGCGGAAGAAAGGGATTAAGAAATGGGCCAAGAAGACACCTGTGGAGGATGGTGGGGCTGGGAAAAAGCCTAAGGTGGCGACTGACAGGGACAGGTGCTTCAGGTGTGGTAAGAAAGGACATTGGAGGAAAGATTGTCAAGCCAACAAAGCTAGACAAGGTATGCCATTTGCATGTATAACTGTAAGCATGATTAGAGTCCGTTGTTGCTCTTCTAGAGCTGTAATCACTGACTTATTGATCATGTTGTTGTACTTTACAGGGGACTGTGCCGATAAGGCTGGTGAGTGATGGCAAGAAGATACCAAACTGGATGAAGGCAACGTTTTATGACGGAGCTTTATGGAGTTTTTCTTTTCTTTATGTTTTGATGAACTACGTACATTTAAGAATTTATTTGTGGGCCGTGTTTTATCGGCAGGACAAATTTTATCAACTTTCTATGGATGTTTGTTATTTATGATTTCAATCATTGGTGATAACAATGCCATTCATTATGTAATGTTGATTTATACTCTTTATGTTACTTCGATCAAATATGTCTTTTATATTGCATGTAATTCATCCGTAATTGATAATCGTAGAAAGAGAAAACTTACTTCTTCTGATGATGATCTTACATATCTCTGGCACTTGAGACTGGGTCACATCAGCTTGAAGCGGATTCAGAGACTTGCAGATGATGGTACATTGGACTTAGTCCGGACTGTACCTTATCAAGTCTGCGAATCTTGCATCGAGGGCAAGATGTCAACTAGGCCTTTCAAGGCTAGTCAGTCTCGAGCAGAGGAAGTGTTGGAATTGATCCATTCTGACTTATGTGGACCGATGTCCATGCAGGCTCGTGGAGGGTACGAGTACTTCGTCACTTTCATTGATGATTACTCAAGGTACGGATACATTTACTTGCTTCGCTACAAGTCTGAATGCTTTGAGAAATTCAAAGAGTTCAAGGCTGAGGGAGAAAAGAAGGTCGGGAAAACTATCAAGTCACTGCGATCTGACCGCGGTGGCGAATACCTCGGTAATGAGTTCCTGCAGTATTTGTCAGAAAACGGGATTACATCCCAGTGGACTGCACCGGGTACTCCCTAGCAAAACGGTGTAGCTGAAAGAAGAAATAGGACTCTTCTAGAGATGGTAAGATCAATGATGAGTTATGCGAACTTACCAATTTTGTTTTGGGGCTAGCATTGGAAACAACAACTAACGTGCTAAATGTGGTGCCTTCTAAATCAGTTCCTAAGACGCCTTATGAGCACTTCCTTGGTCGCAAACCTAGTTTGTGCAAGTTTAGAGTATGGGGCTGTCCGGCACACGTACTGTCGAAGGATCCTGATAAGTTAGAAAGCAGGTCAAAAGTAATGCTGTTCATAAGGTATCCCAGGCAAACGAAAGGTGGTTACTTTTACTGTCCTGAGAGTCAGAGAGTCATTGTTAGCACCAACACTAGATTCTTGGAGGACGAGTATGTGAGTAAATACAAGTCAAGGAGTGATATCGTTCTTCAAGAAATTAAAAACGAGAATGCAATTCCAAGGGAAGGGGAACGTGTAGATGTGGGTGCACCTGTGAGAGGTACAACACCACAGACACGTTCTTCAGTGCAAGGTGCAGGACCACAAGTTACTGCACCTACTACTGACACGGCACCGATGCGTCATCGTAGTGGGTGAGTTATTTTCCAGCCGGAAAGATACATGTTCGTGGGTGAGTCTTCGGACTTGAGCCCGGAAGACGGACATGAGGACTCTCATCCACTGACTTACGAAGAGGCAGTGCAGGACAAGGATGTTGCCAAATGGCGTGTCGCCATGGATTCTGAAATTGAATACATAACTGCTATGGATGTATACTAGAAAATTGATTTGCCGGATGGCTTTAGGGCCATAGGGTGCAAATGGGTATACAAGAGAAAGAAAGGGGCGGATGGAAAGTTCACGACTTTTAAAGCCAGGCTGGTGGCAAAGGGTTATAGTCAGAAAGAGGGCATTGACTATGACGAAACCTTTTCACCCGTAGCCATGCTCAAATCCATTCGGATACTCCTTGCCATAGCTGCACATATGGACCTCGAGATCTGGCAGATGGATGTCAAAACCGCTTTTCTAAACGGTTACCTTGAAAAAGGTAGGGACATCTATATGCAGCAACCCGAGGGTTACATAAGCAAGGGCGAAGAACATCTTGTCTGAAAGCTTAGGAAGTCCTTGTATGGACTTAAGCAAGCTTCAAGGTCGTGGAACTTACGTTTCAATGATGTGATTAAATCCTATGGATTTGCACAGTTGGAAAACGAAAGTTGTGTTTACCGACTTTGTGTCAGTGGAAGCGTGGTCTTCCTTGCACTATACGTTGATGACATACGCCTATTTGGAAACAACGAGGGAGTGATGTCAAAAATCAAGGCTTGGTTATCTGAACAGTTCCAAATGAAGGATTTGGGAGAAGCTGGCTACATTCTTGGGATTAAGGTCTTACGAGATCATAAGAGAAGAAGGTTGAACTTATCTCAGGCATCCTATGTGGATACTGTGATGAGCGTTCAGCATGCAACTCGCCAAGAAAGGCTTGCTACCTTTCAGACATGGCGTTCATCTTTCTAGTGGGCAGTGTCCTCAGACACAGCGGGAGAACGATGAGATGAGTCTTATACCATACGCTTCGGCGGTGGGTAGTCTTATGTATGCGATGCTGTGTACCAGGCCAGATATCTGTTATGCCGTTGGCATGGTAGCAAGATATCATTCTAACCCTGGAAAGGCGCACTGGACTGCTGTAAAGCACATCCTCAAGTACTTGAAAAGAACTAGGAATTTCGGACTAGTTTTATCAAAGTGAGGATTTGTGCCCTGTGGGTTATACAGACTCGGATTTCCAAGGGGACCAGGATGAGAAGAAATTGACCTCAGGATATGTGTTTACCCTGGGAGGTGGAGCTGTATCTTGGAGGAGCTCAAAGAAGAAATGCATTGCTGACTCCACCATGGAGGCGGAATATGTCGCCGCCTCCGACGCCTCGAAAGAGGGGCTATGGCTCAGGAACTACCTTTTAGAGTTGGGTGTTATTCCGAGTTTGCCAAGGAGCATCACAATTTATTGTGATAACTCTGCTGCAGTGGTAAACTCAATGGAACCGCGGTCTCACAGGGCAAGCAAACACATAGAGAGAAAGTACCATATCATACGAGAAATCGTATCAAGGGGCGATGTGCAAATTAAGATGATTGACACTGCTGACAATCTTGCTGATCCATTTACAAAGAGCGTGCCGCAAAAAGTTTACAAAAGACATATTCGTGAGCTGGGTCTGAGGTGGATGCCGACCACTTACAGTGGTTAAAGAGACAGCAGACTAGATAGACGGACTGTATACTCTGTAATAGCTTAGTTATGCTTTGAGTATAAGTGGGAGATCGATGGGTTTTGTATACTGAAAGCATTTATTAAAATGAGTATAAAACGGTTTATTTCTCCTATCTGTTAACAATCTTACATGTATGAACAATGGTATCCACTTGTCTCACTGATAGGGACGATCATACGGCGTGTTGTAGATCGCAGAAGAAAGTATGATCACTTGACCTATTAAGACATAAACCTGATCACAGCCGAGACAGCATATGAGGATACGTCTGTTCGGATGACTGCAACATTGTCGGAATAAGTAATCTGTCTTGGTTACTTGATATGCTGGTACGCAGAGGTGATGTATTGATGGACCGCAGTGAGATGTATTCGTCTGTCTGACATCAACAAATACAAGATCTCGTTATATTGATTGTGTCCAAACCCTAACGAAGGTTCAGGGGTTTGCATGGGTTGGCTGTTGCTTTGACTTGCCATGGTGGAGAGCCTAAGTAACGTGCTCGTATATCCGCATCTTGGGTAACAACAATTCGTGTAGGACCGCCTGAGACTGGGTTTAGGTAACCATATCCGAGCAATAGGATGGGGACATTCCCTGAGGAGCTCAATAACATTCATCGTGCTAAAGTCCTGCAGGTTGATTAAGTTCAGGCACGAGTGATAAGGATTGAGTGGTACTACTCAGGAATTATAAGATATTAATTAATTTTAGTTAGAGCTCGTCAGAGGCTTCGATTAATTAATGGATGTCCGGTAACCTTAAATATGGGGATTCTCAATTAATGCAGCCCGTTCTCATAACGTGGTAATAAAAGGGTAGGTCAGTATTAATTCTGTGGTGAAAAAAAATTAATATTAATTAATTAATTGTGTTCTGGGTTGTGGACATGGGAATTAATTAATTTATAGGCCCACTTTATTATTTGCATTAGGTCCCAGGTCTGGCCCAAGGAAAGTGTGCTGAATTGAGCCCAGGAGCCCACTAGGGTTTACAACCCTAGGTCTATAAATAGACAACTCTCTCTCATAAGTTGTAGCATAGTTGAAAAACCCTAAACCTAGAGAGAGAAAGGGGCGCCGTTTTCTGCAAGGAAAAAGGGAGGAGAATTTTTGAATTTTGGTCCTGCCCAAAGCACAGATCTGTGGAGTCCTCACCAGTAGCAGATCTGAACGCACCGGGAAACAGATCTGAAGATCTAATTTGGAGAACAACAGATTTCTTTTCTTTCTTTTGATTTCAATTTTATTCTAGAAATTAGATTTCTAATTTCTACTTCCACAGATAAAAATCGAATTGCATGGTTGAATTGAAGTTGGAAATTCAAACGCAAAAGATCAGATCAGACACTACGGAATTACGGTAATCCCTCAATCCACAATTCTGGTAATTAAATTAGTAGGAGCATGCTAGGTTTTATTGTATATTTAATTGTGCACAATATCCATAAATCGACCCGGTTCAAATTAGTTTTGGTGATTCGGTTCATGGGAAAACCCTACATGCCTTTCCCTCATGTCCGAGTACTACTAATCCTTCGGGTTGATCCATATAGATTTCTTCTTCTAGCTCTCCATTTAAGAAGGCCGTCTTCACATCAATTTGGTGTATTTCGAGATTGTGCAAAGTAGTAATCGCTATAAGCACCCTAATATATGTGATCCTAGTCACAGGTGAATAGGTATCGACGAAATCATCTCACTCTCTTTATTTAAAGCCTTTCGCCACAAGGCGAGCTTTATACTTATAAACCGAGCCATCGACTTTTAAGGATCCACTTGCATCCTAAGGGCTTACAACCTTTTGGGAGATCGGCCAAAATCCAAGTATGATTTTGCATAATCGATTCAATCTCACTATTAATGGCTTCTTGCCATAGTGAGGCATTGGTTCTAGCTAATGCATCTTTAAAGGTTTGAGGCTCATCATCTAACATGTAGGTGATGAAATCCGGACCAAAAATTTTAGCCACTCTAGCCCTTGACTACGTCTCAGTTCTTCCTCTATAGGAGTAGAACTAGTAGCCTCTTCATATGTCCTTTTTCTAGACATAGTCGGTACATCTTCCTTATCTTTACAAGGATAGATGTTCTCAAAGAATATAACATTCCTAAACTCTATAGTGGTGCCTTTGGTCACATTCAGATTATCCGATTTGTGCACCAAAAATCGATAGGTAGCACTATTCAAAGCATACCCTATAAAGATGCAATCGATTGTTTTAGGTCCAATTGCAACCTGTTTGGGTAAAGGTACTTCGACCTTAGCTAAACAACTCCACACCTTTAGATACTTGTAGGAATGTTTTCAACCTTTCCACAACTCATAAGGTGTCTCCTCTTTCCCTTTAAGAGGTATCTTATTCAAGATATAGTTAGCTGTCAAGACAGCCTCTCCTCACATATTTTGGGGTAACCCGGAACTTATGAACATGGCATTCATCATTTCCTTTAGTGTCCAATTTTTCCTTTCGGCAACACCATTGGACTAAGGTGAGTAAGGTGTTGTTGTTTGATGAATAATGCCCGATGCGGCGCATAATTCTTCAAACGGTGCAACATACTTGTGCTCTATAGTGATACTACAGGACTAATGTGCAAGTATACACAAATCAAAAGTAATATAGTCAAGGGAGACCAGATATCGTACCCAAGGGAGTGGGTTTCTAAATCGTGCACTATGAATTGTTTGTAATTTGAAAAGAGGGTTTTGTCTAATTCTATTCAAAACATAAAATGCGCAACAATTATAATTCCGAACAAAGCTAAGATCAGTAATACTTCTTCACTCCACAAAATAAGCATAAATGTTATGATTGGTTTCACAAATACTAGAAAGCACACTCGGGTTATGGAATACAACTCACCACTGCTATCCTATATGCTAGAGTTTATGTCCCGCAATCCCCTGAACCTTAGAACTTTTTCTAATCTTGCCTAGTGAACTGTCGTCCTACTAGAACTACACCCTTTCACTAGGATTCATATGTCTATGCCTTTCTCAGTGATCGGACGATGAAAATATAAAACTAAGTTCGATTAAGTTGCATTGTCTCACATGTTTATGAAATCAACACAATTATCTAAGATCCCCTCGACCTATTTCACCTTTCGGTCTCCATAGGTGATGGGTTTCTATTCACTGTCGTGCTCAAGAAACGGTTGAAAACAGGATCAAAGACAAGTTCAGTCATGCGAAACTTAGTTCTAACAGATATTCAAGTAAATGGTGTTTTGTTCCACAACCCAAGTGTTTAATGAGTTTAGCTCAAACTTGAAAGTAAAAGGAATAAGAACATGAGATCATTCATCATCAAAATAAACTTGAAAAGATTAGAGCAAACTATAGATGATGATCCCTTTAGCTCCGGTTACTTCTGTCCCAAGCTGAATCACCAATCTCCGGTTATCTCCCTCCGTTCGTGTGTACTCCTCTCGTGTTATCCACTTGATACCCAAATTATCGTCTCTCTTGTTGATATTTTCCAAAAGTTATCCCCACAGCCGTCGATCTTCTCTCTCTCCCTTGGATGTGTCCACGTGTTAAGGGGTCACTGTTTCGTCCAGACAAGAGATCAGCTTCCTTTTACGCCACCTGTCCCTCCAGCAGACAAGATCAAAAATGACCTTTATCCTTGTCTCAAAGTGGTCCCGGAGAGAGAAAGTCTTCAGTCTTCTTGTTCATGCATTTCCTATGCTCAAGCATATCTCTCAACAGCATGCGGCAAGTAAGCTCTAGCATTCCGAACCTGGTCAAAACTTCACCAAACGCTTGCAAAAACTTATTAAAACTTGCACAATTTAAAATACTATGACTTAATTACAAATAAGCATAAACAAGCAAAAAGGACTTTGATTGCTAAGCATCTTATTCAAAACAACATCTAAAGTTCATGAAAAGAGATCAAAAGATAACTCTAAATGAGAGTTATCACCCCCCCAAACTTAAGATGTTGCTTGTCCTCAAGCAACAAAAACAAACTAAACCAAAATAAAATTTGCAAGTAATAAGCTAGAATAGTTCATCTCCTTGTTTATGAAGCCTTCAGCAAAAAAAATTAAAAAGAAAGCATGAGTAGTAGTTCTCTTCATTGCTCAACTTCAGTCCTCGTTCTTTGCAAAGTTTAACATTATACATTCATCTAATCTTACAATCCAAAGTTATCCGAAAAGAAAATCAGATTTCAAGATAGCCAAAACAGAGCTGAGCTTAACTTTAACTACTTATTCAAGATTCAATGCTCATCAATTCCATGTTTCTTTTCCTACTCGTTCGTCTTCTCTTGTTCTCCACTATTAGGCTTTGCATCCTTCCTAGATCAAAAGGGCTTTAAAAGCTTCTAATGTTAGGACAAGGTTCCAGGTGAGGAAATTTTTGAAAAGAGTGACTCAAGTCTAGAGGTGTTGCCCTTCTTGTTCTACCCTTGGACTTATACCATGATTTTTTTTTCCAGCTCAACACAAGCTTGATTTTCCATACAAACTTTATTCCGGACACTCATGTCTATTTGTGCCCATATTTTTTTCAGGCTATAAACTTGCCTTATTCATTTCCTTCTCTCTCTTTTTTTTTTGGATCAAAGGTCTAGAACTAACACTTCGAAGAGGGTACGAGAAGTGGTACCCCCCCAAACTTTGAACAAAACATTGTCCTCAATGTTACAGTAGAACTAAGTCAGGGCAACCCTCTAAACTAGGATGTGTTTGGATTTTGGCTAAACATGAAGTAGGTAAAAACAAGAAAAAGGCTCATGCTCAAATCTAGGTGCAAAGGGAATTTCAATCATAGCAAATGAATCTTCTGAAGGCACAAAGATCAAGCAACTGCCTTAATCATCTCTAAGTAGTGCGCTTAGACCTAATTCATATCGACCAAGATTGAACTTAGGGTAGATGACATTTCACAATGTGAAATTCAAGATGTAGTACTAGCTAAGCTCAAGCTCATGTCTAGCATATCAGGTTTATTCAAAAGCAATGTTGCGTTCAAACTTTCTTTCGTAGATCCTGATATTATGTATAAAGTTAAACAACGAAAGTAAACGAGGATTGACTCTCAGCAATCACGATCACAACCACGCATGCATAAGAAAGAATGAGGAAAAACGAGGCATCATCAGGCAGAAGGAGAATGAACTACTAGACTTAGAACATAATATTATAAAACCAAAAGAACTATCATGCTTTAACATGAGACAAGCATGAAAGTTTGGAAACCTATTCATCAAACACTAATACCCAACAACTAAAAACAAAAATAACATAACCATACGAAAATTAAAATTGTTTTTGCAAAACAAAGATAAAGGTTAGAAGGGACCCTGTTCATCATGCTGAGCTTCCAGCAACTTTCGTCTTCTTTCCACGACCATCCTTCCTTTTCATCAACCGGCTGGTTTGAGTCTTGATCTTCAGTAACACCTTGTGCATCATCCGAAATCCCCTCAGCAACTTCGCCTGTTTCGCCTTGATCACAGACAGCTCCTTCTGCAAAGCTTCCATCGCATCACCATCCGCAGCAGTTGCTTCCCCTTGGGCACGAGCCTGGGCTTGAGCATGCCTCTTCATCAGGTAAGGGATGTTGAAATAGCTCTTGGCAATGCTCCTCGGCTCATCATAGTGAAAAGAAACTCCTGCACGCTTGCAAAGTTCAGAAATCAACGAGGGGCAGAAGAGTGGCCCCGCTCTCTTTGAAGCTTGAACTGTGATGGAATCAATGATGAATGGTGCGATGTCTATTGGATCTCCCTTCACAATAGCTGCCACCATCAAAATTCTTTCTTGTCCTACCAGAGTATTGTGAGTTGTGGAACTAATCCGGTTCCTCAGGAAGTGGATCCAAGTGTTGGCCTCGGTTGTGAGAAAGCTGGCCAGGGCGGATAGGTTGTCTTTGGTCTCATCCACCCATCGAGCGCCTGACACTGACACTACACCCAGAGCTTCATCCAGTTGCTCCCTTGTCACTGAGTTCAGTAGATCCATAAAAGTATCGGGCTGCGGCGGATGTGTTCCATAAATTGCATGAACAGTTTTGGGGTTCAGTATCACCTCCTTCCCTCGGACGATTGCTCTAAGTTCATAATCCACCCCTGTTGACTGCTCACAATTAGCGTAAAATTCTCGAACGAGAGCAATAACTGGCGCTGGTTGCATCACCACGAAGGGTTCCCAACCCTGCTGCTCAACACTGCGAAGGATGGCATCAGGTAACTTGGAGAGATCCTTAAAGCCCCTTTCCAAATTGAACTTCCGACTTGCAAGTTCTTGCATTCTGTCTTTGTGTAATTTTGAAGAAAATATTGGGATTTGATCAATCTCCTCTGCCGATAGCTCCACAACCTTGGCTTTCCCACGCTTGATATCTTTCTTTCGCTCCTTGTTTGTTTTCTTTGTTGAGCTTTCTCCTGTTTCCTTAATAGCAACATGCTTTACACGCCTCATTGTTTCCTTATTTCTTAAAATCCCCTTGTCATCTTCGACAGTGTCAACTCTCTTTCGCTTCCTAGGTGCTGAAGTTTTCTCAGGTACGGCCTCCTTTCCCTTCCTAGCTAACTTCCCACTAGATGTGGCTGCTTGCTTCTTTGATGCTGTAGCATTATCTCCTGCGGCTTTCTCTTCAACTCTCACTTCCTTCTCCTTGGCAAGTGATTGATTTTGGGTCTCCGAACTCTTCTGAGCGCTGGGCTCGTTCTCCATCTCAGGCTCTTCAGACTGGCCTGCTTCTGTTCCCTTTGTACTGGTATCGACACCCTCTGATTGCTCGGGCTCTTGCTCTACCTCCGGCTCCTCAGACAGGCCATCGGCACTTCCTTCTGCTTCGGATTTTGCATCTTCAGACTGTGCATCCTCCTATTCCGCAACAATCACTTTCTCAGGCTCTTTCACAGTCTCCAGTTCGGGCTTTGAAGTAGCCGCATTAACCAAATCCATCAGATTTCCTTTCTTGGGTTTGGTTTCGGTTTTAGGCTTCTTGGATGGCTCATCGGGGATTTCTACTGGGTTTTCTGCACTGGTGGGTGGTAGTTTCACATTTCTCTGGGCCATAATCGAAACGGCGGCCCTGCTTGAAATAGCTTAGCAACTTATGTAATGTCCTGTATAGGGTAAACATCGAGTTGTAATAGAATAGGTTGCTTGAAAGAATCTCAGCAGACATCAGAAAGAAAAAGAAAGGAAAAGGAAACCAGTGATAGCAGAATGCTGAGGAGTCAGCATCTGATAATACGATACAAGCTGCTAAAGGCGTTAGCAATCTGAAAAGAGAAAAGCAGAAGAACATTTCCTGAGCATCAAAACCAGGAGTATGCTGGAAAGATATCCAGCATCCCGTTCCAATAAAGGCTCAGCAAAGCAAATCTCAACTACTACACCGCCACTCTGACCAACACGCAAAGATTAGATCTGTCAGAAGTAGGACAAAAAAGCCTGTACGGAGATAGAAAAGTTGGTAAAATGCTACCTGCATTTAAGTAGAAAGATCCGTTGTGTCTAACGGATCTGCCGACTCAAACTTCGAGAAGACAACTATAAAAGGGAAGTCAAAGGAAGATGCAGGAGCTGCTCACTCTCTAACGCAAACATACGCAAAAAAGTTTCCAAATAGAGACAAAAACAGAGAGCAGTTCAGTTGAAAGGCATAATACCGAGATATCTAAAAGCCTTTAATGTCTTGAGTGTTCCACCACACATCTGACACTCATCTGAGGAATTCTTGAAGGATTCAAGAATATTCAATCATTAGGATCACTTTCATCATAGAAAGTATCCAGCAGTCAGTTTCTCGAGAAGAAATTGATTAATACGGGCACTAAAGCCGAAAATGAAGGATAGTTCGGAAGAGTCTGTAAAATCTTCCACACGTGGTAAAAGCGAGTTTTACAAAGGTGCGCCCTTGACTCAGCTGGAGCCACACCTGAAAGGTTCGGAGTATCGAAAGATAGCCGTGGAGCAGACAAACCAGACGACAGCTAGATCCTAGTTTTTCCTTGCGTTTCTTGTATCTGTGTCTTACATAGCTCAGGTTAAGGCGAAAAGAATCAACATGGCGAATCATGCTCTTCCAAAGTACAACAAGGATGGTTTTGAAACCTGGAAAAAGAAGGCCATGATCCAATTGCAAAACATTCATCCGGAGATGAGGGACATTCTCACAATTGGTCCTATAGAGATCATGAAGGTTAACACTGCACCCCTTGCACCCGCTGGTGGTCAGCCCAGATCTGAGATGGTGAAGAAACCCTACGAAGAATGGACTCTAGAAGACAAGAAATTAATCATGGATTGTCTACCTCCTCTGATGTCTGACAAAGCTCTGGACTACAACACAGCAAAAGAAATGTGGGATTACATCTCTGAAGTTTCTCAGGAGACAGAACAAATGAAGCGGAACAAGCTACAAGTCGCTGTGGACAAGTACGAATCCTTCGCCATGGTTCCTGGTGAAACCATTCAGCAGATGGAAGAAAGATTCAACACCATCATAGGAGAACTAAAAAATGTCGGGAAGAAATATGACAAAGGAGAAATGAACAACAAGATAATATCCAAGCTCTACCCCAGAAGTGATTGGTTTGTCAAAATGACGAGCTTAAGTGAAAAAGATTTGAGCAACATGTCTACCGCTGAAGTATTCTCTCAACAAAGGCACATGAATTCATCATTCAGCAATCGAAGAAGAATGAGGCTGCTATAGCACATCCAAGTGCAACGTGTGCTGAAACTCAAGAAGACGTAACATACTTCGTAAAAAAGGACACAAATAAATGGAAATCCCCCAGGAAACCATTTTATAACCAGGAGAGATCAACGCCAACAACGCCAACAAAGGAAACTCCATCAACTTCTAACTCGAGCAGTGAAAATCATAAAATAGACGAGTTGGAAGAACAAATGAAGAAGATACAAAAAATGATCTTGGAAGCAAAGGCAGAAAAGGATGCTAAGGCAACCTCTAGACAACATCCCACTGAGAAGAGGATAAGGACATGTTTTGAATGCAAATCTCCTGATCACTTGAAGCATGATTGTCCAAAAGTAAGTCCAGAAGAAAGAGAACGGTTGCGTCAAAGATTCAAAAGGCGAGCAGTTCGAGCTGTGACTAAGGCGCTGCTGATGCGGACAAAGGTTCCAGATATTCCTGATAACGAAGAAGAATATTATCCTACTGATGAAGAAGAAGAAGCCCTAATGGTCTTCATGGCAGAAATCATTGAGAATGAAGAACCGTCTGCTAATGCTAAGCAACCTTAAGAATCGGCCCTAGCAGTCGATAATCAAGAGGTAACATCTATAGCTAACACTTCATACCCAGCACACACTTTTGACTCGGAAAATTCATTTTTGGATTCTGAAGAAGATTTTCTTACCAAGCTATCACTGGAACTTTCAAAGGTTTACACCTTGATAAATGCTATTGTAGAAGATAATTCTTCACTCAAACGAAAAGTCACTAGCCTGACCGACGAAGTCGAAAGACTAAGGTCCAATAGCGAAGAGTTATTGAGACTCAAAATCAAATTTTCTGAACTTTCTGAAAACTTCAAAAAACTTGAAAAAGAAAATCTGATTTTGAAAAACAAAGCCAATGAAAAGTGTGTCTGCGCGTGTATGACTAGTCAGGATATCTTGAATAACCTGATAAGCCAATAGAGATGTCATGGTGACCGATCTGGAATTGGGCACAGTTGTTATGACGAAGATGAAACTTCGAGGCTAAAGAGAAATATCATTTTTGTTTCTGCCGGAAAAATATTTGGTGATAGTGAAGAGAAGGATACAATAGTTGCTGAATCGTCAAACGCTAAGCAGATTGCTCAGCAGAATATCAAGCAGTCTGCTGAACCCAAGCAGAGTGTCAAGCACTATGCTAGACCTCAGCAAAAGGCCAAGCAGAATGTAAGAGTTCAGCAGAGTATCACAAGAGATGCTGAATCTCAGCAAAACTCTCAATTTAGGTTTGCTAAGCAGAACTATTCAACAAACTCAAGGACAAAGGCTGAGCATCATGTTTCAAATGCCAGGAAGCCAAATCCTGTCCTTTCTCGGGAAAGACACATTGAGCATCATTCAATGAAACCCCAATACTATCTTTACACACCACGTAGGAGAAACACCTATGTGAGACCCGAGTCCAGATACGTGTATCACCAAAGGACGATGAAGGTGATGAAGCACAACACACAACCAAATGCATATACATATCAAAAGGTTGAGAAGGTTAATGAAATGAATCTCAAGGAGAAAACCTTGAAGATCATCAAAATGTGGATTCCAACAGGAACAGTGGCTCAAGCTAATGCTAATCCCTCAGGACCCGACACAAAACGGGGACCTAAATCAACCTAATTATTCTTGCAGGATCTGGATTCATGCACGAAGACATCAGGAATGTCAAATGAATGGATCCTAGATAGTGGTTGTTCAGTGCACATGACGGGAGACGAAGCCCTATTCTCAGACATTCAAAAATCTTATGGTCCATCTGTAGTGTTCGGAGATAATAGCAAAGGGAGAGTACTTGGCCGAGGATGCATAGAAGCAATGGACTCAGGATTGTCAACGTAGCTCTTGTATCAAACCTCAAGCATAATTTACTCAGCATAAGTCAACTATGCGAGAACGGGTACATAGTATCTTTTATACATTCAGGTTGTTCTATAGCTGACAATGCTACAGGAGAAGTAAAGCTTCGAGGAATCCGGAAGGGAGGTCTTTATGTGGTCGATTGGCAAAGTGGTCAACAACATTCATGCTTTCTAGCACTAAACAAAGAAGAAACCACATGGCTATGGCATAAAAGGTTAAGCCATCTGAATTTTAAAACCATTAACCATATAGCCAGAAAGGGGCTTATCGCAGGTCTACCTGATGACATCACATTTCGGAAAGAAGGAATATGCAAAGCCTGCCAACAAGGAAAGCAGACCAAAGCCTCATTCCACTCCAATCCAGAGAAAAATACATCAAGCAGAATACTTAAATTATTGCACATGGATCTATTTGGACCTGTCACTCCTCCCTCTGTAAGTAAAAGGATCTATACTCTTGTGGTAATTGATGATTTTTCTAGGTACACATGGGTTCGTTTGCTTAAAGCCAAAGATGAGGTTAAGATCATCTTGCCCGAACTAATTCTTAAAGAACAAAACAGTAAAGAGGTTACTGTGAAAAGGATTCGATCTGACAATGGAACCGAGTTTTGCAATGGAATCCTCATGGATTTCTGTGCAGAAGCTGGTATTAATCATGAGAGGTCCACTGCTAGGACCCCACAGCAGAATGGTTTAGCAGAAAGGAGAAATCGCACATTGAAAGAAGCAGTACGATCCATGCTTGCTGATGCTGACTTACCTGCTAAATATTGGGGAGAAGCGGTTATGACAGCCTGTTATACGCAGAACAGAAGTTCCATTAATGGACGATTCAACATGACTCCCTACAAAGTATACAACGGTCGTAAGCCTAATTTAGATTATCTACGTGCTTTTGGTGCGACATGTTATATTCATAATAATGGAAAGTCGAAACTTAACACTTTTTCACCTAAGTCAGATGAGGGTGTACTTCTTGGATATGGTCACCCCACTCACAAAGGTTACAGAGTGTTAAATAAGACTACTGGAATTATGGAAATAACATGCAATGTTATTTTTGATGATTTTTCTTTAGTGCGCAGAGCTGTAAAAGAAACGAAGGATATCAACCATGAGACTGATGACATCAATGGTCAATCAATTCTGAATTCTTTTGAGAAATTACGGATTGACTCGACTAAGTCTATGAATGATTGTGATCTACTTCAGTCAAGCTCAACCGGTGACCAAACCGCTGACCAGGCCAATGATGCCAACGATCATGCTGAGGCCAATCCTTAAAAGGATATCTTTACTCTGCTAGATGATTCAGATGAGGAGACCTCCAATTCTCCTACCGCTGCTGAAAGAGTAAATGCTGCTGAAGACCTTGGCAAAGGAGATGTTGAGTTACCAACTGCTGAGATACCTACTGAAGAAGAAGGTCCAGATCATGATGTTCCTATAGCAGAAGCTCCAGTTGCTGAAGAAACATCTGCCACGGAAGGACAAATCATCAACGCTCCAGATGCTGAAGATCAAGCGAACGATGAAGAGCATTCCGACAATCAAAACGGAGAAGGAAACACTGAAGAACCAATCAGACCGGCATGACTACGTGCCCACTCTCAAAAAGATGTTCTTGGAGATATTAATGATCCTGTTCTCACAAGACAAGGGTCCGCAATGTTTTCTTGCTACCTTTCAAGTGAAGAACCAACTAAAGTTGAGGATGCTTTACGTAATCCAGACTGGGTAAATGCTATACAAGAGGAGCTTGCTGAATTTTCTCGCAATCATGTATGGGATCTGGTAGACAGACCAGAACATTAGAATGTTTTAGGCACCAAATGAGTATTCAAGAAAAGAAGAACGAATCAGGCGTGGTGGTAAGGAATAAAGCACGTCTTGTAGCCAAAGGATACAAACAGTGTGAAAGTATTGACTATGATGAGACATTTGCTCCAGTAGCCAGATTGGAAGCAATCAGATTATTCCTTGCTTATGCTGCACATCATGAATTCTCAGTCATGCAAATGGACGTCAAAAGCGCATTCCTCAATGGAGAACTCAAAGAAGAAGTCTATGTTGAGCAACCCCCAGGGTTTGAGATTGGATATCAAGTCTATAAGCTGAGAAAAGCCTTGTATGGATTGAAGCAAGCACCACGAGCATGGTATGGAACTCTATCAAAGTTCTTGCTCGACAATGGTTTCAAGAAGGGAAGGATTGATCAAACACTCTTCCGTATTAAAGATAAAGGAAGCATCCTACTGGTACAAATCTACGTGGATGACATCATTTTTGGCTCAAAGAATCAAGATCTCTGTGACAAATTTTCCAAGCTGATGATGAGCAATTTCCAAATGAGTATGATGGGAAAGATGTCCTATTTTCTTGGACTTCAAGTTCAACAATCCTATGAAGGAATTTTCATTCACCAAAGAAAGTACACACGGGATCTGATTGCTAAATATTGCCCAGAAAAGACCAAGAGACTAAGGATTCCCATCAGCAACGCGTACATATCAAATCTCGAGAAAGAAGGAGAAGCCGTGAATCCCACCTTATATCGAGGGATCATCGGATCTCTGCTATATCTTACAGCCAGCAGACCCGATATATCATATGCTGTGGGACTCTGTGTTAGATATCAATCTCAATCAAACAAAACGCAACCAGATACAACAAGGCAAATTATCAGATATTTAAAGTGCACAAAAGGCCTAGGAATTTGGTATCCAAGATCCGACAGTTTAACTCTGAGTGGTTATTCAGATTCTGATTTTGGAGGATGTAAGATTGACAGAATAAGCACAAGCGGAACATGTCAATTCCTTGGACACAAATTGATTAGTTGGTTTAGCAAAAAGCAGCACTCGGTAGCAACATTAACTACCGAAGCAGAATATGTCGCGGCTGCTAGCAGTTGTCAGCAAATTCTGTGGATTCGACAACAACTCCAGAACCAAACACATTGATATCCGACATCATTTTATTCGTGATCATCAAGAAAAGAAGGATATTGACATTCATCGTATATGCACGGAGGATTAAATAGCAAACATCTTTACTAAGCCTCTAGCAGAATCAAGATTCAAAGAATTATGTATCAAATTTGGAATGATGGAGTTAGATGCTGCTACCGATGAATGAGTTGTTGTCTTCACTTTTTCATATCTACGTGAATTTCTCTTTATAAGCATCAGAATGATATGGAAGTCCCTGCTAAATGGAGTCTGCTAAGATATTGAGAACTATCATCAGCAGATTGATTGTATCTGCTCAGCAGTTCATGGAACATGAAGAAACAAAAAATTTATCTTATGTCGTGAGGATATGCCAAAGACCATTATATTACATAAGCATTCTTCACTAAAACAGACTTGCATTACAAAAGGGGGAACTTGCCTACATTTTTTCAAAAGGAAGGGAGATTACAACAGCACCAAAAGAAAAACATAAATCTACTTCAGGACTCCTTATGTTTTCAGAAGGGTGAGACTGGCTTGTAGGGATAAAAATCAGCTCCTTGAAGGTTGGATGGACCGTTAGCAATTTCCGGGAAGTACTTCTCCATCAAACAGCTCAGCTGCATTCCATTCCGCAGTGGCACAAAAGGATGAAGCTTGATGCTTTCCCAGACATTCTTGAAAAAGAATCTAGCCCAGTCCACAGAAGCAGCATCATCCATGGCCATCATCACCTGCCAAATAGTCCTAGAGAAGCAGAGGTCATAAGGCTCCTCTCCAAGCAGAATACCATGGGCAATACGAAACATCACCCAGTATGAAGTCTGGAGACCAGAGGCTGGAATATAAGGACTAAACTCAAAACGAGAAGAATGATGCCATTTCTCCCATGCCACCCATTCAGGCGCCACCTCCTCTGCAAGATAGCTCTGTAGGGTTTCACCGTGAACTGAATCACCAAAACCAAACTGAACCGGATCGATTTATGGATATTGTTCATAATTAAAATTCACAAAAACCTAGCATGCTCCTATGAACTTAATACATATCATGGATTGAGGAATTAGCGTTATTCTGTCGTGTCTGAAACGATCTTTTGCGTTTGAATTTCCAATTTTAAATCGACCACGCAATCCGATTTAATCTGCAGAAATAGAAATTAGAGATCTAATTTCTAGATTATAATCGAAAATGAAGAGGGAAGAAAGAAAGAAATCTGTTCTCCAGATCAGATCTTCAGGGCTGTGTCCCAATGCTGTTCAGATCTACTACTGGTGAGGACTCCGTAGATCTGTATTCTGAGCAGGACCAGAATCAAAATTCTCCTCCTTTCTACCCAAAATCGGCGCCTCCTCTCTCTCACTAGGGTTTAGTGTGTTTCAACTGTGTTACAACTTATGAGAGAGAGCTGTCTATTTATAGACCGTAAACCCTAATGGGCCTTTTTGGGCTCAATTCAGCATATTTAATTTGGGCCAGTCCTGGGACCTAATGCAAATAATAAAGTGGGCCTATAAATTAATTAATTCCCATGTCCACAACCCAGGACACAATTAATTAATTAATATTAATTCTTTTTCACCACAGAATTTATACTGACCAACCCCTTTATTACCACGTTATGAGAACGGGTTGCATTAATTGAGAATCCCCATATTTAAGATTACCGGACATCCATTAATTAATCGGAGCCTCTGAGTAGTACCACTCAAACCTTATCACTCGTGCCTGAAATTAATCAGCCTGCTGGACTTTCGCACGATGAATGATATTGAGCTCCTCAGGGAATGTCCCCATCCTATTACTCGGATATGATTACCTAAACCTAGTCTCAGGCGGTACTACACGAACTGCTGTTACCCAAGATGCGGATATACGAGCACGTTACTTAGGCTCTCCACCTTGGCAAGTCAAAGCAACAGTCAACCCGTGCAAACCCCTGAACCTTCGTTAGGGTTTGGACTCAATCAATATAACGAGATCTTGTATTCACTGATGTTAGACAGACGGATACATCTCACTGCGGTCCATCAATATGCCACCTCTGCGTACGAGCATGTCAAGTAACCAAGACAGACTACTTATTCCGACAATGCCGCAACCATCCGGACATACGTATCCTCGTACGTAGTCTCGGCTGTGATCAGGTTTATGTCTCACTAGGTCAAGTGATCGTACTGTCTTCTTCTATCTACAACATGCCGTATGATCGTCCCTATTAGTGAGACAAGAGGATACCATTGTTCATACATGTAAGATTGTTAACAGATAGGAGAAATAAACCGTTGTATACTCATTATAATAAATGCTTTCAGTATACAAAACCCATCAATCTCCCACTTATACTCAAAGCATAACTAAGCTATTACAGAGTATACAGTCTGTCTATCTATTCTGCTATCACTTTAACCACTGTCAGTGGTCGGCATCCACCTCAGACCCAGCTCACGAATATGTCTTTTGTAAACTTTCTGTGGCAAGCTCTTTGTAAACAGATCAGCAAGATTGTCAGCAGTGTCAATCTTCTTAATCAGCACATCGTCCCTCGATACGATTTCTCGTATGATATGGTACTTTCTCTCGATGTGTTTGCTTGCCCTGTGAGACCGCGGTTCCTTTGAGTTTGCCACTGCACCAGAGTTATCACAATAAATTGTGATGCTCCTCGGGAAACTCGAGATCACGCCCAACTCTAAAAGGTAGTTCCGGAGCCACACCCCCTCTTTCGAGGCGTCGGAGGCGGCGAATATTCCGCCTCCATGGTGGAGTCAGCAATGCATATCTGCTTTGAGCTCCTCCAAGATACAGCTCCACCTCCCAGGGTAAACACATATCCTGAGGTCGATTCCTTCTCATCCTGGTCCCCTTGGAAATCCTAGTTTGTATAACCCATAGGGCACAAATCCTCACTTTGATAAACTAGGCAGAAATTCCTAGTTCTTTTCAAATAGTTGAGGATGTGCTTTACAACAGTCCGGTGTGCTTGTCCAGGGTTAGACTGATATCTTGCTACCATGCCAACGGCATAACAGATATCTGGCCTGGTACACAGCATCACATACATGAGACTACCCACCGCCGAAGCGTATGGTACAAGACTCATCTCGTCTTTCTCCCGCTGTGTCTGAGGACACTGCCCACTAGAAATACGAACGCCATGTCTAAAAGGTAGCAAGCCTTTCTTGGCGAGTTGCATGCTGAACCGGTCTATCACAGTATCCACATAGGATGCATGGGATAAGCTCAACATTCTTCTCTTACGATCTCGTAAGACCTTAATCCCAAGAATGTAGCCAGCTTCTCCCAAATCCTTCATTTGGAACTGTTCGGACAACCAAACCTTGATTTCGGACATCACTCCCTCGTTGTTTCCAAATAGGAGTATGTCATCAATATATAGTGCAAGGAAGACCACGCTCCCACTGACACAAAGTCGGTAAACGCAACTTTCGTTTTCCAACTGTGCAAAACCATAGGATTTAATCAAATCGTTGAAACGTAAGTTCCACGACCTTGAAGCTTGCTTAAGTCCATACAAGGACTTCCTAAGCTTCTAGACAAGATGTTCTTCGCCTTTGCTTATGTAACCCTCGGGTTTCTGCATATAGATGTCTCTACCTTCTTCAAGGTAACCGTTTAGAAAAGCAGTTTTGACATCCATCTGCCAGATCTCGAAGTCCATATGCGCAGCTATGGCAAGGAGTATCTGGATAGATTTGAGCATGGCTACGGGTGAAAAGGTTTCATCATAGTCAATGCCCTCTTTTTGACTATAACCCTTTGCCACCGGCCTGGCTTTAAAAGCCGTGATCTTTCCATCTGCCCCTTTCTTTCTTTTGTATACCCATTTGCACCCTATGGCCCTAAAGCCATCCGGCAAATCAGTTTTCTGGTATACATCCATAGCAGTTATGGATTCAATTTTAGAATCCATGGCAACACGCCATTTGGCAACATCCTTGTCTTGCACTGCCTCTTCGTAAGTCAGTGGGTCAGAGTCCTCATGTATGTCTTCCGGGCTCAAGTCCAAAGACTCACCTACGAACATGTACCTTTCTGGCTGGAAAATAACTCTCCCACTACAACGAGGCATCGGTGCCGTGTCAGTAGTAGGTGCAGTGACTTGTGGTCCTGCACCTTGCACTGAAGAACGTGTTTGTGGTGCTGTACCTCTCACAGGTGCACCCACATCTACACGTTCCCCTTCCTTTGGAATTGCATTCTCGTTTTCAATTTCTTGAAGAACGATATCACTCTTTGACCTGTGATTACTCACAAACTCGTCCTCCAAGAATCAATCATTGGTGCTAACAACGACTCTTTGACTCTCAGGACAGTAAAAGTAACCACCTTTCGTTTGCCTGAGATACCCAATGAATAGCATTACTTTTAACCTGCTTTCTAACTTATCAGGTTCCTTCGACAGTACGTGTGCGGACAACCCCATACTCTAAACTTGCACAAACTAGGTTTGCGACCAAGGAAGAGCTCAGAAGGTGTCTTAGGATCTGATTTAGAAGGCACCACATTAAGCACGTAAGCTGCTATTTCCAATGCGTAGCCCCAAAACGAAATTGGTTAGTTTGCATAACTCATCATTGATCTTACCATCTCTAGAAGAGTCCTATTTCTTCTTTCAGCTACACTATTTTTCTGGGGAGTACCCGGTGCAGTCCACTGGGATGTAATCCCATTTTCTGATAAATATTGCAAGAACTCGTTACCGAGGTATTCGCCACTGCGGTTAGATCGCAGCGACTTGATAGTTTTCCCGACCTTCTTTTCTACTTCAGCCTTGAACTCTTTGAATTTCTCAAAGCATTCAGACTTGTAGCGAAGCAGGTAAACGTATCCGTACCTTGAGTAGTCGTCAATGAAAGTGACGAAGTACTCGTACCCTCCACGAGCCTGTGTGGACATCGGTCCACATAAGTCAGAATAGATCAATTCCAACACTTCCTCTGCTCGAGACTGACTAGCCTTGAAAGGCCTAGTTAACATCTTGCCCTCGATGCAAGATTTACAGACTTGATAAGGTACAACCCAGACTAGGTCCAATGTACCGTCATCGGCAAGTCTTTGAATCCGCTTCAAGCTGATGTGACCCAATCTCAAGTGCCAGAGATATGTAAGATCCCCATCAGAAGAAGTAATTTTTCTTTTCCTATGATTATCAATTACGGATGAATTACATGCAATAGTTGCGGAAGACTTATGATTACAATTAACAACATAGAGAGAATTATTCAGCATTCCACGACAGATAACATCGTTATTACCAATGACAGAAACACTACTATAAAAAATAACTAAATATCCATCAACATAAAGTTTGGAAACTGAAATAAGGTTTCGCCAAAAATCCGGCACGTACAAAATACAAGGTGAAATCTCCAATGGCAGCTGCACTCACTTGTGCTGCGTTCCCCATCGAGATGGTAACCTCGTCATTCTTCAGCACCCTTCTCGGTGTGAACCCCTGCAAAATGTAACAAACATGATCAGTAGCTCCAGTATCCACTTCCCACGAATGAGTAGAAACCGATGCTAAACTTGTTTCCGTTACAAATGCAAATGACGTACCTTGTCCCTTGCTTCTGCATGCGCTCTTACTTGAAGTGACACCAACCCTCCTCATTTCATTTGACCTCCTCTCACGTGATCTGCGATCAATCATGTTCTTGCACACAGTATGAACCACATCTTTCAATGTGCCCAAGCTGTGCTCAAGATCTGATAACTCAGACTCCCATGAAGGTACGAAGGACTGTCCTGCTATGAGATCAGTGAGCAACTCTTTGAAGGAGTACTCACTTCTCTTAGCTACATCCATCTTGAAGTCATAGAATGAAAGTGGTAAGGAGTTCAGGATTATATCAATCTTAGCCCGATCTGATATACATCCACCTCTACGTGTGAATCGTCTTATGGTGTTATCCATCATCATCACATGTAGTGTCACCGAACTGCCATCAACCATTCTCTTACAGACTAGGTATTTTACGAGATCACAGTTGATAGTTCGTTCCACTTCACCAAACGTGGCCACTAAGTCCATCCAGATCGCAACATAGCTACAATAGCCCACGTACTTGACCTTGAGTTCTCTAGACAGATTATCTGAGATTAACTAGTAAGTAAAATCCTCAGACGCCACCCATCTGTCATAGTACTCTTTCTCACATCTAGAGACTTTATGGTAACGTGGGGCAAGTGGCATCATAGTCAGAACAAACATGTGTTGTTTAGTCAGGAGGACATACTCAATGCAGTATCTCCATTCATGGAAGTTCGGACCAGTTAGAGGATTGAGAGCAAGTATTGATGGGTTTTGTATACTGAAAGCATTTATTACAATGTGTATACAACAGTTTATTTCTCCTATCTGTTAACAATCGTACATGTATGAACAATGGTATCCTCTTGTCTCACCGATAGGGATGATTTTGCTGCGTGTAGTAGATCACAGAAGATAGTATGATCACTTGACCTAGTGACACATAAACCATAATCATAGCCGAGACAGCGTGTGAGGATACGTTTGTCCGGATGGCTGCGGCATTGTCGGAATAAGTAGCTTGTCTTGGTTACTTGACATGCTGGTACGCAGAGGTGGCGTATTGATGACCGCAGTGAGATATATTCATCTGTCTGACATCAGCAAATAAAAGATCTCGTTATATTGATTGAGTCCAAACCCTAAAGAAGGTTCAGGGGTTTGCACGGGTTGACTGTTGCTTTGACTTGCCATGGTGGAGAGCCAACACAGCGCGCTCGTATATCCGCATCTTGGGTAACAGCAGTTCGTGTAGTACCGCCTGAGACTGAACTTAGGTAACCATATCCGAGTAATAGGATGGGGACATTCCCTGAGGAGCTCAATAACATTCATCGTGCCAAAGTCCTGCAGGCTGATTAAGTTCAGGCACGAGTGATAAGGTTTGAGTGGTACTACTCAGGAATAATAAGATATTAATTAATTGTAGTGAGAGCTTGTCAGAGGCTCCGATTAATTAATGAATGTCCGGTAACCTTAAATATAGGGATTCTCAATTAATGCAACCCGTTCTCACAACGTGGTAATAAAGGGGTAGGTCAGTATTAATTCTGTGGTGAAAAAGAATTAATATTAATTAATTAATTGTGTCCTGGGTTGTGGACATGAAAATTAATTAATTTATAGGCCCACTTTATTATTTGCATTAGGTCCCAGGTCTGGCCCAAATAAGTGTGCTGAATTGAGCCCAGTAGCCCATTAGGGATAAAACCCTGGGTCTATAAATAGACCACTCTCTCTGGAAACCCAAGCGATTTTTGAACACATTCAAATCAGTGAAACCCTAGGGCAGCAGAGAGAGAGGCACCGTTTATACTGGGAGAGGAGGAGAATTTCGATTCTGGTCCAACTCAGATTACAGATCTACGGAGTCCTCACCAGTAGTAGATCTGAACAACGCCAGGATACAGATCAGAAGACCTGATCTGGAGAACAAGAGATTTCTTCTTTCTCTTCTTTATTTTCGAATTTTGTTCTTGAAATTAGGTTGCTAATTTCTGTTTCCGCAGACAAATTTGAATCGCGTGGTTGAATCGAAGTTTGGAATTCAAACACGAAAGATCGGTTTAGAGACTACGGAATAACGGTAAACCCTAAATCCACAATCTTGTATTAAATTCATAGGAGCATGCTAGGGTTTAGAGAATATTAATTATGAGCAATATCCATAGATCCGATCTGGTTCAGTTTGGTTTTGGTGATTCGGTTCACGGTAAAACCCTACAATTGGTATCAGAGCCAGGTTTCTGATTTGTGCCTCTGTTGTTCATAATTAAATTCAATATGCATGTATGAATTTATTATTATTGTGGATATTTGGTTTTTGTTCCTCGTGGCAACCCGTTGATTCAGCCCGCGGTGGTTTATCCGTGTAGGGCTGAATTGGTTTTGTAAAATCATGAGAAAATCCATGATTAGTGTAGATTTGAAATTGTAATAGATTAGTTTCTGTAATTTTTCAAATTTATGTAATTGAACGGGTCGAGGACGAAGAACGAAGACGGAGCCGACAAAGGGCCGGCGGAGTGCACGGTTGACGATGGCGGACGCGGCGGCGGCGCGGGCGCACGGCCGCGGGCGCGGGGCACGGCGCTGGGCGGCAGCTGGCCTGGCGGCGGCGGCGGCTTCGGTCGTCGTCGGCTGCTGCTGTCCCGTCGCGGTGGCTCGTGTTTTGGTGGTTTGTGCAATTCTGTGTAAACCCTAGGGTTTGCATTAGGGTTAGGGCAAATCATCAGATCACAAAGGCCTAAATCTCAAAAGATTTGGTTGTTGAAGATTTGGAGGCCCTTGAAGATTTGAAAAGATTTGGACTTATCCAAATTAATTCAAATTCAAATTGTAATAGAATAGAATTTTATTTTCTATTTTTTTTTTGGGGCCACGAGGAATTTTTGTTTGTCTTAATTGTCTTCGTATGATATGTGATTTATTTATGTGCGCAAGTAAGCATGTGTAGATAATAGGAAAAGCATGATTTACTGCTTTTATTATTTACAGCTTTCCAAGCATGCTTATGTGATTAATTTCTTTTGTTGGATTATATTTTGGGAATTTTTGGGCTTGTTTAATTATATGCAAAAATTTGGGAAATATAATGACAAAAAGAAATTATGTGTGCGCATAAAGAAACCTTTTAAAAGAAAAATACTAAGCGGATTTTTTAATTAAAATCAACAGACCTCCACAAGGCGGTCCTAGGCTGTAAGTGTATCTCTCGTTCTAGTAAACGTCTACCAGTGTAGTTTGCTAGTTCCCGGAGGTGCATGGGTATGGTTGTTGGGATTTCTAGACAAACAATTTAAATCATGTGAATAGTGGGAGGGCTTTGCGTAAACGTGTACGAGTGTAGCTTGCGTAGACCTCTTTCACAAGTATTCTAGGATTGATTTAAATTAAAGATAACAAAAGCTTTGAGGGCTGTGCGGTATGGTTACGTGCCATGCTAAACTGTCTCTTTTGGCCGGAGTTAAATTTGTGGTTAATCGCTTAGAAGCATCTTAGAATATAATGCATGAATCGCATCCCTGTTCTTGTAAGGATGGCTTGGTCTAAGGCTTTCACTAATTATTAATTTCTAGTGTCAAAAGCTTCCTGACATGGTAGTGAAATTAAATGAATTGGGGCTTAAAACCCGCAGTTCTGGTTGAGGGTGACATCGTAAACGTCTACGAGTGTAGCTTGCGGTGGGAACTCTTGGGCAATTAGTGGAAAACATTTGTAATTGATTTATTAAAAGGTTTTCAATGCATTTGTTTTCGAAGTTCAACATGTATGTTCTTATTTAAGATTCTTTATTGTTTCAGATATGTCTATGTCTACTGTCGATCATATACTTGCACTCAATCCTCTTACTGGTCCGAACTTCCATGTATGGAGTTTTTGCATCAAACACGTCCTTTATCTTGAAAATCTAGCACATGTTCTTTACATGGATCCACTGTTGCGCTCTGAGAGAGGAACATGTAAACTTGAGCTCGAATTCTATGACAGATGGGAGGATGTGATGAGATAGCCTTCTGGCTCATTACGCGTTCCTTGTCTAGAGAATTAAGGCATAAGTATGAATACCTCGAAAGGGCTGGAGAGCTTTGGAAGGAACTCTTGACAGCTTTTGGCAAAGTGGAGCGAACTATTGACTGTAAGCTTGTACACGATCTTGTGTGCAAGAAGATGGTTGAGGATAGTTCGGTGACAGAGCACATGATGTCTATGATTGATCTCATGAGACAGTTCACTGTGCGGGGTGGTAATATCAGTGCGCAAGGCGAGATTGATATTATCTTGAATTCTCTTCCGGAATCCTTTAATGACTTTAAGGTAGTTGCTGCTGTAAAGGGAGAGTATGCTCTGCATGAGCTGCTTGAGGATTTTGTAGTGGAGCTGTCTACCATGCGAGCACGAAAACCTGTTCTGTCTGGTTCCAGCACTGGTTCTACAACCTCTATAGTTGGAGATGACGGTGCTGAAAGCAGATTCAGGAAAGCAGGCTGTGATAGCAAGTCTAGGAAGGGGAAGAGAGTCAAGGTCACTCTAAAGAAGAACAAGTGTGTTGGCTGTGGAAAGGTGGATTGTCCGAATGCATAGGGACAAGGTATGCCATTTTGCATGTATAACTGTAAGCATGATTAGAGTTAGTTGTTGCTCTTCTAGAGCTGTAAGCACTGACTTGTTAATCATGTTGTTGTACTTTGCAGGGGACCGTGCCGACAAGGCTGGTGATTGATCGCAGAAGGCAACGTTGTATGACGGAGCTTCATGGAGTTTTTCCTTTCCTTATGTTTTGATGTTTTGAGTACATTTGAGTTTTTTATTTGTGGGCCGTGGTTTATCGGCAAGACAAATTTTATCAACTTTTATGGATATTTGTTATTTATGATTTTATCATTGGCAGTAACAATGTTATCCATTGTGTTGATATATACTCCTTATGCTACTTTGATCAAAACATGTCCGCAAGCATTGCATGTAATTCATCCGTAATTGATAATCCTAGGAAGAGAAAACTTACTTCTTCTGATGAGGATCTTACATATCTCTGGCACTTGAGACTCGGTCACATTAGCTTGAAGCGGATTCAAAGACTTGCAGATGACGGTACATTGGACTTTGTCCGGGCTGTACCTTATCAAGTCTGCGAATCCTGCATCGAGGGCAAGATGTCTACTAGGCCTTTCAAGGCTAGCCAATCTCGAGCAGAGGATGTGTTGGAATTGATCCATTCTGACTTGTGTGGACCGATGTCCACGCAGGCTCGTGGAGGGTACGAGTACTTCGTCACTTTCATTGACGACTACTCAAGGTACGGATACGTTTACCTGCTTCGCTACAAGTCTGAATGCTTTGAGAAATTCAAAGAATTCAAGGCTGAGGTAGAAAAGAAGGTCGGGAAAACTATCAAGTCACTGCGATCTAACCGCGGTGGCGAATACCTCAGTAATGAGTTTCTGCAGTATTTGTCAGAAAATGGGATTACATCCCAATGGACTGCACCGGGTACTCCCCAGCAAAACGGTGTAGCTGAAAGAAGAAATATGACTCTTCTAGAGATGGTAAGATCAATGATGAGTTATGCAAACTTACCAATTTCATTTTGGGGTTACGCATTGGAGACAGCAGCTTACGTGCTTAATGTGGTACCTTTTAAATCAGTTCCTAAGACGCTTTCTGAGCTCTTCATTGGTCGCAAACCTAGTTTGTGCAAGTTTAGAGTATGGGACTGTCTGGCACACGTACTGTCGAAGGAACCTGATAAATTAGAAAGCAGGTCAAAAGTAATGTTGTTCATAGGGTATCCCAGGCAAACGAAAGGTGGTTACTTTTACTGTCCTGAGAGTCAAAGAGTCGTTGTTAGCACCAACGCTAGATTCTTGGAGGACGAGTATGTCAGTAATCACAAGTCAAGGAGTGATATCGTTCTTCAAGAAATTGAGAACGAGAATGCAATTCCATGGGAAGGGGAACGTGTAGATGTGGGTGCACATGTGAGAGGTACAGCACCACAGACACGTTCTTAAGTGCAAGGTGCAGGACCACAAGTAACTTCACCTACTACTGACACGGCACCGATGCCTCATCGCAGTGGGAGAGTTATTTTCCAACCGGAAAGGTACATGTTCGTGGGTGAGTCTTCGGACGTGAGCCCGGGAGACGGACATGGGGACTCTGACCCATTGACTTACAAAGAGGCAGTGCAGGACAAGGATGTTGTCAAATGGCAAGTCGCCATGGATTCTGAAATAGAATCCATAACTGCTATGGATGTATACCAGAAAACTGATTTGCCGGATGGCTTTAGGGCCATAGGGTGCAAATGGGTATACAAGAGAAAGAAAGGGGCGGATGGAAAGATTGCGGCTTTCAAGGCCAGGCTGGTGGCAAAGGGTTATAGTCAGAAAGAGGGCATTGACTATGACAAAACCTTTTCACCCGTAGCCATGCTCAAATCCATCTGAATACTCCTTGCCATAGCTGCGCATATGGACCTCAAAATCGGGCAGATGGATGTCAAAACCGCTTTCCTAAACGGTTACGTTGAAGAAGGTAGGGACATCTATATGCAGCAACCCGAGGGTTACATAAGCAAGGGCGAAGAACATCTTTTCTGGAAGCTTAGGAAGTCCTTGTATGGACTTAAGCAAGCTTCAAGGTCGTGGAACTTACGTTTCAACGATGTGATTAAATCCTATGGATTTGCACAGTTGGAAAACGAAAGTTGTGTTTACCGACTTTGTGTCAGTGGGAGAGTGGTCTTCCTTGCACTATACGTTGATGACATACTCCTATTTGGAAACAACGAGGGAGTGATGTCCGAAATCAAGGTTTGGTTATCCGAACAGTTCCAGATGAAGGATCTGGGTGAAGCTGGCTACATTCTTGGGATTAAGGTCTTACGAGATTGTAAGAGAAGAATGTTGAGCTTATCCCAGGCATCCTATATGGATACTGTGATAGCCCGGTTCAGCATGCAACTCGCCAAGAAAGGCTTGCTACCTTTCCGACATGGCGTTCGTCTTTCTAGTGGGCTGTGTCCTCAGACACAGCGGGAGAAAGACGAGATGAGTCTTGTACCATATGCTTCGGCTGTGGGTAGTCTCATGTATGCGATGCTGTGTACCAGGCCAGATATCTGTTATGCCGTAGGCATGGTAGCAAGATATCAGTCTAACCCTGGACAGGCGCACTAGACTGCTGTGAAGCATATCCTCAAGTATTTGAAAAGAACTAGGAATTTCTGCCTAGTTTATCAAAGTGAGGATCTGTGCCTTGTGGGTTATACGGATTCGGATTTCCAAGGGGACCAGGATGAGAAGAAATCAACCTCAGTTTATGTGTTTACCCTGGGAGGTGGAGCTGTATCTTGGAAGAGCTCAAAGAAGAAATGCATTGCTGACTCCACCATGGAGGCGGAATATGTCGCCGCCTCCGACGCCTCGAAAAAGGGGGTGTGGCTCTGGAACTACCTTTTAGAGTTGGGCGTGATCCCGATTTTGCCGAGAAGCATCACAATTTATTGTGATAACTCTGGTGCAGTTGCAAACTCAAAGGAACCGCGGTCTCACAGGGCAAGCAAACACATAGAGAGAAAGTACCATATCATACGAGAAATCGTATCGAGGGGCGATGTGTTGATTAAGAAGATTGACACTGCTGACAATCTTGCTGATCCGTTTACAAAGAGCTTGCCGTAGAAGGTTTACGAAAGACATATTCGTGAGCTGGGTCTGAGGTGGATGTCGACCATTGATAGTGGTTAAAGACAGCAGACTAGATAGACAAATTGTATACTCTGTAATAGCTTAGTTATGATTTGAGTATAAGAGGGAGATTGATGGGTTTTGTATACTGAAAGCATTTATTACAATATGTATACAACGGTTTATTTCTCCTATCTGTTAACAATCGTACATGTATGAACAATGGTATCCTCTTGTCTCACCGATAGGGATGATTTTGCTGCGTGTAGTAGATCGCAGAAGACAGTATGATCACTTGACCTAGTGAGACATAAACCATAATCACAGCCGAGATAGCGTGTGAGGATACGTCTGTCCGGATGGCTGCGGCATTGTCGGAATAAGTAGCTTGTCTTGGTTACTTGACAAGCTGGTACGCAGAGGTGGCGTATTGATGGACCGCAGTGAGATATATTCGTCTGTCTGACATCAGCGAATAAAAGATCTCGTTATATTAATTGAGTCCAAACCCTAACGAAGGTTCATGGGTTTCCACGGGTTGACTGTTGCTTTGACTTGCCATGGTGGAGAGCCAACATAGCGCGCTCGTATATCCGCATCTTGGGTAACAGCAGTTCGTGTAGTACCGCCTGAGACTGAACTTAGGTAACCATATCCGAGTAATAGGATGGGGACATTCCCTGAGGAGCTCAATAACATTCATCTTGCCAAAGTCCTGCAGGCTGATTAAGTTCAGGCACGAGTGATAAGGTTTGAGTGGTACTACTCAGGAATAATAAGATATTAATTAATTGTAGTGAGAGCTTGTCAGAGGCTCCGTTTAATTAATGAATGTGTGGTAACCTTAAATATGGGGATTCTCAATTAATGCAACCCGTTCTCACAACGTGGTAATAAAGGGGTAGGTCAGTATTCATTCTGTGGTGAAAAAGAATTAATATTAATTAATTAATTGTGTCCTGGGTTGTGGACATGAGAATTAATTAATTTATAGGCCCACTTTATTATTTGCATTAGGTCCCAGGTCTGGCCCAAATAAGTGTGCTGAATTGAGCCCAGTAGCCCATTAGGGATAAAACCATGGGTCTATAAATAAACCACTCTCTCTGGAAACCCAAGCGATTTTTGAACACATTCAAATCAGTGAAACCCTAGGGCAGCTGAGAGAGAGGCGCCGTTTATACTGGGAGAGGAGGATAATTTTGATTCTGGTCCTACTCAGATTACAGATCTACGGAGTCCTCACCAGTAGTAGATCTGAACAGCGCCGGGATACAGATCTGAAGACCTGATCTGGAGAATAAGAGATTTCATCTTTCTCTTCTTTATTTTCGAATTTTGTTCTTGAAATTAGGTTGCTAATTTCTGTTTCCGCAGACAAATTCGAATCGCGTGGTTGAATCGAAGTTTGGAATTCAAACGCGAAAGATCGGTTCAGAGACTACGGAATAACGGTAAACCCTAAATCCACAATCTTGTATTAAATTCATAGGAGCATGCTAGGGTTTTGTGAATATTAATTATGAGCAATATCCATAGATCCGATCCGGTTCAGTTTGGTTTTGGTGATTCGGTTCACGGTAAAACCCTACAAGTATATGATCAACAGTAGACATAGACATATCTGAAACAATAAAGAATCTTAAAATAAGAACATACATGTTGAACTTCGAAAACAAAGGCATTGAAAATATTTTAATAAATCAAATACAGATGTTTTCCACTAATTGCCAAAGAGTTCCCACCGCAAGATACACTCGTAGACGTTTACGATCTTACCCTCAACCAGAACATCGGATTTTAAGCCCCAATCCATTTAATTTCACTACCATGTCAGGATGCTTTTGACACTAGAAATTAATAATTAGTGAAAACCTTAGACCAAGCCATCTCTCAAGAACAGGGATGCAATTCTTGCATTATATTCTAAGATGCTTCTAAGCCATTAACCACAAATTTAACTCCGGCCAAAAGAGACAGTTTAGCATGGCACGTAACCATACCGCACAACCCTTAAAGCTTTTGTTATCTATAAGTTAAATCAATCCTAGAATACTTGTGAAAGAGGTCTACGCAAGCTACACTCGTAGACGTTTATGCAAAGCTCTCCCACTATTCACATGATATAAATTGTTTGTCTAGAAATCCCAACAACCGTACCCATGCACCTCTAGGAACTAGCAAGCTACACTCGTAGACGTTTACTAGAACGAGAGATACACTTACAGCCTAGGACCACTTTGTGGAGGTCTGTTGATTTTAATTAAAAAATCTGCTTAGTATTTTTCTTTTTAAAAGGTTTCATTATGCCACACATAATTTCCTTGTTATTATATTTCCCAAATTTTTGCATGTAATTAAACAAGCCCAAAAATTCCCAAAATATAATCCAACAAAAGAAATTAATCACATAAGCATGCTTGAAAAGCTGTAAATAATAGAAGCGATAAAACATGTTTTTCCTATTATCTATACATGCTTAATTGCGCACATAAATAAATCACATATCATACGAGGACAATTAAGGCAAACAAAAATTCCTCGTGGCCCCAAAAATATAAAAAATTAAATTCTCTATTACAATTTGAATTTTGAATTAATTTGGATAATTCCAAATCTTTTCAAATCTTCCAAATTTTCAAGGGCCTTCAAATCTGGATACACCAAATCTTTTGGGATTTAGGCCTTTGTGATCTGATGATTTGCCCTAACCCTAACGCAAACCCTAGGGTTTACACAGGATTGTACAAACCACCAAAACACGAGCCACCGCGACGGGACAACAGCCAACGACGACCGCAGCCGCCGTTGCGCGCGCTTGCCCAGCGTGCTCGTGCACCCCTGCCACTGCCCGCGCGCGCAGCGCGCGCACTGCCGTGCCGTGCCACCGTCGCCCGTGGCTGCATGCGCGCGTGGCCTCCTGCTGCCGTGCACCGCCCTTCGTCGGCTCCGTCTTCGTTCTTCGTCCTCGACCTGTCCAATTACAAAATTTGAAAAATACAGAAATCTATTCTATTACAATTTTTTCAAATCTACACTAATCACGGATTTTCTCGTGATTTTACAAATACAATTCAGCCCTACACGGATAAACCACCGCGGGCTGAATCAACGGGTTGCCACGAGGAACAAAAACACCAACATCCACAAAATAACAAATTCATACATGTATATCGAATTTAATTATGAACAACAGAACCATAAATCAGAAACCTGGCTCTGATACCAATTGTAGGGTTTTACCGTGAACCGAATCCCAAAACCAAACTGAACCGGATTGATTTATGGATATTGATCATAATTAAAATTCACAAAAACCTAGCATGCTCCTATGAATTTAATACATATCGTGGACTGAGGAATTACCGTTATTCCGTCGTGTCTGAAACGATCTTTTGCGTTTGAATTTCCAATTTGAAATCAACCACGCAATCCGATTTAATCTGCGGAAACAGAAATTAGGGATCTAATTTCTAGATTAAAATCGAAAATGAAGAGGGAAGAAAGAAAGAAATCTGTTCTCCAGATCAGATCTTCAGGGCTGTGTCCCAATGCTGTTCAGATCTACTACTGGTGAGGACTCCGTAGATCTGTATTCTGAGCAGGACCATAATTGAAATTCTCCTCCTTTCTACCCAAAATCGGCGCCTCCTCTCTCTCACTAGGGTTTAGTGTGTTTCAACTGTGTTACAACTTATGAGAGAGAGCTGTCTATTTATAGACCTAGGGTTGTAAACCCTAATGGGCCTTTTTGGGCTCAATTCAGCATATTTAAATTGGGCCAGTCCTTGGACCTAATGCAAATAATAAAGTGGGCCTATAAATTAATTAATTCCCATGTCCACAACCCAGGACACAATTAATTAATTAATATTAATTCTTTTTCACCACAAAATTAATACTGACCTACCCCTTTATTACCACGTTATGAGAACGGGTTGCATTAATTGAGAATCGCCATATTTAAGGTTAACGAACATTTATTAATTAATCGGAGCCTCTGACAAACTCTAACTACAATTAATTAATATCTTATTATTCCTGAGTAGTACCACTCAAACCTTATCACTCGTGCCTGAAATTAATCAGCCTGCAGGACTTTAGCACGATGAATGTTATTGAGCTCCTCAAGGAAAGTCCCCATCCTATTACTCGGATATGGTTACCTAAACCCAGTCTCAGGCGGTACTACACGAACTGTTATTACCCAAGATGTGGATATACGAGCACGTTACTTAGGCTCTCCACCATGGCAAGTCAAAGCAACAGTCAACCCGTGCAAACCCCTAAACCTTCGTTAGGGTTTGGACTCAATCAATATGACGAGATCTTGTATTCGCTGATGTCAGACAGACGAATACATCTCACTGCGGTCCATCAATATGCCACCTTTGCGTACCAGCATGTCAAGTAACCAAGACAGACAACTTATTCCGACAATGCCGCAGCCATCCGGACATACGTATCCTCATACGCAGTCTCGGCTGTGATCAGGTTTATGTCTCACTAGGTCAAGTGATCATACTGTCTTCTGCGATCTACAATACGCCGTATGATCGTCCGTATCGGTGAGACAAGAGGATACCATTGTTCATACTGTAAGATTGTTAACAGATAGGAGAAATAAACCGTTGTATAATCATTATAATAAATGCTTTTAGTATACAAAACCCATCAAGCTCTCCACAGACAAAGGACCTCGAGGAAGCCCAAAGTCCACTGCAAAAGTGTCAGAGGTCCAACGAACAAGCTTTCCATGGAACACCCCAAATATTGCACCTGGCTCAACATGGCTATCCCCGAGTAACTCCCTCAACACCTCCTCCTGAAAACGATGAGGAGTGGCACATGCAAATTGAGAAAGACCCCCCCACTGCAACGTAGAAATGATCTTAACGGCCATATCGCAGTCATCCAGATAATATCTATCCAGACCCGGCTCATCCAAGATCAGGTTACGTCTGATTTCTAAGTTTCTTGGAGGAGAATCCATACGTGGAGAAGGGAAGTTGAATCTCTTAAAAGAAAGGAAGGTTAAAAGTGCGAGTCAAGAGAGGATGAAAGTTGTGATGTTTGGATAATCTCAAGCGGAGGCATTTATAGAGGATTTGATAATTAAGACGAGAGGAAAGAGAAAAATCTGTCTGAAGATCACAATGATTCGTCTCTTGGAATACAAAACGTCGCGAGTAAAGGAATCGACGTGTATGTATGGAAAGTAAAATCATCTCAGCAATATTAAGTGAGAAATATTGAAAGATTCGAGGATTTAATCATCATTACATTTTCCTCAGAAACTTAGCAGACCTTCAGAAGATGCTGACGAATCGAGTGCAAAGTTAGCAAATCATTTTGTGTGTTTGGGTGCAGAGACTTACTACTACGAATCAACATCCATGGACGACTGCTAATTCAAAAGCAACTACATATCCGAAATCGAGGCGGGACGACTCAAAATTCAAACTTGATGGGACCCGATAAGGCGTAATTAATGAACGCAAACGGTGGCATCAACTGAGGAGACGCCATGTCAGAAACACTTGAGTATTTCTTGAAGCATGGGACACCATATGGAAAGACGCGTTTTTATGAACCATTGATCTAACCAATTATCCCAATCGTTAGATCTCACAATCAAAAACTTAACCCTATTGCGCTCCAATTACTGTTCATTTCATCTCCTTCGAAATTCAGAACAGAATTCCCAAAACCAAAATCTCCGACGTTTTCAGGATTACTCAAAATTCGTTCTCAAAGACATGGCCTCCAGTTCCAAAGCCTCATCATCTCAGAAACCCACATCTCAGAAACATCAATCCGAATCCAGTGAACCTCGTCTCTTCAATTTTCCACCAAACTCTGAAGAACCCCTGCATGCACGACATGCACCAGGTTTTATAGGCATTCTCAAGAAGGAAGATGTTGACGACTCAATACCATATGGTCAATTAGTTATGATGGCTTGGAAGAAAACACAGAGCGGGCAGACAAAGGAGTAAAGGCGATTAGCTCAAATCTTGAAGGATCGCATACTGTACATGCGTCTTGCTGCAGAACATATCCCAGATTGGATAATGGATATCCTTGATAGCGAACAGGTAATGCGATACTTATCTGTAGAACTTGTACATTTTAATCCGCATATGGTATCTGAATTCTATGCCAGAGCAGTATTGAGTAAGGATGGGAAATCTTTCAAAACTTGTGTTTATGGAATCATAATTGAAGTAAATGCCAATGTACTGGCTAAGACCTTCGGTCTTCGAAATGAGGGGGAACATATATCTCAATACAAAGTAGCAGATTATAATGAGATGGAACGACGCTGGAATTTGTGGAAGAAACCTGGCCAATTGAAGGATAGGAAAGGACAGCCAATCACCTTCATGGCGGCCACCCCCATTAACGCCCTAAAAGACGAGTATAAAACTCTTGCTTAATTGGTCATCAAGATGTTTCAATGTGATGCTGGATCATATTCTGAATTATCTGCCAAAAAGTATGCGATAATGATGGCTCCCACAGACAGAGTAAAGGGAAATTGGGCAGAATTTTTCTTTGAACGATGGGCAGAGCATGCCAAGAAGAATGATCACATGTCCGTCGATGGAACATTCTCATCGAATGTTAATTTTGGATTAAAAATAAGCAAGTTTCTGGAGTTAGTCATGCACCCCACAAAGATTGATCAAGGTGTGAAGCTCCTTCCCACTGATTTCATTCCAGAAACCAGGAAGGAAGCCAATCCTCTTGATTTCAAGAAACCGAAGAAATTGACTGGCAAGTCCAATGTCGATAAAGATAAACCTACCTCAGACGAGGAAATCGATGAAAGCTCACTTGGATATCAGGTGCTGCAGGCGGCATCACCTGTCACTGCTGAAGAAATAACAACATTGACCAAGAATGCTGAAACAGAACAATGCTTTCAGCAACTCGATGATATTGTAGCTCTCGGTGATATACCTACCAAAAAGATAGAGGAGATTATGGAAAAGAAAGCAACAAAATAGCCACCGCTCGTACTTGGTCAAATTGCCCTTCCAATTTCATCTGAACAACAGGCAAAAGTTGTGCCAACAAAAAAGAGGAGATCTACTCGTCAACGACTGTTCAAAACTGCTGAACTTCAGGAACTCGATGATGCCAAAAAGAAAATAACTGCTGATCAAGCAGCTGCTGCCGCAAAGACGATTGACCCACCCCTGTCCTCTAAAAGTTTTGAGGAACGTGTCAAAGGAGTTCGTGAAATTAAGAGGAAACGGAATGATGAAAAGAAGGCACAGGAAATAAAAGCATATAGAAAGGAGATTGATAGAATCACGTTTGAAGGAAGGGATTTGAACTTCGAACAGGTCAAGCGATCTTACGATGAGCGAGAGGCTCAGAAGAAGATGGCTAGTTCGACATCAAACAAGGAAGCTGCTGAGGAATTGAGCAGAGTGGCAAAGAAAGGAAAAACCACAGCAGAGCCTGCTAAAAAGGGAAAAGAAGTGGAAATTCTTGTGGAAGTCACCCAATCTACCAAAATAACCGAAGAAGAAGACGGGATGACTGACGCCGAACTTGTCACGATGATCCACTCTGGAGCCTTCAATACCAATGAACAATCCAAGGGCGAAAAAGTGCAGATTCGTGAAACAAATAACGAATCTCATGCAGACAAGAGTTCAAGGAAGGACGAACCACACACATCAACTGATGTTATAGGATCGTCTAGCACCACAATAGACCCTATAGACATCAACCTGTCTGCTAAAGAATCAGCTGCTGAGGAGGAGAATGCTGAATTTGCTAAAGAATCAGCTGCTGAGGAGCAGAATGCTGAATTTGCTAAAGAATCAGCTGTTGAGGAGCAGAATGCTGAATTTGCTACAGAATCAGCTGCTGACAAAATTACACAATCTGAAAGGGAACCAGCTACTGAGAAAAAGAATGCTGAATCCGGAAAAGAACCACCTGTTCATATCTTGACTCATACAGTTGTTGAAGAGTCTACTGTAGCTGAAGAAACCATGCTGGACGTTGCTGAAGGAGTCCATGTTGCTAAGGAGACAACATTTGCTGCTATTAAGGAACAAGCAGATGATACAATAGAGCAAGAGTTCTCCTCTACTGGACCTCTGGATGAATCCACTTGCTCATCAGAATCCGATTCAGAAGGAGAATCTACTGAAGTATTTGATGCCAAGACCCTAAGACAATTCCCCACCTTGAAGAACGAACAACTGAGGATCCCATTTCATGGTCTACCTGGGAAACTCTTTCACTCGAGAAGGGTAGCTCAATGGTGCGCTTCTGTCTCACTTGACGATGCTTTGAATGCCGATCTCGGAGATTGGAGTGATGAAATCCTAGCGTTTGTAGATCAAGAGGTCAGTAAGGACATTGCAGGTGTCTTCTATGTTGAAATTGATGAAGGAACAGAAGAAGGCAAGGTGCTTGGTAAGGAATTCCGACGATGGAAAACATATGATTACATTGTGCATGAACTCTGCCTTGAAGAAAGGATGATTACTATAGCAAGGCAAGGTCAAAATTTCTGGCGTTCTGAAGAATTATGGGCCAATGAATGGATGGATCAGCCCCCTTGCACGAAATAGTTTACAGATCGACAAGTGATTGCAAGACTACAGGCCATCCGTGCCCACCGCCAATACTCTGCATCCCATTCACTGCCACAATCTCAATTTGCGCCGGATCAGAAATCGCTAGCTTATATGCAACTATCCAAATGACTTGAGTGTTCCACCACACATCTGACACTCATCTGAGGAATTCTTGAAGGATTCAAGAATCTTCAATCATTGGGATCACTTTCGTCATAGAAAGTATCCAGCAGTTAGTTTCTCGAGAAGAAATTGATTAATACGGGCACTAAAGTCGAAAACGAAGGATAGTTCGGAAGAGTCTGTAAAATCTTCCACACATGGTAAAAGCGAGTTTTACGAAGGTGCGCCCTTGACTCAGCTGGAGCCACACCTGAAAGGTTCGGAGTATCGGAAGATAGTCGTGGAGCAGACAGACCAGACGACGGCTGATTGCTTTACAGGGAAGGCAACTCTTTGTACCCCGTATACTTTCTTAGTGAAACTCTTAGCGATTCGGCTAAGGAGTGGACGTAGATCATTTGATCGAACCACTATAAATCTTGTGTTCTGTTGTTGGTTACTTCTTTATTGCTTGTGAACTACAATAACGTAACCTAGAAATGGAGTTGCTAGAATATAACTGCAAGAAGTAACTTAAGCAAACCAGATTAATAACTTCAAGTCAAGAATACCTCATTTACAAGTAAATGCTAATTCTATTCTTCTGCACCTCGTGCGTATATCTTACTGTTACCACGACGACTCTGATCTCGGGGACCAACAATCTCCATCTCCGGTCGCTTCATCCCAAATTGTTTTACCCTCATATTCGAATCTGCAAAAAGGGATATTTTTAGATCCTAAAATCAACAATTGCAGAAATTTCTACCGTGCGAACAGGAAACCCAAAAGCGAATATGTGCAATCAGTTGTTCTACGTTTTCAACACACTACAGATATACTCTCCCCCAAACTTTGAGTTCACTCAAAGTTCCAAACAACAGATTAAACACCAGTTTAAAATTTAAAATCATGTCAAGCCCTAACGTAAACCTGTCAGACTATCCTGTCAGAACTACTGCATGCGAATCGCAATGATCACAGAAACCAAGATAAGTATTTTCAAATTGTTTCCAACTTCAGGGGTTCGATAATCATGCAAACATGGAGTATCAGTTCATGCCCAGGATAATAAAGCAACACAAACTTCAAACCCAAACATACCAGCCATTCCAAGTTGCGAAACCAAATATGAACAGGGAGAACTGAGTTCGGAAGAGAGATGGAACACCCCCAAAAGCAAAGCAGTTAAAATAAAGAAGAGTTCGTACCTGTTGTTCGACGAAAACTTTCTTAAGTATGCGCAGGACTTCCCAGATTCTTTTGCCCAATTTGCTAAAGATGGAGTGATTTTTGAAGATTTTCGACAATATCAACCATGTATAAATAACCCCACTTTAAGCAAAACCCGGCACAAGAAATAAGGAAACCCCTTCAACTTCCCTTGATTAGACACAACTTTTCCTTTCAACTCAAAAAGCAAATTTCCAAAACTGTCACTCCTAGGGATAACCGCATTCTCTCTCCTCAATGGCTAGGTGTTCAATCCCTATCCACAAGTTTTTCTATTTTACTGTTGGTCCCGGCATATTTTTTTTCTTTTTTTATTATACTAAAATCATAAAATACCTAAAACACATACCACGAAACAAAATACTTAAAATATTCTACATGCTGAAATCAACTATACTAAACACCCATGTTACTCATAGGCTGTAGCATCTACTATCCTAAGGTTAATTTGCAAAAGATTTAAATTTAACTAGGCAGGAAAATAAATGCAGAATTAAAATATGAATCCTAAGCTATCATCACATGCTTAATCTATTCCTCATGATAGCTTGGGTTACCTCAGCATCAAAGCTCTTCCAAAATGAAAGAAGCCTTCAGGTTTCCCCAACCTTTGTCATGATATTGCTTTACCCTTTGCCCATTGACCTTGAAGGTGCTTCCTGTGCTTTCATTACCAAAGTAAAAGGTCCTGACCACCTGGACTTGAGTTTTCCAGGAAACAGCCTCAACCTAGCATTGAAAAGCAACACCTGCTGTCCTTCATCCAAATTTTTGTTTGCAATCTTGCTGTCATGCCATCTCTTCACTATTTCTTTGTATATCTTTGCATTCTCATAGCTCTGCATCCTCAATTCTTCTAGTTCGTTCAACTGTAATATCCTCTTCTCTCCACATGACTTAGGATCAAAATTCAGTTTCCTAGTGGCCCAAAATGCCTTATGCTTCATTTCTAAAGGTAAATGGCAAGCTTTTCCAAATACAATCCTTTAAGGAGACATTCTCAAAGGGGTTTTATAGGCTGTACGGTAAGCCCATAACGAGTAATCTAAGTGTTTGGACCAGTCCTTCCGCTTGGTGTTCACCACCTTTTCCAAAACACTCTTCACCTCTCTGTTTGACAATTCAGCTAACCCATTGGTCTGTGGATGATAAGCAGTCGAAACCTTGTGGTTAATGTTGTACTTGGCTAGAAGAGCAACCAAACTCTTATTAATGAAATGTGTTCCTTCATCACTGATGATTGCCCTTGGCGTTCCAAACCTTGTAAAAATGTTTTTGTGCAGAAATTTTATTACAGTGGCAGCATCATTGTGAGCACAAGCGCAAGCCTCTACCCACCGGGATATGTAATCGACAGCTAACAGAATATATTCATTTCCAAAAGAAGATGGAAATGGCCACATGAAGTCCGTACCCCATACATAAAAAAGCTCCACTTCTATTATGTTGTTCAGAGGCATAGCATTCTTGGCTGGTAAATTTCCTACCCTTTGGCATCTATCACAGTTCTTTACGAACTCAAAAGCATCCTTGAAAATTCTTGGCCAATAAAATCCCGACTGCAGCACTTTAGTAGCTGTTCTCTGTTCCCCAAAATGCCCTCCATATGCTGAAGCATAGCATTCATTCAAAATTTCTGGAATCTTATAATTTGGAACACATCTTCTGAAAATCTGATCAGGACCCAACCTATATAAAGTTGGATCATCCCAATAATAGAACTTTGCATCGTGTAGAAACCTTTTCAACTGCTGTCCATGAAAACCATATAGTTTTCGGCCTGTAGCAAGATAATTTGAAATGTCTGCAAACCAGGGTGCATCTTCCTTGCATGCCATGAGTTGTTCATCTGGAAAAGCATCATTAATTTGTACTGCGTCATCCACTCCAAACGGATTTTCCAGTCTTGACAAGTGATCAGCAACTTGATTTTTTGTCCCTTTTCTATCCCTGATCTCCAGATCGAATTATTGCAGGAGGAATATCCATCTAATGAGCCTTGGCTTTGCATCCTTCTTAGCCATTAAGTACTTTATTGCCGAATGATCAGTGAACACTATTACCTTGGCTCCAACTAGATAGGACCTGAACTTGTCAAAGGCAAATACCACTGCCAACAACTCTTTCTCTGTAGTTGTATAGTTCCTCTGTGCTCCATCCATTATTTTGCTCGCATAGTATATTGACCGGAAGATTTTATCTTTTCACTGTCCTAGCACTGCCCCAATTGCATAATTGCTTGAATCGCACATCAGCTCGAAGGGTTCATCCTAATTTGGTGGTTGCATTACAGGAGCTGTGACAAGTGCAGCTTTCCACTTGGTAAATGCCTTCATACAATCACTGCTGAAATCAAACTTTTTGTCTTGTTCTAGCAGTTCAGATAATGGCTTGGCAATCTTGGAGAAATCCTTAATGAACCTTCTATAAAAACCGGCATGGCCCAAGAAGCTTCCAACTGCTTTCACTGAACTTGGAATTGGCATTCTGTCTATTACTTCAATCTTTGCATGATCAACTTCAATGCCTTTGTTTGAAATCTTGTGCCCTAAAACTACCCCTTGCTGCACCATGAAGCAACATTTCTCCCAATTTAAAACCAACTGTGACTTCTCACAAAGCTGCAGCACTCTCTCAAGGTTTTCCAACCAAGTGTTAAAATCTCTTCCAAAAACTGAGAAGTCATCCATGAACACTTCAAACCCATTCTCAATCATTTCAGAAAATATAGAGATCATGCAATGCTGGAAAATTACTGGAGCATTGCAAAGACCGAATGACATTCTTCTAAATGCAAAGGTCCCAAAAGGACAGGTGAATGTAGTCAAACTCTGATGTTTAGGGGCTATTGCAATCTGATGATACCCCGAATACCCATCCAAGAAACAATAGTAATCTTGTCTAGCCAATCTGTCCAGCATCTGATCTATAAACGGCAGTGGAAAGTTATCCTTTCTGGTGGCATCATTCAACTTTCTGTAATCAATACAGATCCTCCACCCAAAAACTGTTCTTGTAGCTATCATCTCATTATTCTCATTCTGCACCACAGTTACTCCTCCTTTCTTGGGTACACATTGCACTGGACTAACCCAAGAACTGTCTGAAATAGGGAAAATGATTCCTGCATCTAACCATTTAATAATTTCTTTCTTCAAAACCTCCTTCATGTTGGGGTTGAGCCTTCTTTGTGGCTGTATTGAATTCTTGATTCCGTCTTCCAACAGTATCTTATGCATGCAAATTGTAGGACTGATTCCCTTAATATCTGATATGGTCCACCCAATTTCATGTTTGTGTTTCCTCAGCATGTGCATCAATTTCTATTCATCCTCATCTCTTAAATTAGAAGCAATTATCACAGGTAGAGTGTCTGCTTCTCCCAAATATACATACTTCAGGTGATTTGGCAAGGGCTTGAGTATCAATTCAGGGGGCTCTTCTAGGGAAGATTTTGGTTCTTTCTGTTCCCTATTCATAAGGTCCAATGATTCGAAATTAGCTTTGTACCCCCGAAACTTTGCACCATCCTCAACCCATGCTACAACATTTTCCTCTGTCATTTCTTCTTTTTCACATTCTTCCTGTTGCAGTTCTTCCACATGCTCCGCTATTACTGATTCTAGAATTCCAATGGTGAAACAATCTTCTGATTCATCTGGCAACTTCATGGTATTGTACAGGTTAAAAGTAGCCTGCTCTTCATGAACTCTCACAATCAATTCCCCTTTTTCCACATCAATTAACGTTCTTCCTGTAGCTAAGAAAGGTCTCCCCAAGAAAATGGGTACTTCTCTATCTGCTTCATAATCCAAAATGATAAAATCTGCTGGAAAGATAAACTTATCAACCCTAACCAACACATCCTCAGTCTTTCCCTTTGGATGAACAGTTGATCTGTCTGCAAGTTGTAAAGTGGTGGTTGTTGGTCTTGCTCCTCCAATACCCAACTTCTTGAAGACTGAGAGTGGCATCAGGTTCACACTAGCTCCCAAATCACAAAGTGCTCTTCCCACATTTCTTTCTCCAATAGAGCAGGGAATAGTGAAACGCCCTGGGTCTTTTAGCTTTGCTGGAATCTGCCTCCTCAGTGGTCCACTAACTTCCTCAAATAAGGACACAGTCTCAAACTCCTTCAGCCTTTTCTTTTTAGTCAGAATGTCCTTTGGAAATTTTACATAAGTTGGCATTTGTTCCAGAGCTTCCACTAGAGGTACATTGATGTGAATTTGTTTCAGCATATCCAAAAACTTTTTGAACTGCTCCTCTTCCTTCTGTTTCTTGAATCGGATAGGGAATGGTGGTTGGGGTAGATTGTGGTCATCTTCCACTGATTTCCTTTTGCTGTTAAGCACATTTCCCTCAGGAGTTTCAACAGGTTTTTCTTGATTCACCAACTCTTCATTGATTACTGGATAAGACTCTTTAACAAGAGCTTTTCCTTCTCTCTGTGTTTTAGTTCCAACCTGTTCCTCCTTTTCAGTTGACCCCTCCTCTTGCTGTTGTGCTTCTGCAGGTCTCTCATCAATCTGTCTCCCACTTCTCAAGGTTACCACTTTACACTGCTCATTTCCCTCTCTGGGGTTCTCTGTATTACTAGGTAAACTCCCTTGTGGTATGTTCCTGATATCATTGGCTAACTGCCCCATTTGTACTTCAAGATTTCTCAATGAGGAAGCTTGGCTTTGTATCAAAGCATCTTGGCTTTTCAATCTCACCTCATTCTTAGCCATAAATTCCTTCATCATTTCTTCCATGGATTTCTCATGTTTTTGAGGAGGTGCTTCCAAACTTGGCTGCTATCCACCCTGCTGCTGGTTGTGCTGCTGCTGATTATACTGATGGTGTTGATTATAGCCACCTTTGTTAAAATTATTATGCTGGTCCCGTGCTCCAGCATTTTGATTTCCCTGTCCAGACCATGAGAGATTAGGATGATTCCTCCATCCTATGTTATAGGTATTCGAATATGGATTATTGTTCCCTTGATACTGCTGCTGTCTATTTCCCATGTATCACACAGAAGCTGGATTGGAATGACATTCCTCAAACTGGTGTCCTTCACCACAGTAAATACAACTCACAACCATTGCTTTGTCTGTTGGCGTAGCAGAGGTCATAGTCTGACTGGTATTCTTCTCAATACTTTTCATAGTAGCTCCCAAAGCTTCCATCTGTGCTGTGAGAGCCTGTATAGGATCAACATTCAAAACTCCTGCAGCTTTTGGAGTAGTCACAGCTGCTGCTCTAGAAGTAGCCCACAAATAATTGTTTGCAGCTACCTTGTCCAAGATTTCACAAGCTTCATTATAGGTTTTATTCAACAGGGCTCCCCCGCAGTGGCATCAATCATCATCCGGGAATTCCCAAGCAGCCCATTATAGAAGCTTTCTATCTGAATGCCATAAGAGATTCCATGATTTGGACACCTTCTTAACAGTTCTTTATACCTTTCCCACGCTTCACTGACTGATTCATCACATTCCTGTTTAAAGGACATGATTGCATTTCTACACCTGGCATTCCGAGTAGGAGGAAAATACTTCATCAGAAAAGTTTCAGCTAGCTCATTCCAGGTTGTGACAGAGCCTGATGTCAGGTTTGTGAGCCAAGTCTTAGCACTATCCCTCAAAGAAAAGGGGAATAGGCGCATCCTCAATGCCTCACGTGTTACTCCTTGTAGTTTGAAATTATCACAGATCTCCAGGAAGGATCTCAAGTGAAGATGGGGATCCTCTGTAGCTTGCCCACTGAATCGCCCCAAACTTTGTAACATCTGGAACATAACTGGCTTTAGCTCAAAATGTTGTGCCTGCACTTCAGGTCTCACTACCCCAGGATCAAAATCGGCAAACCTTGGTGCCATAAAGGTCCTGAGAATTCTATCCTTATCATCAATGTTCCTCTCTGGTTGTTCTTCAGCCATCTTTCTAATTTTTTGTCTCCTTCTGTTTCTTCTGAAAGTCCTCTCGATTTCTGGATCAAATGGGAATAATTCTCTCACAATTCTTTCACTCATACACTACTGATCTACCTGCATTCTGAAAATGGTTAGTTTCAAAAATCAAGCAGACCATATATTATAATATTCAAACAATTCAGAAGCATTCATATTTAAATTTAGCCACTCCTCGGTAACGGCGCCAAAAACTTGTTGTGCTCTATAGTGATACTACAGGACTAATGTGCAAGTATACACAAATCACAAGTAATATAGTCAAAGGAGACCAGATATCGTACCCAAGGGAGTGGGTTTCTAAATCGTGCACTATGAATTGTTTGTAATTTGAAAAGAGGGTTTTGTCTAAGTCTATTCAAAATATAAAATGCGCAACAATTATAATTCCAAACAAAGCTAAGATCAGTAATACTTCTTCACTCCACAAAATAAGCATAAATTTTATGATTGGTTTCACAAATACTAGAAAGCACACTCGGGTTATGGAATACAACTCACCACTGCTATCCTATATGCTAGAGTTTATGCCCCGCAATCCCCTGAACCTTAGAACTTTTTCTAATCTTGCCTAGTGAACTGTCGTCCTACTAGATCTACACCCGTTCACTAGGATTCATATGTTTATGCCTCTCTCAGTGATCGGATGATGAAAATATAAAACTATGTTCGATTAAGTTGCATTGTCTCACCCGTCTATGAAATCAACACAATTATCTAAGATCCCCTCGACCTATTTCACCTTTCGGTCTCCATAGGTGATGGGTTTCTATTCACTGTCGTGCTCAAGAAACGGTTGAAAACAGGATCAAAGACAAGTTCAGTCATGCGAAACTTAGTTTTAACAGATATTCTAGCAAATGGTATTTTGTTCCACAACCCAAGTGTTTAATGAGTTTAGCTCATACTTGAAAGTAAAAGGAATAAGAACATGAGATCATTCATCATCAAAATACACTTGAAAAGATTAGAGCAAACTATAGATGATGATCCCTTTAGCTCCGGTTACTTCTGTCCCAAGCTAAATTGCCAATCTCCGGTTATCTCCCTCCATTCGTGCGTACTCCTCTCGTGTTATCCGCATGATACCCAAATTATTGTCTCTCTCTTGTTGATATTTTCCAAAAAGTTGCGTACTCCTCTCGTGTTATCCGCATGATACCCACATGATACCCAAATTATTGTCTCTCTCTTGTTGATATTTTCCAAAAGTTATCCCCACAGCCGTCGATCTTCTCTCTCTCCCTTAGATGTGTCCACGTGTTAAGGGGTCACTGTTTCGTCCAGACAAGAGATCAGCTTCCTTTTACGCCACCTGTCCCTCCAGCAGACAAGATCAAAAAGGACCTTTATCCTTGTCTCGAAGTGGTCCCGGAGAGAGAAAGTCTTCAGTCTTCTTGTTCATGCATTTCCTATGCTCAAGCATATCTCTTAACAGCATGCGGCAAGTAAGCTCTAGCATTTCGAACCTGGTCAAAACTTCACCAAACGCTTGCAAAAACTTATTAAAATTTGCACAATTTAAAATACTATGACTTAATTACAAATAAGCATAAACAAGCAAAAAGGACTTTGATTACTAAGCATCTTATTCAAAATAACATCTAAAGTTCATGAAAAGCGATCAAAAGAGAACTCTAAATGAGAGTTATCAATACTCTCCACCTCTATCACTTCGAATCATCTTGATCCGAGTGCTCAATTGATTTTCAGCCTCTTCTTTATAATTTTTAAAGGCATCAATTGATTCATCTTTACTTTTCAACAAGTAAAGATATCAATATATGGTGCAATCATCAATAAAAATAATAAAATACTTTTTCCCACCTCTAGTTTGCACAATTTTGAAATCACACACATCCGTGTGTATCAACTCTAGAGGTTTAGTGCTCCTCTCGACTGAATTCAACGGCGTTCTTGTCATTTTCGCCTCAACACAAACTTCACACTTAGTTTGTTTAAATTCAGCCACTTTTAGTAAATTCAAATTTACTATTCTTTTTATTGCATTATGATTTACATGTCCCAATCTTATATGCCACAAAGAAGAGCACTCAATTCAAATAAGAAGAAGTAGATTCAACTTTATTGATATTCTTTCCGGCTAGGCGCCGTGCCATTACATTCAACTTGAAAAGACCATTGGCAAGATAACATCTACCAAGGAACTTTCCAAACTTTGACAAGATAAACTTTTTAGACTCAAATACAAGTTTAAATCCATGATTTGCAAGTAAAGAGCCCGAAACGAGGTTCTTTCGGATGTCTGGGACATGAAGCACATCCTTCAATGTCAAATCCTTGCCACTGGTGAGTTTGAGCACAACATTGCCCACTCCAACCACATATGAGGAAGCTTGATTGCCCATATGGAGCTTTCTTCCTTCAACAGATTTATAGGAAACAAAAACATTCCTATCTGAAGCAACATGACATGTAGTGCCTGTATGAACAAACCATTCACGTGGATTGTCAACATGGTGAACCTCGAAAACCATGGCATACAAGTCATCATCCCAATCACTATCGGGTTCAACATTATTGGCATCCATCTTTGCTTTGCCTTTATTTTTATTCTTAGGGTTTTTGCATTGATTCGCCATATGCCCACTTTTTCCACAATTGCAGCAAACGCCCTTGAACTTAGGTTCTTGTATCACAATCCCCTTGTTCAACGGGTTGGGTCTTTTTCTTTTATTTGATGGACCAACACGTTCCATCAAATTTGCCTGGCATCCATAGCTCTCGGCTTAGGATCCACCTTTCAATCCTCTTCAATACGAAGCTTGACAACCAAATCTTCAAGAGATATAGTCTTTTGCTTATGCTAAAGGTAGCTCTGGAAGTCCTTCCACGAAAGAGGCAACTTCTCAATGGCCGCATCCACGTTGAAGGCATCGAGGAGTAACATCCGCTCGGCGTGAACATTGTGCAAAATGAGTTGAAACTCTTGCACTTGTTCCACCACCGATCTATTGTCAACCATTTGGTATGACAAGTGGCCATGACGTACTTCTTAGTACCCGTGTCCTCCTTTTGGTACTTTCTTTATAGTTGTTCCCATAGTTCTTTTGCGGTGTTTACATTACAATACACGACATATAATGGATCAACTAGACTATTTAGTAAAAAAATTTGACAAAGGAAATTTCCTTGGCTCCAATTATCAAAAGCAATTCTCTTGTTTTGATCGGCCTCATCATCGGCAAGCTCAGGCTTGTCTTCCTTCAAGTAGGCAGCCAATCCAAGCGTTGTGAGGTAGAAAAGCATCTTTTGTTACCAAGTCTTGAAGTCCACTACTCCAAACTTGAAGGGCTTGTCTGCTTGGGCATTCAGAGGGAGTTTATGTCCATTATTGGAGTTGCTTCCTCCGGCACCATTTAGAGTGTGATCATCCATCCTAGATCTTTAGAAGTAGAAATTTGTCATGCGATTGTTGGATATAAGATCTGTGGAGAAGATTGAAAACATTGCAAGTAAATATGTCTAGTACAACAAATTTGTACAAGAATTACTACAAGTACTGCTAGTACGAGAACAAATAAAATAAATTAAATAAATAGAAATAAATCCCAACCGAGTCGAGGAAGCTCTCTTCCGCAAGAAAAATTTTCCAACGTAGTGCTCGTCTAACGACGGTTTTCCCCAAAGGTAAAACGACTTTGTTCTTTTCAAGGCAGCACCACAATCGGAAAGGCTCCGACGAACTGAATAGAGGCAAAACAGAGTTGCAGAAGAACAACGAAAAAGATGCATCAATTGGGACTAAATATGCAGTATCTCTGGCTACGTGAGCTGTCTAATGTCGGATGTTCGTGGAACCGAGGACAGCTCAATGCATGCCTATTAATAGACATGTTCCACCAGGGGGAGCCTGTCTCTCCATCAATGGTTGGAGCTGTTACAGGCGTGAATCACGATTGTAACCGACGCCATTAGTGGCTGGAGCCGTTACAATTTTCAAACAAGCTTTGAAAGGCGTCCAGGTGCATTCCAACATGTGCCAAATGTGGTGTAACCGTTCAGAATGCAATAGCTACACGTGGCTGACTCATTTCATTTGCCCAAAAAGATAAGGCACCATTGACCAAGCCAAACCAAGGACCCAAGAGCCCAAAGACCTATTGCCAAGAACCAAGAACCGAGGTCGGGGTTGGGTGGGGCGAGGCGAGCGAAGCGAGCCACCGGGTGCCACATACACTGCACACTTGGTTATTACACACCTTAACCATAATGGTTTATAAACATAGATTAATTACTTTAATTAATCCATGTGGGATACTTCATTTATTACATGTTCACTTCATGTAATAATTCCACCAATCGTGTCACTTCGTGGACTCATTTCTCACTCACCGGAATTCGGATTTGAGAAAATAAATATACCACGATCATCTACTCTTTGTGTAGATTATGTTGGTAATATATAATTACGACTAAATTAAATATTTCACATCAGTAATTTACCACAAAATATCCGAATTATCGATAAAACATATGTAAGAAATATTTATTCTTTCTTATATAAAACTCAAAATATATCACAATTTTAAAATAGAAATTGTTTTGGATAAAAACTTTTCTCCATGAAAAAACTAGGAACTAGTCGAACCATTTATAATTTTAAAATATCTGGTCTTGATTATCTTATTTTCTTATATTTTAAATTATTTACAATTTTTATTTTCCTATTATCTTTCCTTTTCTCTTTCAAACAAGATCCAAATTGCATAATTCGAAATTAATAATTTACTCAAAGTTGTAATTAGTATTTATTTTTTATATGTAAAATTTTTATCAATCATGATTAACATTTTTTAGATGATAATTAACATGTCCAGAATATTATTCGAATAAATGCTATTCATAGTAGTAATGAATGTTATTTATATTTTGACAAAAACATTATATAAAAGTGATTATAGAGGCTAATATTAGTTTCTAATTTCTTTCATAGGGCAGGGCTTTTACATAACCCATCCCCTTAATTGTGATAAGAAATACTTATAAAAAAGCCTATCAAGTCTTGACCTATTTAGATTGGATTTTTTCATAATAAAATTAATATTTGAATTATAACTTTTTTTTTTTTTTTTTTTGCCTCCGTTCAATCGGGTTTATTAACCACAAATTTTGAATTAAATTGATATTGTTTTACAAAATCTTCACTATTGGATGTCTCGATAGGCACATCAATACATCGGCTTTTATCCAATCATATTTTCTTTATTGGCATGAATAATATCTGGATAATATTCAATCTATTAAAAGTTAACTTTGCATTCATTCTGTTGATTTCATTTTTATAGAATTCGTGGTTTAAATATAGTACAACATAAAGGAACTAAATTGAAAAAATTGGATGCAATAAATTGACTTAGTTAGAGTCATACTTTCTCGAGTGATAAGTGTTTTTTTCTCCTTTTTGTGACACCATAAATTTACGGTCAATCGAGACTTTACCATCAACTCGAGTCAGCTGAATAGTATTGTATTTAAGTTGATATATTTATGATTTAGTTAAAGCTATAAACTTTTTATCAAATATTTTAGAGTTGATAAACTTAATCAAACCTAAATAAATTTTAAAAATTTTGATATATATTTTAAATATTCAATAGTTTTTAATAGAACAAATTTTATTACAGAAACATCATATTTGTCCTCAGATACAATTACTGTGGAAACAACATTAGTTCATCAAAGACTTATTATTGGTCCCTGACCAGAATTAGTTATAGTGGAGCGGAAGATAGTCTTGGCTCTCCAAGTCGGTGATTCTAGCACCAGTTCGGGTTCAAAAAAGCAGTTGTTTAGCGAGCGATATATTACTTAGTCAGTTTTTAGTAATATACTCTTATACTTGAGGTGTTGGGTTTTAAATGAAAATAAATAAAGTAGTAAATTATGCAAAGGATTTATAGAGGTTTGGACCAAACCATCCTACGTCCTATCTTCAGGCGGATGGAATTCACTAAGCTGGGTATGACCAAGATGTCTTGCGATCTATTGCTAGCTGATAAATGTCCACCATCCACCAGTCCACTAGCGCACTTGCCAAATCCTTTGCTCTCCTTCACTTCTTCAAATCTGGAGTGATGACGCACCTTGCAACCTTCAAGTAGTTGTGGGAGTTTGAGTTCCTCCTCAAAACATTCGATTGTGGTATACACGCGTGATAGTTACCACCGGAGTAGTGGTTGTTAGGAATTATTTTGTAATTCTTCCTTTTAGGATCAAATTTGTTATAGGTTTTGTTGAATCAAAGCCTTAGCATTTGGTCGATCATTGCTGAATTTTAGCATAGTCTAGCAACTCTTGTAATGTTCTGTATATGCTAAGTATTGAGTTATAATAGATTAGACTGCTAGAAGTGTTCCTAGCAGATAAAGAAGACCGCCAAAGAAGGTTAGCATTTGCTAGAAGTCAAGCGGTTGCAGAATGCTGAGGAGTCAGCATTCGTCAGCACACCACAGAATGCTAAGGGTGTTAGCAATCAGGATTCGAAGGAATCAGAGATAATGTGAGCAACTGCTGAGAAGTCACCAGTCCGATATCCATCTAGCAGATTGCTAGGGAAGATTAGTAGATCGTTCGGAAGAAGCTTAGCAAAGCGAGATAACCAACAACGAATGCTACACTACCGTTCTGACAGACGTACACACAAAGGACAAAAGCATTCCTGAAGTAGTTCGGAAAGCTCTGTACGACGCCTGAAAGAACATATAAAGTCGAACCACTCTTGGACAAAGGAACTGTTGTGTCTAACGGGTATGGAGATTCAAAGTTTGAATCTCCAGGTATAAAAGGCAAGTCCAAAAGTGAGATAAGACTACTGCTTTACTCACTCTCTTCTCACGAACTCATATTCAAGAGATTCCTTAGACAAACAAAGAAAAAGCAGTCTCGAGAGCATTAACAAGACAAGAAGAATCTTTAAAGGTCTCAACCACCGAGTGTCCCCCACATTCAAGATCTGACACTCAAGTGGTTCATTGAATCCTTTTTAAGGTTCAATCATTGGGATTCTTTCCGATCTTGGAAGAATCCATCAGTCATTTCTATCAAAATCTGACTCCGACGGGCATCTTGCCAAAAACAGATAAGTTCAGGAGAAAACTCTAAAATTTCCCATCACTATCAGCGAAAGTCAAGCTTTACGAAGGTGTCGCCCTTAACTTGACTGTAGCTGGGTCTGACTAAGAATTGCGAAGTAACGGAGGATAGTTGTGGAGTAGCCAGCTCGAAAGCTCACTGTCCTACTACACGGGAAGACGATTCCTTGTACTTTGTATACTTTCTTAGTGAATTCTTAGCATTTCGGCTAAGGAGTGGACATAGATCTTTTGATCGAACCACTATAAACTTGGTGTCGTTATCTTATTTTACTGTTTTATTGCTTAACTATTGAACTGTGCTTTTATACCTAGCAACAGAGTTGCTAGTGTATACCTTTAAGAAAACCTAAGTCTAGTTGAGCTAAATCTTTGAAACTAACTTAAAAGTGCAAGTTAACGATTAATTATTCCGCTGCAATTCGTGTGAGAATCTTATCTTAATCACGACGACACTGATCTTAGGGACCAACAGTGGTAACTCCAAGAAGTTTTCTTACTTTGAAGGAAAGAAAAATAGAAGTAGCTCTTGTTGGATGCACAAACCTCTCGTTTAAGAAGGAACACATAAAACTGATTGAACAATTTAAAAGTTTCTTGATGTAGAATGTTGATATGTTTCGAGATATTGGTCAATTCGTAGAAGATTGAAAGTTCAGTTAGGATTGGTAACCTTCTCAAGGTGGTTTGTAGCCTCTATTTTTAGGTGCTTCCTTGGAATGTTTGAATTTTTAGTCAATTGGAGCCGTTGTGAGACAAAATGAATATGTCATGTCAAAGTCTCACTTTTTCTGACTTGGAGTATCCTTTCTGTCGGAGCAGGTAGATGTTGCATCTTTGGTTGTTGGTCCCGAAATCAGAGTGCTAAACTGTGCAATGGAAGGTTTGTGTATGCAGCGGAAGTATTAAATGACAGTTGCATTGGTTTGCATAAACAAAGTATAGTCAGTTATGTGTGTAGAAGGCTTAAACTTAGGTCTCCGTTTCAGTTAAGTCAGTTTCAAAGCATCACTTCAATATTTGGACAAATATTAAAGGTTTCAAAAGTCTGTTCGTGAAACAAAAAAATAGAGCAATTATGAAAGTAAGCAGTAAACAACACACAAGATTTATAGTGGTTCGGATCTCTTCGGATCTCAATATAAACATCCTTTCTTTAGACCTAAGGTCTGGATAATTCACTACGTAAATACAAGCCTTCTTACGATCTATACACAGTTCGTCGGCACCTCCATCTTTCGGACAGATTGACACTCGCCTAGGAACTCCTTGCAGACTCAGTCTTTAGGTTGAAGTCGGGATGCACCCACATCCTTCTTCCTGGTGGTTGGATGTTTACTTGTTCTTCCCAAAACTAAGGTTGGATGTTTACTTGTTCTTCCCAATACTCAGGTGGTTGGAATACTCTCGTGAGAATCAGAATCCCAGACTAGAAAACTGACTGCTATGAACATATCTCAAAAATATATATTCACCAAAGAAGAGCTTTAGCTTCACAGCCTCAGCCCTGTGCTTGGAGAAGTTAGCATAGTATAACTTGAGTCGGAGACTCATGTATCGTGTAAGGAAATACAGAATCTCAGAGAGTTTGCAGAGAGATGATTCTTAGCTCAGAGTTCTCTCAACCTTGTATGTTTATGCGTTGATCATTAACTGTTGAAGGTTCAGGTGCAAACCATTTTATAGAGGATTTCCTCAAGCCATTTTGAATTTCTGCCCGTTAGACACATAAATCCAGATGTTAGACTCATGTAAGATATTGTCCAATCGTAGCCCATGCCTTAGGTCTGCGACCTGCTCTGCTGTGTCTTCCACTTTCTCATCACGCTTGATTTTTCTTTCTTCCTTGAGATCCTTCCACGTGTAGAAGTGTCACTATTCTCTTCAGAAAACATTTTGGCTCCATACTCCACACCTATCCCTTTGGCAATCAGGATCACAGAAGTGTTTGATCCTTGTCTTTAAGTGGTCCCGGAGAGAGAATCTTCTTGTCCAGCTCTTTTGCGTCTCACATGCTCTAGCATTATTGTTGGCCCAATTGCGACTGATAAGCTCTAGCATTCCAATCCTGGTCAAAAGATCTTACAAAAGCTTGCAAAAACTTATTAAAATTCAATATGGCTAAAACAAAGTGCAACAATCACAAAGATATAAATAAGATCATAAAGGACTCTAAATGAGAATAATCTTATTCAAAACAATATCCATAGTATAAAAGATGAGATCAAAAGATAACTATTTATGAGAGTTATCAGAAGACTTATGAACATTGAAGACTTCGCAAGGGGTTTCGTGATGGCGACTGTTGATTGCGCTTCTATTCTGAGTATAGCACGCTGTTATCAAAGCTTCTCCCCAGTAACATTCCTTTAAGTCAACTTCAGCGAGCATAGTCCTGACTGCCTCCTTAAGTGTTCTGTTTCTTCGTTCGGCAAGACCATTCTGTTGAGGCGTCCTTGGAGCTGACTTTTCATGAGCAATGTTGGCATCAACACAGAAGTCCATCAATGGACCGTTGCAAAACTCAGTCCCGTTGTCAGATCTGATTCTTTTGATGGTGACTCCTTTGCTGCTTTGCACTTAAAGGATGAGCTCTAGAAGTTGAAGCTTCACCTCATCCTTGCTCTTCAGCAGTCTTACCCAAGTATATCTCGAGTAGTCATCGACCACAACAAGAGTGAATCTTTTTCCTCCAATGGTAGGCGGCTTCACCAGTCCAAATAGATCCATATGAAGTAGCTCGAGGATCCTATTTGTGCTTGCTATGATGGTTTGATTTTTGAATGATGCTCTGGTTTGCTTTCCCATCTTGCACGCTCTATAGACACCTTCTTCCTTCTTGAAAATGACTTTTGGTAGGCCTTCCACAAGCTTGTGTTTTGCAAGGTGTCTTATTGAATGGAAATTCAGATGGCTAAGTCTCTTATGCCATAGCCAGTTGACTCTTTCTTGGGCTGAGCTTGTTGCGGCAAGGCACGTGTTAGGCTTTCCGCTTTCCTAATCCACATAGTAGAGACTTCCATACTTCACACCTTTCAGCACAGTCTCCTTAGAGTCTTTATCATTGATCCAACATTCTTCTTCGGCAAAAATCACCTCATATCCAAATTTGATAAGCTGACTTACACTCAGCAGATTGTAGTTGAGGTTGGTGACTAAGGATACATTGTTGATGATGATTCCATTTCTTTCCAAGCATCATTTGCCTATTACTCTCCTTTTAAGTTATCTCCAAAACTGACAAGTGGTCCTCTTGACATTCTCAGTTTTGAAAGGATATTGCTGTCACCGGTCATGTGAGCTGAACATCCACTGTCCAAAATCCATGCTCTTTTCTTCTTTTTGAGTTGACCTTTGTGACCTTGTACCTGTAAAATAGATAAGGTTAGACAAATGGTACCTGTGTTTCTGCGGGTCTTGCAGGGTTAGTGTTATGGATCCATCATTTGGGAATCCATACTTGCTTCACCTTATATCTGTGTGTCACAATTTCTTCTCCCTTTCTCTTCCTCTTTTAATAATTTATGCAGTTTCTATAGATGTTTGAAGAAAAAGAGTGAGTGTGTGAAACATGATCAGAAACTAAGTTTCTTGAAACTGAGTTTCTAGGAACTGACTTCCTTAAAACTGAATTTTGGTTGGGTTCTCAGAAACTCGGTCTGGAGTGTGTAGTATTCCTAGTCCGAAAAGTAGGGAATTGGTTGGACTAGGACCTCGTATAGATGTTCTTTCTATACGAATAAGCTCTCATCTCATACAAATTATGAGTTTGGAACCTCGGATTTCTAGAATCTGGAAATAAAATTGACTTTTTATAAAGTAAAATTTTATCTATCGAGGTGGGTTTCCTTATGTTAGGAACATTCTACTTATCACACTTTCTAGGCCTGATGGGCTTCATCTCAGGTTTGTTTGACTTATGAGTCAAAACTTTTCTAAGCTTGGGTGTCGTGGTTAGTTTTGAAACTGACTGTCCCCTTCTGTCCTAATTATCCTCTAAGGAGTCTTTGTCTGTGCTAACTACTCCTTTGTCTAACAACTTGACTTCTAAACTAGAATTCTTCCTAAAGTGATGGTTCGAGATATTTCTAGTTTCGGAAGTAGAAGCCTGATTGCTCAAGTTACTTTCTGTAAAGCCTAAACCTACCTTATCAGAAGAATGTCTTTGTAAACTTAGAGCTTCTGAAACATTGCTAGTACTAGAATAAAGTGAACACATAAGTTTTTGATCAGTAGCAATTTTCAGTTTGTGAGATGCGCATTCTTCAGAAATAGATTCAAACGATTCAAGTAATGTTGAATGCTCTTCTCTATGTTTAGCTAGATCTTTACTTACTGACTTTGATCTTTGGATCTCCTCAGTCAGTTTTGAAACTTTCAGTTTCAGTGAAGCATTTTCACATGCTAAGACATTTTCTAACTCATAAAACTTAGCAAATTCTCTATTTAAAGCTTCAAGAGAACATCCTCTGAATCTGAGCAATAAGATTCAAAGTTGTCTTCTATGCATGCTATAGGCATAGAAACTGAGATAGGAATGTGTACCGGAGTAGTAGACTCTGTTTCAGTTTCTTCCTCTTCTCCACGCTTTGCCATCAATACCAGGAAGGCTTCCTCCACTGCCTCATCGTCTGATGAGTAGTAGCCATCGTCATTGTCTGAGATGTCTGGCACCTCAGTTCGGGAAAGCACGGCCTTTGTAACTGCTCTAGAGGCTTTTGTTGGTCCTTAAGATCAGAGTCGTCGTGGTAATGACAAGACACACACACAAATTGCAGCGGAAGAATAAAACGTTCACTTGCACTTTAAGTCATTTTCATAGATGGTTTAGTTCAACTTTACTTAGGTTTTCTTGCAGTTATACGCTAGCAACTCCATTGCTAGGTTTCAAGTCACAGTTGTACGAAAAACAATAGAACTGTAAGCAAAGTAATGACACAGTGTTTATAGTGGTTCCATCGAATGATCTACGTCCACTCCTTTGCTAAATTGCTAAGAATTTCACTAAGAAAGTATACGGTGTACAAAGATTCGCCTTTCCAATAAACCAGGCAGTGAACTTTCGGACTGACTACTTCAAGGCTATCCTCCGATACTCCGAACTTCTCTGGTGTAGCTCCGACTGAGTCAAGGGCGCACTTTCGTCAAACTTGCCTTTACTACTTTTGGAAGATTTATAGTTCCTTCCAAACTCTCCTTCGATTGCGGCTAGATGCCCGTCTTAATCAATTCCTTTTAAGTGAATTGATTGTTGGATGTTTCCAATAAAGGAAGGTATCCCAATGATTGAAAATTCTCGAGCAAAGTCAAGGAATCTCTTTAAATGAGTGTCAGATATTCAATGGGGACACTCTGGTTGTTGAATGCTTTGAATGTCTTTCGATTATAGCTTTCAACTGACTGCTCTCAAGATTTTCGCTTTTCGTCTTAGGAATCTCTGAAGTGTGATTTCATGTATATGAATGAGCAGTAATCTTTTTCTCCCTTTTGACTTGTCTTTTATACCTGGAGATTCAAAACTTGAATCTCCATGTCCGTTAGACACAATGGATCTTTCGTCCAAAAGTAGATAGACTTTCACCAACTTTTCTTACTTCGTACAGGCTTTCCGACCTACTTCTGACAAGTCCAGTCCTCGCACATTGGTTGGTCAGAACGACGGTGTGGCAGCCATTTTGTTGTCTTCGCTTTGCTGAGCTTCTTCGGAACGGTCTGCTAGTTTTCTTTAGCACTCTGCTAGATGAACTGCTGTCTGCGCAGCAGTTGCTCTTCGGATTCCTTCGATTCCGGATTGCTAATGCCTTTAGCAATCTGCAATATGTTAGCAAATGCTGATTCCTCAGCAATCTGCTACCACTAGCCTTCTTTCTTTTTTAGCTTTCTCTGGTGTTTGCTGGAAGTGCTTCTAGCAACCTATTCTATTACAACTCAATATTCACCCTATACAGGACATTACAAGAGTTGCTAGACTATGCTAAAGTTCAGCAATGATCGACCATCTACTAAGGTTTGATCCAACAAAACCTTTTACAATATAGTCCTAAGGGAGATTCAGGAATAATTTCGCAACAACTTTCTTCTTAAACACCCTCTTCAAGCACTCCCTTTCCTCCTTGGAAACTATTGGACACTCATACTTGAGGTGATCTGGAGAGTTGCGCTCAAAGCAAGCTTTGGGAGGTCTCTCGCTAACTTCAGTTCGCTGGGTTGCGAACATTCCTTCTTGGTTTTGACTTTCTCAAGAAGACTTTTCAGCTTCCTCATCTACTCCTCTAGCTCCTCAATTGAGCTCTCTTCCTCCTTGTTCTAGTAGGAAGGTGTGTGTACTCACTTTGATGTAGTCGTCTGTCTGGAAGTTCTGTCAACTTGGTAAGACTTTTGAGGCCTTCTCTTGAACTCCCTTTTTGCGAAAAAGGCAACATCTCCTTCTGGATGTGTGCTGACACTTCACACTGCTTTATTCCTGTGCACCATTTGTATGTCCCATTCATGAGCTTGGAGCTGGGAGAACAAGTCCTTGGTCGTCATTTTGGAGAGATCTTTCTCCTTCTAGCTAGTGGCTTTGACGAACCAATCCTCCTTGGGTATCTTGGAGAGAATTTGTACATTCTTATCTGCAATCTCATATGTTCTCCCCAAATTTTTCAGCTCACAGATAATACATTGAATCTAGTTTCCATTGATTTAACACTTTCACCAAGATGCATTTGAAAAGATTCATACTTATCTACAAAGTCTTGCAGCTTGTTTCGCTTTATCTGATTTGTTTCTTGGCTGAGGGTGCCAAGAAATTCCTACATCTTTTTGGCGTTGTTGTACTCAAGACTTCAACAACCAGTGGCTCCGGTAAGGATTGAAGAATTAGCTCCATGTCCACTGAATCCAGCTGAAAATGAACTCTATCGTCGTTCGTCCACTCTGCATAAGGCTTCTCCACTATCTTCTGACCTTCTGCTCCTCCGAGCAGAGAATTCACCTTGATGATCTTCAGCGGTCAGGTATATAGAACCTCTGCCATTTTTGGGTGGACATTCTTCAGCATGATCAACGAGCATTTCTTCCATATATCAAAGTTTTCTGATGAGTACTTTTGAAGCTTTGTAATCTGAGCCATCTGTGCATATCTGAGCTTAAACACACAAAACATAAACCAAGTGTAGAAAACATAACCAAGTGTAGAAAAAATAGAGATCTGGTCCTAAGTGACTCAACACAACCGTAGTCTGTAAGAACCTTGGCGCGTGATACCACTAGTTGGTCCCAAAATCAGAGTGCTAAACTGTGCATCGGAAGGTTTGTGTATGCAATGGCAGTATTAAAAAATAGTTGCACCGATTCTCATAAATAGAGTATAGTCAGTTTTGTGTGTAGAAGACTTAAACTTAGGTCTCTGTTTCAGTTAAGTCAGTTTCACAGCACATGCACTTCAATATTTGGACATGTATTGAAGGTTTTGAAATTCAGTTCGTGAAATAGAAAAACAGAGCAAGTATGAAAGTAAGCACTGAACAACACACAAGATTTATAGTGGTTCGGATCTCAATATCCTACATCCACTCTTCAAACCCAAGGTCTGAATAATTCACTAAGTAAATACAAGCCTCCTTACGATCTATACACAGTCCGTCGGCACCTTCGTGCTCTGGTCAGCTGTGACACTCGCCTAGGAACTCCTTGCAGACTCAGTCTTCAGGTTGAAGTGGGGATGCACCCCGCAACTTCCATCCTAGTGGTTGGATGTTTACTTTTTCTTCCCAAAACTAAGGTTGGATGTTTACATGTTCTTCCCAGAACTTAGGTGGATGACATACACCCGTGAGAATCAGAATCCTAGACTAGGAAACTGACTGCTATGGATAAATCTGAGAAAGATATATCCACTAAAGAAGAGATTCAACTTCACAGCTTCACCCTCATGCTAGGAGAACTTAACACGGTATAACTTGAGTCGGAGACTCAAGTCTCGTATAAGAAAACACGGAATCTCAGGATGTTTGTAGAGAGATGATTCTTAGCGCAGAGTTCTCTCAACCTCGTATGTTTATGCGTTGATCATTAACTGTTGAATATTGAGGTGCAAACCATTTTATAGAGGATTTTCTCAAGGCATTTCCAATCGTAGCCCATGCCTTAGGTGTTGGGATTATATACTGAAAGCATATATGATTAAGTGTTTTTTACACTGGTCTTCATATATGTGTTGCTACAACAATGCTCGCTGTCTGATGAAACAAACATACGACGAACCATAATATCCTATTATCTCGCCTATAGGGATGACCATATGGTGTGTAGGAGATCACTGATATGTGCGTAAAATGACCTATTTTTCGATTTGTGAGCGTGCATGTTTGTATCCATTTTACTCCCATATCATATGTTTTTGTTGTTATTTTGTTGTGTTTTCATGATATTGTGTTTTGAATGTTGTAGGATATGTTTTGGGCATAAAACAACAATTTTGGATGACTTTTGGATGAAAATCACCCGAGCTAGGAGTCGAAGGGAAGCAGGATCGACCGAGCGGAGCAGAAAAGGTGCAAGGTGATTTCAGAGACTTCACCCGGCCGAGCCAAACTTGGCTCGATCGAGCCAAGTGGACAGAGCTTGGTCGAGTCATCCTTGGCTTGGCCAAGCCAAAGCGGGATTTTGTTGGTTTTCAGCTCTGAGCTCGCTCGGGCGAGCCAACTTTGGCCAGGGCGATCCGAGGCTCTGCCAACTCGTTATAAAAGAGGGAAAATAGTTATTTTGGAAAATTTTGTGATATCTAAGGGGAAATTACCTAAATTCTCTCTACGATTCCCATTTCCATCTCATCCAAAACCTCACCCAAGGTATCAAGGAGCTAATTCATCAATCCTTGGAGGAGAATTAAAGATCCAAGGGGGTAGATCAAGACCTAGCAAATCCAATTGGGGAAGATTTCACTTTCTACTTATCAATTGTATTGGATGTATATTATTTCAACTTTGTATTGTTACAATTGAGAGGTATGTTGCTCTAATTCAATGTGGATGTTGATTTGGACAAGGATGCATGAAGATTAGGTTTGATAATTGCGACCAATTTGCAACCGATTTTTACGTCGCAAAAATGCGAATTTCTGGTAGTGAGTGGATATTATCTTTATATCTTTAATTGTTGGTTTGTGGAAAGCTTGGTGGAAATGAGAGCTTTATTGGTTTGTTTTACGCTCAATAGTTTTGTGGTGTTTGTGTTGATTTGTAGTAGGTACAAATAAGGCATGGAGAGCGGTTTCATCGTTTGTGCCGATGGGTAACACTTTCTATCGTTCCTTTTACCAATTAGATTCATTACAATTGTTTAATGGCATGTAGATATTTTTTAGGTTGTTGTGTGCTTGTGTGTGTGTGATGAACCCGAACTAGACTTGAGGTTTGAATCATGATTTACTTGGTGTAGTTGGATGTTTATCTCAACCAATGATAGGGCAGAATCTAGTTGTCGAAGCATGTCTTAAGTTTAACTTTTGAATAGTCGAGTTTTGTGTGTGGTTAATGCATAGGACTTGACAAAAAGCTGTGAGGTTTGAGCCATGATATTGTCATATCTATATTGTTTGTGAGTGGCAAGATTGAGAGTACGAGATCTAGAAATTGCATCTGTTCTCTATCTATTGGCGTGATTGTGTAACTAGAAAATGATCTTAGGCCATCGATTCTTAGTCCTACCTTTCACACCGGGAGTATAAGGTGGTTGTTATCATTAATTTACCTTTCATATCTTTGACCCCCGTGATTGAGCTTTATTGGTGAATCTTCTTTGATATGATTAGGACCATATTTGGGGGGAAAGAGTGTATGAGGGTGAATATGGTGATGAGAGTTGGGTTGGGAATTGATTGGATTTGTATTGATGGGAAATGTTGAGGCATGAAAGATATGAAATAATGGATTGATTTGAATCTTAGAAAATGTGGCACCAACGAAGAAAATTTATGGTGCAATTGTTTGAAAAAGAAAAAAAAAAGTAGAGCACCGACAAAATGAATGAATGATGGTGCAATTGGAAAATTATGAAAAAGAAGATGAAAAAGAAAAGAAAAAAAATATTGTGAAATGAATAAGCCTCGGGGTTTGAAGTGGTTCGAAGAGAACAAGTTTCGGGGGTTTTGGGAAATTGAGAAGTTTAGTCACTTTGGCCCAAAACCACCCACCTTTTAGTTAGCCACGTTACAACCCATGAAAAGACCTTTTTGATTCTAGAAACTAACTCGTTGTAGTATAGTGGTGAGAATGGATGCAAGTCTATGGAAATCGAGCTCGATATCTTGTGATTGAGTGAATCTCATCGTCCCTAAACACGTGAGGGAGTGCTTTCGTTTCTTGTATCCATTTTTGGTGAGTGGTTCATGTCCTTAGCATTTACCTTGTTACAAAGTTAGGTGATAATCTCGTTTTACTTGAACATGCTTAGATAACTTTGATGAGCTATGAGGTAATGCATGAGGTAGATTAATGGCTTTACTTTGTTTTGATTGAGGACAATAAAAGGTTCAAGTTTGGGGGATTATGCTATGTGCGTAAAATGACCTATTTTTCGATGTGTGAGCGTGCTTGTTTGTGTCCATTTTACTCTCATATCATATGTTTTTGTTATTCTTTTGTTGTGTTTTCGTGTTTTTGTGTTTTGAATGTTGTAGGATATGTTTTGGGCATAAAACAACACTTTTGTATGAGTTTTGGATGAAAATCGCCCGAGCTAGGAGTCAAAGGGAAGCAGGATCAATCGAGCGGAGCAGAAAAGGTGCAAGGTGATTTCAGAGACTTCGCCCGGCCGAGCCAAACTTGGCTCGATTGAGCAACGAGGACAGAGAGCAGGCTCGGTCGAGCCATCCTTGGCTCGGCCAAGCCAGAGCGAGATTTTGTTGGTTTTCAGCTCTGAGCTCGCCCGGGCGAGCCAACTTTGGCCCGGGCGATCCGAGGCTCTGCCAACTCGTTATAAAAAGGGGAAAAATGGTTATTATGGAAACTTTTTTTATATCTAAGGGGAAATTACCTAAATTCTCTCTACGATTCAAGGAGCTAATTCATCAATCCTTGGTGGAGAATTGAAGATCCAAGGGGGTAGATCAAGACCTAGCAATTCCAATTGGGGAAGATTTCACTTTCTACTTATCAATTGTAATGGATGTATTTGATTTCAACTTTGTATTGTTACAATTGAGAGGTATGTTGCTCTAATTCAATGTGGATGTTGATTTGAACAAGGATGCATGAAGATTAGGTTTGATATAGTTTGTGTACTTTCCTTTGAGGGATTGAATTGCACTTGAGCTTGTTCCTTATCTCTTAGGTGTAGGTAATAGCCAGCTTTTGAGATAGTTGATGTGAACGCTGCAGCCAACACATGGGCGGAATCGTCGTGAAAAGTGTATATTCTTACAATTTTAGTTCCAATCCCTGTGCGGGGCTAGGTCGTAGGGCGATAATTGACGGTCGATTGGGAGTGACCTAGGGGTTAATAACGCAACTGTTTGCAATTCCTAGTGTCATCTACCGTTAGTTCTCCGTAGCAAGTGGCTAGCAAATGTAGGGTCGATTGCTCAACCTCCTAGGGATTAAAATGTGTTTACATCAATGATTAACCTAATTGGATTACATCTACGTTTATTTCAACATCCTATCTACCTCATTTGAGTATTTGCTTGTCTTGGTTTACCAAAGTGTGGAGAGGATTGATTGAATGTTGATTGTAGGTTTAATTAATTACTTGTAATGTGTTGTTAGCATAGGTTTAAATTGATTGCCTAGATTGATAGAAATTACTCGACGATTCTATTTTGCCTTGCTATAAGACTTTGCTATAGTATCTCGGTAATCTAACAGGCGAAGGGAAGAAGGACCTAGATTGATAATTAAACCTTGTGTGTGCAGTGAGAATTTGTATAAGTTTTTATTGCGCATCAATCACAGAGGATCATATGAGTCGTTTGACCTAGCGAGATATAAATAGTATCACAGCTGAGACAGTCCCTGGATAGGCTGTCGGTCTAAGTTGCGGCACATCGGTTCATAAGTGGGCTTATCCTAGCTACTTGATGTGTCGGTACATAGTTATGATTGATGGGATTAACTGTGGGATGTGCCATTCACATTGATATACGAATGAGCCAGATCCCTAACATACTTCCTATGATCTTAAACCTAACTGAAGGATAAGGGGCACACACGGATTGACCACACTTTGATTTACTAAGGTGGCGAGTCTTACATTTACTTTTATACCCGTATTTTGGGTGTTGGCGATTTGTGTGTGGCCTACTTAGTCTGGACGTTTAGGTAAGCATATCCGTTTCAGGATGGTGACATTCCTTGAGGAGCTCACAAGGTTCATTATGCTAAACCCTGCAGGTTGAATTATTTAATTCAAGCATAAGTGAAAAAGAGTGAGTGATATTTACTCAGGAAATAAGAGATTAATTAATTATGACTGATTGTCATAAGCCAAATTAATTAATGAATGTCTAAAACCATAAATATGTGGATCATGTTAGTTTGGTGCAACCCGTTCCTAATAACATTGTAATAAAGGGGCGAGTCAGAATTGTTATCGTGGTGAAGGTTAAAACAATGTTTTATTAATTAATTATGTTCTGGGTAGAACAAGGAAGGATTAATTAATAAAGAGGGTCAACTTTATTATTTGCATCTGGTCCCTGGTCTGGCCCATGAACTGCTCAAAGCCCATTAGGGTTAGGGTTTCTCGAAACCCTAACACTATATATAGGCCTTCTCTCTATCAGATCAATAAGTGGTTTTTCAGTATATTGAAAGTAGAGAGAGAGAACGGCGGCGGCTATCCAGAGGGAGAAACTGATCGATTTCTCTAGATCTCGGATCCAACTTGGTAGATAATCCTCACCAGATTTCCAAGGAGCAAGGGAACAGATCAGAAGATAAAATATGTAGGAACAACTGTCCATCGCCATTGTTCATTATTCAGTCCAGATTTACTTCATCGTTTTATTCTCCGATCTAGATCTGTAGATCAAACGGTGAAGATCAGGTATTCCTAAATTCCATCTTCTGCAATTAATTTTTTAGGAGCATGCATAGGATCGCATGGTTTATTTAATTGAAATTTATTCCTGGTATCCTAAGAACGATCCTTGGCAAGAATTCATTAATGGCAACACATGTTGTCCATTGTAGACTCAAACCCTACAACTGGTATCAAAGCCAGGTTGATGTTCTTAGGCTCTATCTTGAATAAATTGAAATTAAATAAATATGTATGTTCATGGATGGATTTAAATTGTCGTGGATGTTTTGTTCTCGTGGCCTTCTCATTTTTGGATCTGTTTTTCACCACGAGAAAATTTGTGGTAAGATTTGATTGGAAAATCATGTACTCCCTCCGTCCCATTAGAGTAGTCCCATTTCTTTTCGGCACGGAGATTAAGGGTTGTGAGTGTAGTGGAATTAATATTTTATTGGTGAGTGTGAAAAAGTTTGCCATTTTAGGGAAATGAGACTATTTTATGGGACAAACAAAAATGGGAAATGAGACTACTTCAATGGGACAGAGGGAGTAATAGATTTAGATCTATTTTTGTAGCCGCCGGCAGCGGCGACCTCGGCGGCGGAGGGTGGCGGCGGTGCGGTGGAACCCTAGTTCCTCGCGTGGCTGGGTCGCGCCCTTGCGGCTTGATGCTGCTGCTTGTCTTTCCGGCGACACGCGCTGGTCTGGCATGGGCAGTGCGAGCGGGTTGACGACAATAGCAGGTGACGACGTGTCGTTGGTCGAGTGTTGCAGGTACATGCAGTGCACGATTTAGCCGCTCGCGGCGGTGTCGTGGCGTGCCTGCTGCGTTTTCTGCGTGCGGTGTGCGGCTATTGTCGGAGATGGAGGCCTTGCGCGAGCTCCCTGCGAGTGCCGCGAAGGGCGAGAGTTCTGCCGGGGCTGGCCATGCGCGAGTCACCTGCGCGCGGCGGTGGTTGCTGCAGCGCAATCCTTGGCTAAAGTTGTTGCTGCCTCGCGCGACTCCTACGACCGGCCATGTGGCTGGGCTGCGAACGGCGGCCGGCGTGGTGGTCTGGAGGCGGCTGTGTAAGTGGCGACCTAGGGCTACTGCGTGGAATCTGTCGGTCGGGGCTGGACTAGCGGAGGCGGTAGCAAGGTGGCGGCTGCTGGTGTTGTGAAACTAGGGTTTCCAAGCCCGGGCCAAAAATCGGGCTTCTCAGCCCGGAGGTGGCCCGTAGTTCTGAAAATTAGGGTTTGGCTGTAGTTTGGGCCAGAAACCCTAATTTGAAGCCCAATTGCTGTTGATGCAATTCAATTCAGATTTCAAGTCCAACGGAGGCCCAGTTTAAAGATCTGTATTGCAATTAAATCTTGTAATAGTTAGATTTAATTATTTTTCAGTTGTAATCGCATCTGAGTGGCCACAAGAATTTATTTGTTTATTTATTTATTCTCGTATTGATGTGATTTATTTTGTGCGCACTAGTAAATAATAGGAAGCATGCCTATTTGCTTTAATTATTTACTTTTATAAACATGTTGCAATTTAATTTATAGAGCATGTCTTAAGTGATTTATTTTATGTTTTAAATTATGTTTATAAATTCCGGGATCATAGTAATTTATGATGGAATTTTGGGTGTGACATAATTTATGGGTACATAAAATAATGTGTGCGCATGAAACCTTTGGAATTAAAAATACTAAGCTGGGTTTTGGTTCTTTTCTAACCAAGATCATTAGACCTCCACAAATACGACTTCTCATTAGAAGTAAAGCATTTCGAAGCGTAAATGACTACTCGGGTAGCTTGCGTTAGAAATAATTTACCAGTTCTAATGCGATGAGGTTTCCAAAATAAAACATTTATTTTAATATGAGAAGTGGGAGCCTCTAAGCAAATGTCTACTCGGTAGCTTGCATTGAGATAACTTCCATAACTCTCTAAGATTAATTTAAATGGGATAACGAAGAATGTAAAGGGCATGTGGTATGGGTCCAGTACGTATGCTAAATAGTCCTTTTACATTCGGAGTTAGGATTGTGGTTTATTTGGCTTAGATGTTGCCTGGAGTATAACTCATTTGTGATGTCCCTGCTCCGGATAGGTGAACATGGTCTTAAGTTCTCCAATATTAATTTCTTTTGCTTAAGATACCTGGCATGTTAAGTAATTAAATGACCTATTTTGGTCTGATTGAGCGTTTGCCGTAAACATCTACTCGGGTAGCTTGCGGTGAATTAGCTTGGGCAATTGGAGGGAACAAATTGCATTGTTTTATCTAAAGGTTCTATGCATATTTGTTTCAATTGTTCGTAGTATGTGCTTACTTTAATTCGCTTATTTGTTTTCAGATATGTATATAAATAATGTCATTAATATTCTCGCTCAAAATCCTCTCAATGGTCCGAATTTCCTTGAATGGAAACGTAATTTGGATTATATCCTTGTTGCGGAAGAACACAAGTTTCTCCTTACTGATCCTTGTCTGCCAGTCCCAGCTGCTTACACTACTGCCGAGCGGCAGCAGTCTTACAATAAGTGGATAAAGTCTAATAATGTAGTGAAATGCTACATGATGACCACTATGAGTAAGGTACTGCAGCTGCAGCATCAGCATTATGATAAGGCCTGTGAGATTATGGATAATCTAACAGCAACTTATGGGGAGACGGACAAAACTGTCAGATTCAATCTCATGAAGGAGATTGTGAGTAAGAAAATGTCCGAAGGCAGTTCAGTGAGAGAGCACGTGGTTGCCATGACTCACTTCATGGATGAACTAACGTTGCATGGTGGTGGTATTGACGCGGAAGCCCAAGTCGATATCATACTAAACTCTCTTCCCAAATAGTTTAAAAACTTCAGGTTGCATGTTGTGATGAACAAGAAGGAGTATACTCTTAATGAGTTACTTAGTGACTTGATGGTAGCACAGTCCCTGATGGAACCCGAGAAAGCAGTTTTAGTTTCTTCCGGTAGCCAGTCTGCTGCTCCTAAACGAGCAAAACCTAAGAGAACGACTAGGAATAAGAACAAGAAAACTGCTGGTGGGAACAATGGAGTTTTTGCTCCAAAGAAAAAGGCTGGGAAAGTTAAAGGAAATGGCAAGTGTTACCGTTGTGGCAAGATGGGACACTGGAAAGCAAATTGTCCAAGCGTTAACACCAATGGACAAGGTACGTCATCATGTTTAGTATCAATTTTCTACTCCTTGTGAGTAGTGGTTACTGTGAGTACTAATCATGTTTTGGCTGTGCTATGCAGAGAATCAAGCTAATGATAATGCTTGAGGATGATGGGACTACCAACTCCAAGGAAGATGCTAGAGGTCGTTCTCAAGCTGTTGGAGTTATTTGCTTTAAGTTTATGTTAAAACTCTGTTTTAATTCAAGATCTTTTGAAGAGATATTGTTTTTGTTTTGATAAACAATTTTCATCTATTGGATTATCAGTTATTCGATAGAGTTTTCTATCATAATGAATAACGGTGTTTTCTATTATGGATGATTGTCTCTTCATTACTTGATTACATAAACTGTCAGTGTTCTAAGGTATAATTTAAAGAATCTCTAAAGAGATAGGTTACATCAGTCTAAGTAGTTTTTAAGTAATTCATGGAATTATGGATCCAATCTAGGTATTCCTAAGAATGGTACTTATGACAACTACTTAGAGGTTTAAGATGGTAACCAGGCCTTTTAATAGGCGATTATATCTCTATAGATTATTTCGTGTTTGCTCTGGTTTGCTAGTTTGAGTCTACTTCCGCAATTGCCTTAACAGACATTGATACTGTAATCATTTAAGATTTGGATATGTTTATCTAGTTCACTACAAGTCTTAGTCTCTTGCTTTAATCAAGAGCGTTCAAAGACTAAAGTAGAGAATAAGTTAAACAAGAAAGTAAAACATTATGGTTCATTCATAATGGTATATCTTAAGTGATGGGGTTTTACAGTATCTGGCAGAGCAAAGGGATTGCATCCCAGTTAACTACACTTATTATCCCTCGATTGGGATAGTGTAGGTAAAACGAAATAAGATTATTTAAAAGTTTATAAGTTATGTCAGCTTTGCCAAATTTTCATATTGGGAAGAGCACCAAAAGCAGTTGTGTGTTTGCTTAATCTAGTGTCTTCTAAATCAGTTTCAAATACCCTAGCAGATCTTGACTCTGTCAAAAGGGCAATGATGGGTAATCCAGTTGTTAAGCTAATATAGGAAACAGATTGGTTGGAGGAAAGGTTTAAGCTAGTACTGCTTTGTGGGCTATTCCATGTAAATGAAAAAGATGGTTGCTTTGTGTATCCCAGATGCAAGCAAGTTGTATAGGATAAAACCATAAATCCAATTATGAGATTGTTCTCTAACGTTTTAGAGAAGACAATTCAAATCCATCAAGAAATACCCCTTGCCATATTGGGCATATCTTGGAAGGTATGACATCAATTGTACGGTCACCTGTGTAAGGTGGTAAACCACAGATTAATGCACCATTAAACTGACAACGTAAAAGAAGCATCGTTGCAGTGGGAGGTTGCATTAACAGGCTTAATGGTACTAGTTCGTGGAAACAGTCTCTGGACTAGTTCCCAGCTTAACAAACAACATCGTACTTATCCCTTAAAGCGCAACGAAGCTGTTAAGACAAAAGATGCAGTTTAATGACGTCAAGTCATGGATTCAGAAATGAATCAGTAATGTTATGGTTGTGTATCAGGATCAGTGATTGCCAAATATCTTACCGGTTATAAGCAACTGATTGATATACAAGCAAAGAAATACTCAAATGGTAACCTAGCATGTTTTCGAAAATCTAGGTTAGTGAGTAAGGTATATTTCACAACAAGACTTTCTCACAGGTTGCAACTATTAAATGCATTCAAATTCTTTTAATCATAACAACACATATAAATCTAAATATCTTGAAGATAGATGACATCATCCGTATTTTATAAACGGGTACTTTGATAAAAGGTGACGACATCTGTATGCAACAATGATAGCCGCGTGAAGCACACACAATTAACACGTTAAATTTATCAATCCGGTCTCTTTTCTAATTCGCTCAAGTGGATATCATCTACTCAATTGAAGAGTACCAATAGCTAGGTTACTCAAAATTCGTTGATTTTCATCTATTTAGGGAATGAATCGTAAACTAAGCTTTAAATGCAAACAATGAATTATTAAACAATTTGCTAACTTCTCCAATCATGTAATTCAATCAATGGTTTAAGTAGATTAAGATAACAAATCCGACAATCTTACAAGATAGTGAGTGTTTGTAAACTTCAATTGTTCTGAATTAAACCAAGTTATGTTGCAGACGAATTTTAATTCCTATGAGGTTGAGCAACCAACTCTAATGTCGCTAGTCACTTGCTACGGATAACTAGCGGTAGATGACACTAGGAATTGCAAACAGCTACGTTATTAACTCCTAGGCCACTTCCAATCGATGGTCAATTATCGCCCTACAATCTTAGCACCTCACATGGATTGGAACTAGAATTATAAGATTATGCACTTATCACGACGATTCCATCCGCATGTTGGCTGCAACGTTCACGTCATCTACCTAAAGGTTGGCTATTACCTACACCTAATAGGCAAGAAACAAGCTCAAGTGCAAATCAACCCCTCATAGGAATGTAAACAAGCATAATCGATTCAATCCATCACAATATCCATTATACAACACTCACTAATGAAATTAGTTCACCATACCTTGAGTTAAGTACAAAACAAATTGAGAATTGAGAGAATTCATTACAAAACTTCATGGTCAACGATTTATCTTCTTCGGTTGTCTTCTTTGAATCCAATCTACCTCTCTTCCTTCTTCAATCTTCACCAAATGGATGGAATGTTGCTTGATTCACCTTGATTTATGTTGGGGAAGTGTTTAGAGTTGAATCTAAGGACAAGGATCGTGACGGTTATTCCAATTTTGGGCAAAAAGTTCTTCAATTAACTGATTTTCCCCCTTTTATAGACGAGCAAGCAAGGCCTCGAATCGCCCGAGCTGAAATTGGCTCGCCCGAGCCTTCCTGGAAACCGTGGAAAGTTGGGAGGCACGTTCTGGCTCGGCCGAGCCAGAACCGCTCGACCGAGCCTGCTCTCTGTCAGCATGGTTCGGTGGAGACTGCACCGCTCGGCCGAGGGAGCCCTCTATCCGGCTCAGCTCGGCCGAGCCTGCTTCGCTCAGCTGGGCGACTCCTCCAAGCCTCCGAAACTCTCCTTTTGCTCCGCTCAGACAAACCTAACCTCCTCGGACTTCAAACTCGGACGATTTTCCTCCCAAACTCCACCAAATATGCCATATTGTGCTCAAAACACGTCCTACAACATTTCAAACACGAAAACAAGACAAAAGAACATCGAAACTATATGATATGAGGGTAAAATGGCAACAAACATGCACACTCACACATCGAAAAATAGGTCACTTTACACACATATCATAATCCCTCAAACTTGAACCTTTGATTGTCCTCAATCAAAACAAAGTAAAGCAATCAATAAACCTCATCAAACAACCTCATAGCTCATCATAGTCATCTTGCATGCTCTTATCGAACGAGATTATCACCTAACTTTGTGACACGGTTAATGCTAACGACTTAAACCACTCATCAACATTGGATAAAGAAATGAAATCACTCCCTTACGTGTTTAGAGTTTGATGAATTTCATTCATTCACAAGATATCGAGCACAATTTCAATAGGCTTGAAACAATTCTCACCACTATACTACAATGAGTTGGCTCCTAAAATCAAAAAGGTCTTTGTTTTTTGTTATAACGTGGCTTACTAAAAGGTAGGTGGTTTTGGGCTAAAGTAACGAACTTCTCCATATCCCAAAACCCCCAAACTTATTCTCTTCAATCCACTTCTAACCTTGAGGCTTTTTCATCAAATAACTCTCATAATTTTTGTTTCTTTTCTTTCTTTTCTCATTTTTCTTTAGCACCATCATTTTTTCTTTCCTTTCATGGTGCCTTACTTTTTTTCTTTTTCTCTTTTCTTTTCCGAAGTACCCAAATTTTTGTTGGTACCCATTTTTCTAGGATTCAAATCAATCCTACACTCAATACTTTTATTGCCTCAACAATCACAACTCAAAGATACCAAATGATTCCCATCCCAAATCTCATCTCCGTATTTACCATCATACACTCATTCCCCCCAAATTTTGTCCTAATAATTTCAAAGAAAATTCTCCATTTAAGCACAATCACGGGAAACAAGGGCATGAAGGGCAAAATTATGATATAAACAACCTTATACTCCCGAAGGGAAAGGAAGGACTAAAAATCGATGGCCTAAGATCATGTTTTAGTTACCAAACACATGCCAAATAGATAAAGAATATATTGAAGTTCTAGATTTTGTGCTCTAAACCTTGCCACTCACAACCGATCAAAGAATGACAATATCAAGGCTAAAAAACTCTTGGCTTTTGTCAAGTCCTAGGCATTAACCTCGCACAAAACTCGACAATTCAAAAGTTCAATTCGAGCACGCCTTAACAACTAGATTATGCCCTATCATTGGTCAAAGTAAATCTCAAGCATTTCCATGTAAATCATGATTCAAATCTCCAATTCTCGTTTGGGTTCACCACACAAACACAACACAAGCACACAACATCCTAATTAACAATCTACATGCCAAGAACAATTGAATTGAAACTAAATGGTAGGAGAAACGATAGAAGGTGTTACCCATCGGTAGACATGATCAAACCGCTCTCCATTCCTTATTTGCGCTACTACACATCAATACAACACCACCAAACAATTGAGCATAATAAAGCCAATAAAGCTCTCATATCCACCAATCTTTCCACAAACCAATATCTCAAGAAAAATTATAACATTTATCCACTAGCACCACCATTCATCCCAAACCATTAGACACATCCACACACCAAAGCCAAATAGAAAGAATTCAACTCATGCAAGCTCGCGAAATGATTCATCACAACCATTTAATAGAAGTAGAAGCAAATCAAATTCAACATCCAAAATCCACAATCAAACAAAAGTAGATCAATATCATATTACAACCATATCGAATGATCAATATTATTCAAATTCAACTAAACTAAACTAGACTAAATATAGAGATAGAGATAAGGATACAGAAGTGAACCAGAGAAGAGCACCGGATACCGACCACTCCCCCCAAACATAGTCAAGTGATACTAAGTTTGTAAAAAGGTAACCGGTGCGCTCTTACTCCCCTTGATCTGTCGGTGGTGGCTGACGAGGACGGCGGAAGAATGGAATGGGCACATGGCGATGTAGCTCACGTACATCCTCCTGCACGGTCTCGACATTCCGGTCGACTCTGTCGAACCTCGAAGTGATGGTGGCTTGATCCACCAAGTAACTCGCTCGAAAAGTAGAAAAATCATCATGGATAGAATCTAGCCTCGTATCTAGACCCTGCAAAGAAGAATGCAAAGCATCAACAGTATCAGTTGTCCTAGTGAGCAACGTCATCATCTGCTGCTGCCATTTTGTAGCTGAAGACTGTCTGGGCTGTGGAGGGGCTCGTGTACTCGGGCTGGCATCCTGCACTAATCTTCGCTTTTCCTCAGAAAGATGCTGGAGACTCGTGAAATATCCATCAGGAGATAACACTCCCACCATCTCCTTGTGCTCCTTGGTATCCAGCAACCAGTTGGATCTATCAGATAGATCCGACACTGTTGTCCACTCCGGTCGGGGCATTTTCATAGCCAAGTTCCCAAATTTATAATAAATCAATCCCCTATGTCCGGGAACCACAAATCGTTTGGCTAACAAGGAACTTGAATCCAAAAATAATGCTGGAGCAGAGGCACCTGACACGTCTACACCAATAACCTCAATAATAGGGGTTAACATTCCAAAACTAAAGGTGCGAGTTTTCGTACTCGGAGCCCTATTCCAAGCATCCATAAGCATAGCCCCCAAAGAGAATTGAATACCGTTCATCAAAGCATAAAACATAGACAATTCCGACGTTATTATATTGCTAGACTCAAATCTTCCGCAAACAGAACCACCAAAAAATTTATGAATATACCTAATCACCGGATTTCTAATAACAGTAGCATGACAATTCTTACTAATGAAATGTTGACCAGATGGAATACTTGAAATTTCTTCCCAAAAATCTCCTAATCTCACATTCTCATGTATAAACACAGATTCCGGACCACAACCATATATTTCATCAATTTGTGCACGTTGATAAAAGTAATCTTTACCTGGAAGCTTGAATTTCATCGACAAAGGAATTCCCCCCGCTCCTTTCATGATGGTCACCGAGGCCAAGAACTCCCTCGACAAGTCCATGTAGCCAGGCCAATCTGCCGAAAGCAATTTCTTCCAACCAATGCCCTTGAGGAGACTCCACACGACATCTTTCAGTTTCAACGCCTTCAACGTCTCCTTGCACAAATATTTAGTGCCCACGACTTGTCTCTTTGCTAAGCTTTTGTATTTTGCAAACTCCTCGTCATCAAAACCCATCGGACGTCCGCTTGAGGCTCTGTCGCATGCGGTTGGCCTGGCACATCTGGGCTCGGTCGAGCCTGCCTCGCTCGACCGAGCGAGGCCTCTATCCGAGGCCTTTGATCCAGCTCGGCCGAGCCTGCACTGGTCGGCCGAGCTCCCCCTTTTCATGCCTTCTTTCGCCCTCTTTTCGACATCCTTCCAATCCTGTTGCTTTCCAATATTTCCATCCTTCATATACACATTGTCAAATGGAAGTGTAGCACCACAAACAATTAGGAACCCTTCACAACAACAAACCTCATTATTCAACAAAAATCAATAACAAACCCTTATTCAAAATGCAAAGTAACAAAATTTAAACATTGGGTTGCCTCCCAATAAGCGCTTGTTTAACGTCGAAAGCTCGACGATCATACCTCATGTCAATCGTGGTCAAAAGGTGCTGAACCGAAACTCATACCTCAACTTATTTCCACATGATCCTCTGGGAAAAGAAGCTTCCCTCTTGCATTTCGTGGTGGATCCGTATCCACTCGAGCTTTCTTCATACGATTTTGATCAAGTTCCTCTTCATCCCCCGGATCTTTGTAGACTTCATTCTCCTCACTCATAAGTTTTAAGCCCGGATCAAGCACATCCTTCATCCTTTTCTTTTTCCCAACTTTCTCAACTTCACTTGCATCCACATTCTTCGGAGGTAAAGAAAACACCACTTCCTTGCCACAACAACGGAATGTAAGTTCACCATGTTTCATGTCAAATAAGGCATCGGCCGTGTGCAAAAATGGCCTCCCAAAGATTAGTTGTATACCCCCCTTATTTTTCATATCTACGACAAGAAAATCACCCGGGAAAACAGAGCATGGTTCGCCAATTGAAGGACTTGGCTTGTAGGTTTTAAGCTTCCAACCTCCAATTCCTTATACAAGTCCCATGACATAATGTTGACACTTGCACCGGAATCACACAATGCCTTCTCAATACGCTTGTCTCCAATCTTACATCCAACTACGAAACCTCTGGGATCCTCTTTCTTACTAGCAATATTCCTTTCTCCAAGCTCACAAGTACCACTATCAAGGATTTCTTCTACTCCGACAAGTATGTCAATCATAGGTTCTTTTTCTATTTCCTCTGGTAAAGGGATCTCTACGTCTCCCTTCTTAACGTATTCAAAGAAATTCACATCTCCGGTTCTCTCATCATCACTTGCTTCAACCTTCTTAACTTCAACTACCTTTCCTTCATCAATCTCTACTTCCAACTCATCCTCAACCTCAACTATCTCCAACTTAGGAGTCATTACTTCCAAGTTTTCTTCCATTTTACTCTCTCCTTCTACCATGTTACAACCTTTCTTTTGCACCACTTCCGTATCACTCAGAAATTTCCCTGCTTGTTGCTTACTACTCAATTGCTTTGCAATCGAAGAAATTTGAAGTTGGATTTCAGCAAACATACCATCATACTTTTCAAATCTCTTATCTATTTCTTCATTAAAATTCCTCATCGGTTCTTGGTTTGCATACCTACTATTTCCCCCAGCATATCCTTGACCACTACTTCCCCCTTCAATTTGTAATGGAGGATTGAGAGCGTTGTTTGGATTAGCATAGGAAAAATTCGGGTGAAATCGGTTGGACGGATGGTAATACATGTTTCCCGGCAGATTATATTGGGGACGAGCATTGAACCCCATTCTTTGATTCACAAAATCCAAACTCTCCGGATGCGACTCTTCATGCCGAACTACCATCATATCCTCATTTCTATTTCCCGATGTAGACAATGCATCAAGCTTCTTTTGCATGACCTCCAATTGCTCTTTAAATTCTTCACTTTCCTTGGCCTCATTGACCGATTTAACCGCTTGATAGTCCTTTTGTTCCTTAGGCCATTGAAAACTATTCTCGGTCATCTTCTCAATCATTCTCCAAGCTTCTTCCTCTTCAAGGTCAAGAAATGCTCATCCAGAGGAAGCGTCTATCATCACTTTCGTTTCATAGTTTAATCCCCCGTAGAATTGGCAAATCTGTTGACTCCGAGAAAGTCCATATCTTGGGCATTTTCGTAGAAGCTCTCGGAACCGATCCCAAGCTTCATAAAGAGGCTCATCATACCTTTGCCCAAACAATGTGGTATCAGCCTTTCTCTTCAAAGTCAAACTCGGCGAAAAAAACTTGAATAGAAACTTCTCTCTCAACAGTTCCCAAGTGACAATATTTGATTTGTCCAAACCTTCGAACCAATTCCTAGCTCCATCTCTCATGGAGAATGAGAATAACCGCAGCCGTATTTGATCTTGGGGCACTTGGTTGATCTTTATAGAATCAGTAATCTCCAAAACTCGAGAGATATGTACATTTGGATCCTCGGTTATGTGTCCCCCAAATTGGTTGTTCTGTATCATTTGGACCAACTGTGTCTTTATCTCAAATTGCGTGGCATTTACTCCTAACCAAAAAACTCCCGTAATCGGCTCCCCTTGAGGTCGAAAAAGATTTTGTAATGGTCTCCACGGACCATTCCTCTCATTGATCATAGCTTTCATCACCTCGAGTTGTCTCTCCAACTCTTCAATTCTAACTGTGTCTTCTCCTTGGTTAGCCATATCAAACTCGATTTGAATATTTTCTCACCTTTCTTGAAGTTTCTTTTCCTCGATCTCTCTAACCTTCGATCATGTGATCATAAACCACCTAGGAAAAATCCACAAAACTAATTACAAGTAAACAATTCAACAAAAACAAACAAACACAAATAACAATCAAAACAATGTTAGTAACACTATTCACACAAGCATTTTCTCAAACACCTAGCATACCATACTTCAAATTTCAATAATTCCACAAGACCTACTAAAAGACTGCCCGACAAGGGCGCCAAAAACGTGATAGCCGCGTGAAACACACACAATTAACACGTTAAATTTATCAATCCTGTCTCTTTTCTAATTCGCTCAAGTGGATATCATCTACTCAATTGAAGAGCACCAATAGCTAGGTTACTTAAAAGTCGTTGATTTTCATCTATCTAGGCAATGAATCGTAAACTAAGCTTTAAATGCAAACAATCAATTATTAAACAATTTGCTAACTTCTCCAATCATGTAATTCAATCAATGGTTTAGGTAGATTAAGATAACAAATCCAACAATCTTAGAAGATAGTGAGTGTTTGTAAACTTCAATTGTTCCGAATTAAACCAAGTTATGTTGCAAACGAATTTTAATTCCTATGAGGTTGAGCAACCGACTCTAATGTCGCTAGTCACTTGCTACGGATAACTAGCGGTAGATGACACTAGGAATTGCAAACAACTACGTAATTAACTCCTAGGCCACTTCCAATCGATCGTCAATTATCGCCCTACAATCCTAGCATACTCTCAATGCATACTAATCTCTTTTAAGTATTCTCAATGCATACTTAATCTCTTTTACTCTGACCAACCGAGACCAACAGGTTGTATAAGAGTAAGTGGATTTTTCAGGATACCTATTATATAACTTATTCCTGCTATCTTGAAGAATTATTAGAGAATTTAATCTTGCATACTACTTTTTTTTACGTCACTCAGGATCGGATCCGTCTCTCTACGGAAGCATGCAAGTATGAAGAAAAGAAGAAGAGCAATGCTATCAGCAAGCTGAAAAAATCAGCAAAGCTCAAAAAGTAGAAAGAGAAGATGTCAAATATTATGGAAACCCATTATGAGGGAGGACTCAAGTTAGTCACTGCTGACGAAGTGCAAACTTGTATATTTGAGTAGCATTTGGTGAATACCATAACAATATTTGAGGTAGTTGATTCTCCTATGCATTCTTAGGACATGCATCTGATAACTCTTAGTTGTGTCACTCAAATCCACAAGACTTATCCGTGGATACTCTTTCAATAGAGTTTACATACATTTGTATCCTACAAGAAGCTATTTCTTTAGAAAATATATTTTTGAAAGACCAAGCCATGAAATCGACCGGGGTGCCAAGTAAAGTTCAGACTTTAGTACGGGATTTTGAAAAAAACTTTATTAAAATTAATTTTGATAACCAAAAATTTGAGATAAAATATCTTTTAATATGGAAAATCTTGAGATGAAACAAACTCTTTTTTCCAAAGGCTTAGGAGATATTTCAAATGATAAAATTATCATTTGCATGAAAGACTTTATAAGGACAATATAGGAATTATTTCATAAATCGGTGTCCACATAATTTAAAATGAGTCCAAGGACCTCTATGGATATCCACTAATTGTCAAACATCAATTATTCTTAACATGCTCCTATTTAATTATGAAATCTCCATACATAAGTTTTCACAGATTTACATCTCCTCCATAGAGTCTACATAACATGTGCCAGATTGAATCTTGAATCCCCTCACACCAGATTTATTCTTGTGGAAAAATGATTAAATATTTTCTATTTAACCAATAGATAAATTGAAAATAAAGGGAAGAGTGAAGAACGATCGTTCAGATTTAATTTTTTTGATATGTATTCTTAGCTCTTCGAATGTCTGGTGAGGAATTGCTACTAGAATGAACTGCACCAGAAGAGATCCATTTTTCTTCGCCTATAGTGAGCCACCGCCGTTCTCTTTCATTTTTAAAATTTGTCGGGAAACTTATGATTTAATCTTGATAAGAGAAGACTATTTATAATTAGGGTAAAACCTTAATGGACTTTGAAGATTTTGTGGGCCAAACCAAGGACCAGATGTTAATAATAAAGGGGGCATTTAAATTAACTAATTCTCATGTTCAACCCAAAACATAATTAACTAATTAATGTTTATTCATGCCACTAGAGAATTAACACTGACTTACCCCTTTTTTACCACGTTATGAGGAACGAGTTGCATCAGCTGGGTTAATTCTCATATTTAAGGTTACACACATTTGTTAACTAATTTGAGCTTCTGACTAGCTTCTTCAGTTAATTAATGTCTTTCATTTATACATGTGCACATATATATCTTGAGTAGTACCACTCAAACTTTTGTTGCTTATACATAAATTGAATTTGGCCTATACGATTTTAGCATAACGACCCTTGTTGAGCTCATCAAGAAATGTCACCATCATGTATTGGATATGATTACCTAATTCCGTTCCAAACAGTCATACAAAATTTTTTGTCACCCAAGATGGAGATACATAAGTACTTGTAAGACTGTCCACCATAGCAAGACAAAGTGACATACAATTTGTGTATACCTCTAAACCTTCATTAGGTTTAGGATTGCACCAAGCCATGGGATCTTGGCTCATTATGATGTCAGACAGAATTACACTTCTCACTGTGATAAAAAAATACATACCGATGTATTGGCATATTAAGTAACAAAGACAAGCCACTATTAATCCTACTATGCCGCATCCCCTTGTCTGAAATGTTAAACATAGCCAAATCGCCGGCGTTGGAGAGTCAAGCTAAGAAGAAAGAGTCATTAGCCCTCAAAAGAATCAACAGTAGTCTTGAGAATATATTACGGACGTTCATAGGTAATTGAAGATTGTTGACCACATCCCCTCTGTCAACATTGTGCGAAGACTTAGTATCAGATGACTTATTTCCTTCAATATAGTACCTAACATGTACAACAACAACATTCAATAATATCATCCATCTGTTTTGGTTGATAAAATTAATGTTATAATTCCGGATGAGGAATAATGCAATCATAAAAAGGCACACTGCTTCAGTGCAAGAAGAAGCCATCTAGGGAACCCCACTGATGAAGTGGAGAACTGAAGTTGAGATGAAAGGATCTTGCTAATAGATTTCAAGGAAATTCAAACCAAAACCAGCAGATCTAGTTATTAATATTGCCAAAGGGAAAGCTTGAGTCAGTTCTGTTGAAATAAATTAGTATAGTCAACTGCACAGTCTTTTGTAATTTTACTCAAACTTTATATTAAAATTAATCTCCTTTTGAAATGACCTTATCATTTTGTCACAAAGTATCTAACATGTTGTTAGGAATTATTGTTAGTAATTCCTTGCGGAAATATTTTTTTGATGAGTCAAACATCCCAATATAATAGAGAGTCTCTAGCTTAGGATTAGTCCATGCTTGTAATGTCCTGTATATGAATTATCAAGTTATAATGGAGCTAATCCAACTATGATGCATCTTATACCAATAGTTTATCCATGAATTAGCTTAGCCATGATAACTAAATGACGAAAAAATGATCTATACGATCTTTCGTGACCTCCTACGCACCATATGAGTTCCCTATCCCTATTGATGAGATAAATGGATAGTGATTCTTAAAGCTTGCTCGCGTTATATATTTGTTAATTCAGATAGGAGACATTATTTATTGCAAAGTCATTACTTATTACCAGTATATAAAAAAAACTGTATACCAACACACCAATCATAATATGTTTTGTAGTATATAATCCCAACAAACAACTCTTTAAAAAGTTGTAACTCAGCATAAGGGAAGACTGGTGAAAGTTGCACAATTTGTAAGCTCACAGCCACAACTGAGTAATCATTCAGTCAAACATCATAGTTATCAAAATGACAATTTCAAGCATCTGTATTGTTCTAATGATAACTAAGACTTCCCAACTGTCACCAAAACTATTAGAGATAACCCAGTTTTGTGCAATCTAACTAGAGTCATGCTCCGAAACAGAAGCAAATGTGTAAGCTCAATAGTGAGCTCAGCTATTAAAATGAGAAAGCTCAACACAGTGGCTGAGGATCCAATCCAATCAAATCATAAGCAACAATCCTTACGCCACCAGGATATGCTTCCCAAGGCTTTGTCAAGAAATTAGCTTCAAGACAAAACTATCACACACTTGCACAATTGATCATTAAACATCATAACACGATCTAAATTGGCAGTGCGAGAATTTGTAGAGACTAATGTTACTAAAGTTTGGATTCCGAAAGGATTCCACATAGCAACTAAGAAGAAATGATCTACAGTTAGTCGGATACCTATTATTTCATTTTTGCTCGCAGGACGTTTTTCCTCAGTTGGAGATCTACACTGAGAGGGTTCAATGCACCTTGAAACATTTTCCTCAATTATTGATAGTAGGACTGGAGGGTCAAGTTGAAAACCTAAAGGTGATATGGAGAAGCCCAACTACATAAGGAAGTCACCCAGTCAAGGAGCTCATTAAGAAAAAAAAACCAACTTATTAAGATAAATGAGTTGAGACCAATCTGAGTCCTACCCTCATTTATTAGTTTCTCTAGGTTAAAAATTAATAGATAGGACTGTTAATTATTGGGTATATCACTCTAAGTGGGGCGTCCAATAATTTGATAAGAATCTAGCTTACTCAAGTGGAAGCTCATTATAACTGAGGCCAAGTTCTCAGTCATGGTATTTTTATTGAGACCATTTGAGTCCGAGCTCTCAGTTGTGTATGAATTTCTGTTTTTAAATAAAGAATAACCGAGATAGTTTAGATTCAAGTGGAAGATTCGAAATTCAATTGCACTTACCAAATTTACTGTTATTTTTGCGAATCAAACTAATGTCAATTACCAAAATTAGAGATCATGCCATATCATTCTGAAATAAATGTGATATGTGTCATCCATAGATCACAAATTGCATCGAGACGCTTATGAAAATTGTTGGCCATATCTCAATTGTTGGATTCTAAAAGTTGAAAAGTTGAGATATTCTCCACCTTCAAATTTAAGACCAACGAAGTGAGATCTCGTCGAGATGTTGCGTATAAATACCTATCATTCTCTCCAGAATCATCACTTAAAATTCTATCATACTTTCTTAAGTATGCCACTTTGAAAGAATTGATTAATATACACTTCATCAACTGAGTTTGATGTCTCAAAATCGAGCAAGATCTCAAAAAGGTATCTACTTGTCCGAAATGATAAATAAAGCCAAATCGCAGGCGTTGGAGAGACAAGCTAAGAAGAAAGAGTCGTTGGCCCTCAAAAGAATAAATTATAGTCTTGAGAATATATTACGGAAGTTCGTAGGTAATTCATGTTATAATGGAGCTGATTAAGCCATTTTGGGAAGAATTTGAGCTACCAACAAACAGTGAAACCAACAAGAAGTTCATCAGCCTAGAGCAATGGGTATTTGCTGACCGAAAAGCTTTCGCCAGCAAATTACCCTACATTCGAAGATTGTTAACTGATACATCACCACCAGCAAGGAGTGATCATCAACCGTCAACCTGCAAACGCGATTTCCAAATGCAAACAGAGACTTCCCAACCAAGACAAGCAAATACTTTACAAAACCAAATTTAAGTGTGGAGAACTTAAAGTCTGTGATTCTAAAAGCTTGTTCGTGCAAGGAATCTACCAGCAAATATTCCTAAGATTGGTTGGTGGCTGTTTTGACCCAGTCTATAACGCCCCAATGATAGCTCGTTTCGCAACGCGCTAAAGCTGCAAGTGTACAGACCACTGCAGAGGGCAAGTAATAATTTTATCGAACTCAAGGACTGCAGGCTCGAAGTATAATCAAGCACTAAAGCATAGACACCGTACTACTATCTAGGCAAATTAGAAAATAAGGTTGGTTTATTTAAAACTATCAATGATTTAAAAGCAAAGTAAAGTGAATGACTAATTTAATTGGTTTTAGAAAACTTATGAGAAAATAGGATTCCAGGGTAAGTCACTTTGCTTTGTCAAACAACTCTTTATGTAATTCAATCCCAATTTAATTCCCAAAGATTTGAGTTAATCGCAGTTGTGTTATCAGGTGATCCTCTCGGACTCTAAACCATAACATGGAAATAAAAGATCAAATGATTCCTCTCGGACATACAAAAGACTTTTACTCTTGATTAAAAACCGTAGATTTCAAACCCTTCAAAAGTTCAATTTCCTCTCAGACAATTGTTCTAATAAATCTGATTTATTTGCATCTTAATTGATAACCTAGACCTCTCGGTTTAAAAGCTACCAATTCAAATCACAATTAATTGCCAGTATCTCGCAATTAATGAAAATCCCAAAGAAATCAGAACACCAATGGAAAAGGAACATTAAATCACATAAATTGTTGAATGAATAATTACAAAGTTTTAAACCCTAGAATCCATGAATGAACTTAGCCAATCATACTAAGTTTTGGAAAAACAAAAGGATAAAGAGTCGAAAGAACAGAAATCATGGAAATTAAAAACCCGTGGTGTCTTCAATCTTCGATTCCTGGAGTACTCTTCAAGTTCCCCTGATTTTTCTGTGAATTCTGAGCTCTCTGATTTCAAAAATTGGGAAAAGGAACCTTATTTAGGTTCAGGGACGTCCTATTCATAGTTGGGGCTCTTTAAATCTCCAAAAGATATGGTTTTGGGCTTCAGATTCGTCAGAATACGTCAAATCGCGAAAGAATCGGCGGTCTGGGATGCCCGATCGGCGACCGCCATTTATCCATGTGGGTCGCCGATCGTGTGTCGAAACTGGGTGTGAAATTCTGCAAAATCGGCTATCCATCGGTTGTGTCATTTGGGTCGCCGATCATGCGACGTGTGAAATGTCTGGAAAATCATCATCGGCGACCCATCTACATTACCGGCAATCGCCGGTTGTGTCATTTGGGTCGCCGATTTCATCTCGAACATTATTTCGGCGAACTCTTCAGTATTTTCTGACACTTTCCTCTTCCCAGTGCAAGCTAGCATCGATTGGCCCCAGGATACTTGGTAAATTCTCGTAATCAACTCAAATATGCGTGAAATCTGCATAAACAACCACAAACCAGACCAAACGTAATAATTCCTAAAAGAATATAAATAATGTATGGGAACACCACGTAATAATCCAATCTAAGGTCAAAAGTGAGCAAATTCACATCAGTAAAATGCATAAAGTGAGTGTTTATCACCCAACCCAGGGCTGGAACGAGCTCACCCAAGGTCGGCCACGTTACACACCAATGGCCTGGAACGGCTTCCAGACTGACGGCTGACCCCACAAACCAACACAAGTCTTTCCCAGCGTGTTTTGTCCTCACTCACATGCACCCTGAGAAACTTCCCAGGGGGTGACCCATCTTAGTTCTACCCCAGGTCAAGCACATTTAACTTTGGGGTTTCCCTAGAATGGGTGCCGCAAAAGATGATGCACCATGTTGGTATGAGTAGCACAATCAAAATCCTTTAAGCACTTTCATTCTTGCATAGCTAGAATCCCTCTTATTCTGGTGTGGCTCCATTCATTCATGTCAACCTCCGCACACCTATCGGAAATCTTATGGGAGCCGCTCATTGTCTGTGCTTCTCATGCACCGATGATCACTCCTTGCTCCGGCGTCGGGTCATCACATGCCCACCAGCTTCCGCTGGTTCTTCCTCGAACCACACTGTACTGGGAGAGGTTCGGCTCTGATACTATTTGTAATTCCCCAGCCCCACGGCCCGAAAGAGCTCACCTGAGGTTGGCCACGTTACCCGCCAATGGTCTGGAAGGCGTTCCAGACCATTGGCGAGCAGTGGTAGGTCAAAAGACATCTCAGAAAAAGTGAGACAATTGATTGGACTTCTTCCCATATATTTTACAACTTATACAAATGACTAAATTTTCAAATCTTCCAAGGAGCGCCTATATAGAGGTTCCAAATCACCCTGAGAAGGTTACGAATTCCTTAAGACCAGAACCGAATCACAAAATTGCCATTGTAAACATTCTGACATACTGTGAATTCTTTTGTTCTCGAAAGCTACCAACTTCAAGAGACACGTTTAGGTTGATTTTATCAGTTTTCCTTGTTCTTTTTTTAACACGAGGCTTTGTGCATCTAGCAAAAGATACTTTTATTATCTTACTCTCTGAGTAAGAGAGTAAGAGAACATCTTGGAGTTGACACTTCTCCGGAGTCAACTATTACTAATGTATACGAACAACTGACGTTCTTGAGAGGAACTCAAACTCTCACGTTCAATTTGAAGGCCAATTGGTATGCCCACGCTTCAAGCTTGAAGAAGCTCTGGATTTCATAGGACTTGGCGAGTGCGCTAGTAGACTGGTGGATGTAGTATTCATAAGCTAGCAATATATTGTTGACATCTTTGTAATCTGCAGCTTAGTATTTCCAGAATGCGTGTCTGAAGAGAGGGCATAGGACGATTTGGTACAAACCTCTATAAATTCTTGTGTTATTTACTATTTTATTTAAGCTTTCTGTACTGGATTTAAAATCCAACACATCAAATGTTGGAGTATTACTAGGACTAAGTAATATTTCAACCTCTAATTAAATTTTCTCAGAACATGTAGAATAACCAACTTGGAGGGCCAATCGTAGTGGAAATTATCTTCCGTTGTACTCTATAACTCTAATGTTGGTCCCAAAATCAGAGTTAAATATATTATAGTGGAAGTAAGTATGATATGCACTTGTTCACCGAAACTGAGTGAAACTCAGTTTCTGGTTTAAGAAAGTAAGTTTAAAGCTCAGAAGGTAATTAGGTAAGTTTCACAAATATACACTTCATTACTCAGACAAGTATTGAAGGTTTTAAAGTACGTATGGATAAAACTAAGTCAGCTGAATCTTGAAATTAAAGAAAGTAAATGACCCAGGATATTATAGCACTTCAGACTTAATATCCTACTTCAACTCTTCCAAACTTAATCGGGAAATCCACTATGTATGACATTACAAGTCTTCATGCGATCTATGGATAGCCCGTTTGCACTCCGTCCTTCGGTCTGCTATCGTCACTCATCTGGAAACTCATTGCAAGTTGGCTCAGTCTTTAGGTTGAAGTGAAGACTCACCCCACAACCTTTTTCCTGGTAGATAGATGTTTGAACGTTCTTCCTAGAACTCAGTTTGGTTGGCAGATGTCCGTGAGAATCAGAATCCCAGAGTAGGATAATGAGTGCTGTGAATATAACTTAGAAAGTTATATTCAACAATAGTAGAGCTTCAGCTAAAAGCTTCAGCCTCGTGCTTATAAAAGATAGCACATTAGTGATAACTTGAGTTAGAAACTGAAGTATCGTGTTCAGAACATAGAGTAATCAGAGCTTGAGTGGAAAGAATAGCAGAGTAACGACTTAGCTTTTCAGAGGATTCGGATACTATCTTTGTTCGAACTGTTGGGCTATTTATAGGAGATTCCTTGGGTATTTTGAAATTCTTCCCATTATACATGAAATTCCAGTCGTTAGAGACTTTGAGAATGTCGTCCAATCATGCCCATTCTTTGGTAGGTCTGCTCTGCTATGCTATGAAAAATATTATACTTCATGTACTTCCTACCTGCTCTTGTCAGACATAGCCTCAGTCCGAGGTATCCAAGTATGGACATCCTCGTACTGACTTTTTCTAAGTATTCAGTATACTTGAAGTCTCACTAAGCTTGATTCGTCTTGTGTTCCACGTGCTCAAAAAATAAGGCCTCCATACTGATATTCCGTAGTTAGTATGGGTAACCCTCATACTGACTTTGATGGATTTATATACTGAAAGCATTATGATTGGTATATTATGTACAAGGTCGATTGGTTAATATACTGGGAATCATAAATGTTGTATGTTCATCTCCTGTCTGAATTAACAAACATGTGTCGCAAACGTAATTATCCTCTTATCTCGTCGATAGGGAGATCATACGGTGTGTAGAAGATCACGGAAGATCGTATGGATCGTTTGACCTAGCGAGATATAAATAGTTATCACAGCTAAGACAGTTCCAGGATAAACTGTCGGTGTAGGCTGCAGCATACGCAGTAATGAGCATCTTATCTTGGATGGCTTGGTATGCTGGTGTGGGCACACATTGATAAGGACCTAAGTCGAGATCGATTCTTTTATCTGACATTAAAAGAATCTAGATCTCTATGGCTTGACGAGATCCTAAGCCTAAATGAAGGTACAGAAGTATATGCAGATTGTGTATTACTTTGAGTTGCAGTGAAAGACTCTAGATGAGCTTGTATATCTGTATCTTGGGTAATAGCAGTTTGTATATGACTGTCTGGTACTGGAACTAGGTAACCACATCCAGTATAGGATGGTGACATTCCCTGAACAGCTCAAAAGGTTCGTTATGCTAAGTCCTGCAGGCTGATTAAGTTCAAGCATAAGTGAAAAAGGTTTGAGTGGATTGATTCAGGAATATAAGATGTTAATTAATTAAATAGTTTGTCAGAGCTTAAATTAATTAATGAATGTCTGTAACCTTAAATGTGGGGATATACCGAGCCCATGCAACCCATACCTCAAAACGTGGTAGCAAATAGGTAGGACAGTATTGATTCTCTAGTGGAATGAATCAATATTAATTAATTAATTATATTCTGGGTTGAATATGGGAATTAATTAATTGATAGGCCTTATTTGCTATTTGCATTTTGGTCCCTGGTCTGGGCCATGAAACTCAAGCCCAATATGAGTCCTGTATTTTCCTATAAATAGGCCTCAGTTCCTCAGATCTCAATACACCACAAGATCATAAGTTGCACACAGCAAACTAGGTTTTGGGAGCTGTGGTGATCGACTAAGATCTGAGAAGGAGGAGGAAATTTTGCTTCTCAACCGGGCAAGGGATCTGATAGAGAATCTTCACCAGATTTTCAGATCGAGTTGGGATACAGATCAGAAGATCAAATCAGGAGGATTTTTCTTCTTTTCTCTCTCCTTATTTTCGAAAATAATTATTTTATTTTCTCAAGATTCATTTCCTCAATCAGTTAGGAATTAAATCTTTGTGCGTGGGAAAGATCAATAGGAATCTCCGCGCACGCGTTCTTCAGGTTTCATCAATCCAGGTATTCCGCATAATCCTTCTTATGCATAATAATATAGGAGCATGCTAGGATTGTTCATAGGCATTGCAATTTATTTTTGATATTCCAATTAACGATCCTTGGCAAACGGACTTCGTGATTCAGTTCACGAATCCCTTCAATTGGTATCAGAGCCAGGTTTAAATAATTGGCTTTATCGGAAAAATAATATTGCCTATGATTATGCATGATTATTATTATTGATTGCATGCAATGAATGATTTGGATTGAATTTTATGTTTTTCGTCCTTGTGGTTCTCGGGTTAATCCGCCCTTTTATATGAATTCGTTATTCACCCACGAGATAAATCCGTGGTTAGATTTAGATTTTTTAGATTGTAATTAGGATTATTCTATGTAATCTTTTATTTAAAAATTAAATCTGTAAAACGGAAAACAAAGAACACGAAGAACGCGAAGAACACGAAGAACGAAGGGCCGCACAATGCATGACAGCGCCGCCACGGCAGCACAGCCATGCACGGCAGTGAGGCACGGCGGCGGCACAGCTGCGTGCAGAAACCCTAGGGTTTCTGCACGGGTGCGCGGCCCATGGCCGGCCTGGGCTGGTGCGGCGGCTCCGGGCGAGGTCGACGGCACGAGGTAGGCTGGGGCAGACGGCGGCGCGCGGGCGCACGCGCACAGCAGGCCTGCGCGACCCTATGCACGCGACGGCGGTGCATCTCCCCCCTCAGTCGACGTTGGCGGGCGGAGCAGGTGGTGGCGGCGGTGGCTCGGGTGGCCGGCGACGTGGGCTGGGCGGCGACGGGGCTGGGCGTGTGGCCGGAACACGGAAAAACCCTAGGGTTTTTTGCGTGGTTTGTGCGATTCCGGTGAGTCACGGAGGCCGACGGTGGAGAAGAAGGCGTACGGCAATTCGGGCGACGGTCGGGGCTAGCTGGGGTGGCGGCATGCAAAATGGGCAACGGCTGGAGGAGGCGGATCGCGGGCTACAACCATGCACGTACGTACATGGCTGTTGCGCGATTCCGAGAGCCCTTACGGCGGCGGCGAGTCGCCTGTGGTGGCTCGTCGGGCCAAGTTCTTACGTGCTATTGGGCTTGCAATGTGTGCCTAGGCCCGCGATTTGGTTAACTGGCCCAGTTGTCCGATTTTCTTATGGATCAAATCTTGGAGGCCCAAATTCAGAAAATAAATTCAGGTCTCACTCCAAGTAGTGGGAGCCCAGTCGAAGATTTGTATTATTAATTTCAACTTGTAATAGTTAGAATTAATTTTATTTCGTATCATGGGGCCACGAGGACATTTTTTATTTGCTTTATTATTTGTCTTCACATGATATACGTGTTTAATTTAATTGCGCAGCATATAAGCATGTTGTAGATAATAGGAGCACGTTTATTGCTTTTATTTACAGCTTTAAAGCATGCTATGTGATTTATTTTATGTAAAATTCGGGGTTCATGCTATGCATGATAGAATTTTAGCAATGTTATAATTATGGCTACATAAAATAATCTGTGCAATTGAACCTTATGAACAAAAAATTACTAAGCTCATAATTTAGTAAGACCTCCACAAAGCGATCCTTTATTGGAAGTGGGTAATTTATTAGGTAAACGTCTACATGTGTAGCTTACTTAATTTATTATTCATAAGTTTTAATAGATAGGATTTCTTAAAACAAACATTTATTTCATGTGAGAAGTGGGAGTTCATGCGTAAACGTCTACATGTGTAGCTTGCGTATTGAATTTTCATAAGTTCTATAGGGATTGAATTAAATGAGACAACCTTATTATAGGGATCGGGTGTGTTCTAATAGATCCTTATATGGGAGGGTTGTCTTTGGTGGTAAGCTAGCTTAGATGTTATCCAGAGTATAACTCATTTGTGATGTCCCTGCTCAGTAGGATAATATGGTCTTAAGTTAGTCTCCAATTATTAATTCCATTTGTCTAAGGAACACGGGCATGGATTGGAATTAATGGACTGGAATTGAAAGATGCAGTCTGGTTAAGTGTTTTGTTGTAAACGTCCACATGTGTGGCTTGCAATAGTAATACTTAGGCAAATTGGAGGGAACATTAATATTGCTTTATCATAAGGTTTCAATATTTAATTGTTTCAATAGTTTTCGACTATGTTTTAATTTCTGTTTTAATTTATTATTTTCAGACATGTCTATTGCTCACGTTGTCAACCTCTTAATAACAAACCCTTTAACTGGTCCGAATTTTCCTAAGTGGAAGTTATGCTTCATGGAAATACTCTGCACTGCAAAACATGCCCATATACTTTACATGGACCCTCTAACTCCCAAGTATTGGAACTGTATTGGTTATGAGCGAGTGTTCTATGACAGATGGGTAGCTTCTGATGAGTTTGCCCGCAAACTCATCATGAAGAGTCTGTCTAGAGAATTAAAGCTCAAGTACAAGAAGTTCGGAATTGCTGTTGAGATATGGAGGGACCTTGTGAAGGTTTATGGGAAGGTGAGACGAACTGTCAGTTATAATCTTGTAGAGGACCTAGTCTGCAAGAGGATGACTGATGGGAGTTCGTTGCTTCTGCACTTTATCAGTATGATGAGAATTATGAGAAAGTACAGAAAGAGAGGTGGACAAGTCAGTAAGCGGGCAGAATTAAACATTGTCCTGCACTCTCTCTCTGATTCTTATGACGATTTCATCAAATCCCTCGGTACCAAGCGCGAGTTTACTCTTCTTTAGTTACTATTAGCCCTGATGCGAGAGGAATCTGATCTTAGGGCATTGGAATTTGCTCCAACTTTGTCAGCTTTTGACCAGACAGTTGCTGAAGCAAAGGAAATGCTTAAAAGGTTAGATGAAGCTGATTTAGCAGAAGATGTCATCAGGCCATGCAAACGCAAGCGAAGTGAAGTAGATTGTCTAGTGCTCGGCAAGGGTAGACAAGGTACGTCATGTGCATTTATAACGGAAACATGTTTAGCATCGGTTTCTACCCATTCTTGGGTAGTGGATACTGGAGTTACTGGCTATGTTTGTTATACTTTGCAGGGGTTCAGGCCGACAAGGCAGCTGAAGCATGACGCGGTTACCATCTCAATGGGCAGCGGAGAGCGAGTCTCAGCAGTAGCCATTGGAGATTTTACTTTATGCTTTGAAAACAATGTTTTGATTTTGAGAGATTTCTTATATGTGCCGGTCTTTCGGCGGAACTTAATTTCAGTTTCCAAGTTATTTTGTGATGGATATTCAGTTATTTTTTACAGTGGAGTTTCTATCATTGGTAATAACGGTGTTATCTGTCATGGCAAACTGATTGACTCTCTCTATATCATTGATTGTATGCATAAATCTTCGGTGAATGTTGCAAACTCATCAAATAATAATAATCATTTAAAGAGAAAGTTTTCTTCCGATGAGGATCAAACATATCTCTAGCACTTCAGACTAGGTCACATCAATCTAAAGAGGATTAAAAGATTAGCATGCGATGGGCTCTTGGATTCTTTCCAAGTGGTACCGCATCAAATCTGTGAGTCCTGTATAGAAGGAAAGATGACGACCAGACATTTTAAGGCAAGTCAGTCTCGAGCAGAGAATGTGTTGGAATTGATCCACTCTGACTTATGTGGACCAATGTCCACTCAAGCTCGTGGGGGTTATCAGTACTTCGCCACATTCATTGACGATTACTCAAGATTTGGATATGTCTACTTGCTTCGCCATAAGTCTGAATGCTTGGAGAAATTCAAAGAGTTTAGGACTGAGGTAGAAAAGAAGCTAGGTAAGACTATCAAGACACTACGATCAGATCGTGGTGGTGAATACCTCAGTAACGAGTTCTTGCAATACTTGTCAGATAACGGGATTACATCCCAGTGGACTGCACCAGGAACCCCTCAACAAAATGGTGTAGCGGAAAGAAGAAATAGAACTCTCTTGGAAATGGTCAGGTCGATGATGAGTTATGCAAGCTTGCCGATTTCGTTTTGGGGATATGCCTTGGAGACAACGGCCTATTTGCTTAACCTGGTACCTTCTAAATCAGTTCCTAAAACACCTCTGGAACTCTGGTATGGGCGAAAGCCAAGTTTGAACAGAGTGAGGGTTTGGGGTTGTCCAGCATATGTGCTGACAAAGGAACCTGATAAGTTAGAAAGTAGGTGTAAGCTGATGATGTTTGAAGGATATCCCAGGCAAACGAAAGGTGGTTATTTCTATTGTCCGTAGAATCAGAAAGTCGTTTTCAGTACCAACAGGAGATTCTTGGAGGAAGAATATGTAAGACACCACAAATCCAAGATTGAAATTGTCCTCCACGAGCTTGAGGACAAAGAAGCAATTCCATCAGGAAAGCCTAGTGTAATGGTAAATCCACCTACAACAGGTGAGGGTATACTAACACTGCCACTAATGCAAGGTATGAGACCAACACGTACTATGCCAACTACTGACACGGTTCAGATGCCTCGTCGTAGTGGGAGGGTTATCCACCAACCCGAAAGGTACATGTTCTTGGGAGAGTCTTCTGACTTGATCCCGAAAAATGGACTAGATGATACCAATCCTTGGACATATGATGAGGCGGTATCTAATAAAGATGCAGACAAATGGCTGATCGCCATGGATTCCAAAATATAATCCATTACAGCTATGGATGTATACCAGAAAACTGATTTGCCAGATGGCTGTCAAGCCATAGGGTGCAAATGGGTATACAAAAGAAAGAAAGGAGCGAATGGTGAAATTACAACTTTCAAAGCAAGGCTGGTGGCGAAGGGTTATAGTCAGAAAGAAGGTGTAGACTATGACGAGACCTTCTCACCGGTAGCCATGCTTAAGTCCATTCGTATACTCCTAGCCATAACATCACATAAGGACCTAGAAATCTGGTAGATGGATGTCAAAATCGCATTTCTAAACGGGTACCTTAAAGAAGGTAGGGACATCTATATGCAACAGCCAGAAGGTTATGTGCAGAAAGGCGAAGAACATTTGGTCTTGAAGCTAAGGAAGTCGCTGTATGGACTAAAACAAGCTTCACGGTCATGGAATCTGCGTTTTGATGAAGTGATTAAATCCTATGGATTTTCACAATGCTCAAACAAGAGTTGCGTGTACCGTCTATGTGTCAGCAGAAGCGTGGTGTTCCTTGCACTTTATGTAGATGATATTCTCCTATTTTGGCGACAATGTGGAAGTATTGTCGGGCATAAAGGGGTGGTTATCTGAGCAGTTTCATATGAAGGACCTTGGGGAGGCAGGATACATCCTAGGGGTAAAAGTATTGCGGGAGCGCAGTAAGAGGATGTTGACCTTTTCTCAAGGATCATATGTGGATACTGTGATTGCCCGTTTCAGCATGCAAACTACCAAGAAAGGTCTGTTACCCTTAAGACATGGCATATATCTTTCCAAGGATCAGTGTCCGGTGAGATTGATGGATTTGTATACTGAAAGCATTACGATTGGTATATTAAGTACAAGGTCGATTGGTTAATATACTGGGAATCATAAATGTTGTATGTTCATCTCCTGTCTGAATTAACAAACATGTGTCGCAAACGCAATTATCCTCTTATCTCATCGATAGGGAGATCATACAATGTGTAGAAGATCACGGAAGATCGTATGGATTGTTTGACCTAGTGAGATATAAATAGTTATCATAGCTGAGACAGTTCCAGGATAAACTGTCGGTGTAGGCTGCAGCATACGCAGTAATAAGCATCTTATCTTGGATGGCTCGGTATGCTGGTGTGGGGCACACATTGATAAGGACCTAAGTCGAGATCGATTCTTTTATCTGACATTAAAAGAATCTAGATCTCTATGGCTTGACGAGATCCTAAGCCTAAATGAAGGTACAGAAGTATATGCAAATTGTGTATTACTTTGAGTTGCAGTGAAAGGCTCTAGTTGAGCTTGTATATCTGTATCTTGGGTAATAGCAGTTTGTGTATGACTGACTGGTACTCGAACTAGGTAACCACATCCAGTATAGGATGGTGACATTCCCTGAACAGCTCAAAAGGTTCGTTATGCTAAGTCCTGCAGGCTGATTAAGTTCAAGCATAAGTGAAAAGGTTTGAGTGGATTGATTCAGGAATATAAGATCTTATTTAATTAAATAGCTTGTCAAAGCTTAAATTAATTAACGAATGTTTGTAACCTTAAATGTGGGGATATACCGAGCCCATGCAACCTGTACCTCAAAACGTGGTAGCAAATAGGTAGGACAGTATTGATTCTCTGGTGGAATGAATCAATATTAATTAATTAATTATATTTTGGGTTGAATATGAGAATTAATTAATTGATAGGCCTTATTTGCTATTTGCATTCGGGTCCCTGGTCTGGCCCAAGAAACTCAAGCCCAATAGGAGTCCAGTATTTTCCTATAAATAGGCCTCAGTTCCTCAGATCTCAATACACCACAAGATCATAAGTTGCACACAGCAAACCAGGTTTTGGGAGCTGTGGTGATCGACTTAGATCTGAGGAGGAGGAAATTCTGCTTCTCAACCGGTTAAGGGATCTGATTGAGAATCTTCACCAGATTTTAAGATCGAGTTGAGATACAGATCAGAAGATCAAATCAGGAGGATTTTTCTTCTTCTCTCTCTCCTTATTTTCGAAAATAATTATTTTATTTTCTCAAGATATATTTCCTCAATCTGTTAGAAATTAAATCTTTGTGCGTAGGAAAGATCAAAGGGAATCTCCGCGCACGCGTTCTTCAGGTTTCATCAATCAAGATATTCCGCATAAACCTTCTTATGCATAATAATATAGGAGCATGCTAGGATTGTTCATAGGCATTGCAATTTATTTTTTATATTCCAATTAACGATCCTTGGAAAACGGACTTCGTGATTCAATTCACGAATCCCTTCAGACTTCTCATAAGTCGTATGGCAAACTCTATACTGAGTACCCAAACTCAGCATAGGCCTTGGCCATAGTTAGTGAAACCAAGTTTAACGCACGAACATTTCATAAAATCTCGAGCATCTCCTTTGCTCAGTCTTCTACACCTTAGTTCTGTTACAACTCAATTAATCTTATACAAGAATTACAAGATAGAACACTAGAAACTTAGTGCTGAAGTGTGTTTTGACATATCAAAACATCAAATTAAGGAGAAAACTAAAACTTAGTTCATAACATCTAATTTGGGACCAACACATGTTTTATAATTAAGATGAGTATGCAAAGTAAGTTCAATCAATAGTAAGTTATCCCTCCCCATGATTTCATTCTATAACAAATGATATCATTGAACAACATAACATTCATTTTCTTCAACAGGTGGTATTAAACTTAAGGGTAGAACATATTAAAAGGGAGTTCTGATTTGGTTGTGATCAACTTATGCTTGACATCCCCTTTTTATTTCTCATTTAGGTTTGACACTAATCAAAGAAGGGAACTAAATTGTTTAGAATTTGAATTATAGTGTTTTGATTATGTCATAAACCATCGGTAGGTTGTTTGATGTATATAATAGACTAGATATAAATGATCTTATAAGTATTGTATATGTTCTGAGAGTGTAATTGTTTAGGTCCGACCAACTGATAATTTGTAGACTTAAAAAGACCATCCATAGAAGATCAAGTTCAACTATAATTAGTCACCCAGCTGACAGTTATAAGAGAAGAGAACTAACTAGCAGTTAATGAAGTTGTCCAATTGAGAAGTAACATAAGCTCTGACGGTTGAATGAAAGAATAATGTTAAAGATGCATGATTGCATTTTGTAGAAACATTAACCTACTAGAAAAAGGACTTGATTTAATTTAGGGATGGAGAAAAATACTGAAATGCCAAAATACTGGACATATCATATTGCATTTATAAAATTTTCGGTATGATAACAGTATGACCATTTTAATATCTACAGTATGCCAGCACATATCGAACCAAAAATATAATAATATGTTTTGTTTTTATTTGTATTTAAAATTAATAAATTAAAAGTAAAATCACATAGATTAAAAATAAAATTATATCTTCCCACTTCACCTACAATATTATTGATCTAAACATATTTCTTGAATAAATATCAACAGAAACTTGTAAAAATCAAAGAATACAAATATTTTTTGGTATGTTAATAATATACCAAAATAATGATAAGATAAATGTTATATAAATTATGTAATATTAAAATGATACTCCCTCCATCCTGTGCCAATTGTCACATTTATTTACGACATGAGAATCAAGAGTTGTGAGTATAGAATGAATTAGTGGGATTAATATTTTGTTCTTAAGTGTGAAAAGGTTGTTATTTTTGGAAATGTGACTATTCGGTTGGCACGCCCAATTTGGTAAGTGTGACAATTCAAGTGGGACGGAGGGAGTACTAAAAATCATTCTGAAAACTAGAAATACCGAATTATTGGTATAAAATTATCTCATATCGAAATCATACCATCTCATATAAAAAATTCGATATACTGAAAACTTCAATACGGTAATAGTATGAGTTTTTTCCATACTATAAATTTTGGTAAAGTATAAGGTATGGTAATAAAAGTCTGGTATACCTTACCGAACCATTCTTAATTAAATTTAAGTCTCCACGGCTACAATTTCAAAAGAAGGATACAAATACTTCCTCACTTGAGAGAAGAAAATATGCAAGGATACATATGTGTCAATCTATGGCCAATCATCATCTCTGCATTTCTCAAGCTATCTAACCTTTCGTGTATTCTTAACATGAGACCTGTGTTTGTCTTCCAGACGAGATCACTAAAGTCATCCATCTATGTTTCTATATAGGCTTCAAGAGATTACAAATCCGTAAGATCAGAACCATTTTGAGAAGTTTCCCATGGAGAACTCAAGCCACAATCTAGAAGTCAATTGAAGACCTAAAGTTGTCACCTATATTCAATTATGATGGACAATTGAAGTTGCACATGGAAGAATCTAGCACATGGAGTGTGGTAAAACTCAACTAACTACTGTGACCTGCGACTACGGTCAGCTGAAGGATCTCATTGAAAAAGATCAACAGTTGTAAGTACTCATCTACAATGTACAACTGAAGATAGTGATTTCTGTTTGTGGAGAATGAAGATTACATAAAGACATTTGGCTCTTGAACCACTATAAATCACTGAAGCCATTTATAACTTTTTTTACTTTTAGCTAGTTTATTTCTCTCCGCTCACTTAACATAAATTTAAAATCCAACAACTGATTGTTGGAGTATTACTGAATGCAGATTGATACTAACTCGACCTGAGATTTTATCTTGTAATTAAAATTGGGCCCACTTAATTACTCAGTTCATTATTTTCCGCTCATATTTAATCTCTCTTACTCTTATCTACTAGGACCAACATAAATTTTTATTAAATTGGGAGTAACTTAATTCATTTATAAACATATTTAAAATTGCACTCCAATTTTTTTTAATTTTAAATATGCTACAAAATAAACAAATTACATTAGAAAAGAAAAAAAAGAAAAGATGAATACAATGGGCTGGTTTATAAGTCAAACATTAATATTCCGAATAACATGTAACATGAAATTTATTAAGAAAATAGTGTTAAAATTGAAATTAAAATTTATAACTTCTAAACTTGATTACTATATGTCTTACTATTTTCCTTAGTTTCTTAAAATCCAAGATATACAAGTTTCCAGACTATCTTATATTTTTCTTTTTCTTTTTACACAATATCATTTTTTTTACTCAAATCAAATATATTTCCAATATACACTATACTTACATAACAATATAAATTATATAATCACTAATGAAGACTTTCACGGTTTTTGGATATTAGAACACATGAACATAGCTTAAGTGAGTTAAATTAGCCCCACGAGTTTAAAAATAATTTTATTTAGTTATATTTTTAAAAAGAAAATATAAGACATGAGTCTACAAAATGTGATCAAGCTTTTACAATCTTCAAGGTCTGCATCCGTGATGACTGTCTTACTCTGTTACATGTTTTTAGGTTCTTTTAGACATTTCATCTGACAGTTGCATGTATCGCTGTCAATGAATTTGAATCTTTTATTACAATAATTATGAAAATATCAAATTATTAGGGTCGGCCTTTTTTGATGATTCTTGCCTTCCACATCTTCACCTACGGACAAGATGTGGTGATCCTCGTGCTTGGTCTCAACTTCCACATCAACATCATTGTTGTCCTTTTTCAAAAGTTAGTGAGGATATTAATTTTTTTCAAAGTTTGTGGGTTGATCCGATTAAATTGAGTCAAAAAGTTGATTAGAATTAAGATATTTTGGCGAAAAAAAAGAATCTATAGCTCAAACTCTAATACGGCTAAGTCTGAAAATCGAAGAGTTGATTCGATTAATTTTTAATAGCATTTGTACAATAATTATATTACAAAAATATGCTCTAGTATTTAAGATCATATTTTTTAATTATGTTTCAAGTTGTATAGTTGTATTTAGTTCAAATAATTTTTATTAAATAATTCAATTTTTAGAAGTTATTTAATTACGAAGTTAAAATATTTACTAGAAAAAAATAATAATATATTTTTCTTATTTAAATTGATGAATATGCAAAGTTTGATATGTGTTTTGAGTTATTTTATAAGAGAATAAATATACTTATAGTTTTTTTTTCTCATTTAGAAGACTAAAAGAAATATGAAAATATTTATTGGCATAAAAGATCTTATAAAATATTGTAAAAATACATATACTTTGTAAACTTATTGGCCCGACATGCTAGCTTGAAAACCTAAGGGTATGGTTTAGGTCCATATTTTTTAGCCCAAAAGCATTTTAACCTGAATCAACCCAGACCGAATAACTCGAAATCAGATAGAGCCTACCCGAAACTCAATAAGCTAACTCAATTAACATCCCTAATCATAGTTATAAAACATGTTAGCCATTAGTCGAATGCTAGGGTAGGGCTTAACACATAGAAACTCTTAACAGAGCCTAATTTATTTGATGGTTATAGTCTTGCAACAAATAATGTCTTATATGATAAAATATCAGAGAGTGTAAGATAACAATAAGTAAGAGTGTGTGCGGAAACATGTATTGGGTAGGCCTAGATTCAGTTACAGGCATTCTGGAAGCTTTAAGATCAAGAAGTTTAGAGTGTAAATTTAAATTATACTCCAAAATTTGTGATCAATTGTTCAGTTTCAAAGAGTTGGTGAAGCACATAATTGGGTTGACAATTTGTGCGTATCAAATTGATATCGTGTCTGGTACAATGGTTTTAGATCATTATTCTATTGAATCGATAACGTGTTGGGTCATTATGGTGTAGGACGTTTTGTGTTCTTGCTATGTTTGTGTTTAGAGCTTAACAGATAGTGTCATGTTCGTGCTCATTATTATCATGAGGATTTATATCTTGTCATTGAGAAAATTTTAAATCTTAAGGGTAGAATTGATAATTTTTGTGTTAGATTGTTATCTTGTCAAATCATTATTGTGTTGGGTTGTTATCATGTTCGTGTTTGGAGCTTAACGATTGTATCATGTTCGTGCTCATTATTATCTTGTAGATTCGTGTCGCGTTATTGTGTTGTGTTAAAAATTTCCAGTCCTAGCGAAGAAGGAAATAACATAATAAATAAAGTCACAAGTGTTAGGAATTAGGATCTATCAAACAACACCAGCTAGTGAGTCTTTAGTTTAGATTAGTTCGTACTTGTAAAGTTTTGTTAGGATTTATCATGTTGTAAATCGGAGATGATTGCGAGCATATTTGGGAGAAACTAGCTACTAGCTGGGAGCTCAAGGAACTAGTAACTAGCTTGGAAGCAATTTGGAGTTTGCTAGATGAAGTTCTTCAGCAGCAAGGGCCAGTACATTTGAAGGCTGCTGACTGACACGTCATCACTAGTAACGTGCTTACCAACAAATTATTGGAAGCAATTGTGATTCCCAAACTCGTAGAGATAAAGAGAACAAGTAAGATGTATTATTTCAAGCCCAAACTTTAAGTACAGAAAAATTAAAGTCTGCAGTTTCCTTAAAGCTTGTTCGTCCAAGGAACCAACCAACAAACATTCATCGGACTGGTTGAAAGTCATTCTGACAAAACGCTGGAAAGTCTACCTTCTTCTGACACAGAATGACGCATCATTTCAGGAAAAGTGATATATTTAATTGGATGGATTCCATTTTGCTCTAAACAACTACAATTTAAATCTTTTGGACTCAACTTATAAACAGAGAAAGTTTTCAAGTGAAGAAAAAAATGAGAATTTTGAGAAAGTGCCGAAACTTTGTGAAATCAAATACTCAAACTTTCTGCATTCTTATACAGTTCTACTAGCTTATCGTGTGTTATTTCTTGGACACGAGACTCTCTGCGTCTAGCAAGAGTTTTCTACTTAATCTTCTTACTTTTCAAGTAAAAAATGACCTTGGAGTTACTACTTCTCCAGTAGTAACTATCATGGGTGTACACTGAAACCAGCAATGTTCCGGTAAGAACTCTAAAGTTTCTATCGATAGATGGAAGCTGAGTGATGCGCTCACACTCCAGGCTTGAAGAACTGAAGGCAAACAAATGACTAGGCAAGTGAGCTTGTGGGCTGACAAACATTGACATCTATCAGCAAACAAAATATCGTCTAATATACCCTCAATTGAGCCCCACAACACAGCTGACTCTTGATGAAGAGGGTAAAACAGTGAATCTAACCAGTTATAGAGAAATTATATGATCCTTGCTTTATTTTACAACTAGTAGGCCTTGCATCTTTTATGCCATCGGAGTGTGTGCATGATTACAAGCCAATCCTAGGAAATTGCACATGGAGGCTGCTAAGTGAATCGTGAGATAGCTTAAGAGCATGAGTCTTTAGGAATTTTGTATACCAAGTATGACGATCTCAACCTCAATGGATACTCATATCCTTGTTTTTGAGGATGCCGAATTGATCAGAAGAGCACGAGTGGCACATGCCAGATTTTGGGCCTCAAGTTGATAATTTGTTTAGCAAGAAGCAGCATTCAGTTACCACCTCCACCACAGAAGCTGAATATGAGGCCACCGCTAGCTGTTGTGCGCAAGTTCTGTAGATCAAGCAGTAGCTGATGGATTATGATGTGAACACCGAATGTGTTCTTATCTATTGTGATAACAATAGTGTGATGTGCATTACGAATAATCAAGATCATCATTCAAGGATGAAACACATTGTGATCTAATATCATTTCATCCGCAACCATGTGGTGAAGAAGGATATTTTGGTGGTATATATTAGGACAGAACACCAACTTGAAGATAACTTCACCAAGCCTCTCCCAGAAATAAGATTTAAGGAGCTCAGCATGTTGGACTTTGATGAGATTCAGAGATAAAAAGATTGAGTACAAGCTCTCAATCTTGATCTTAAGCCTCGAAGAGCTGTAGATTACATTTGAATCCAACCTTTTGAATGCTGGTTTTCTTAAGATAGCGGAATAAGATTTTGTCTCAGATCCTAGTTTTTCTTTGTTGGTGAGTTTTTGGCGACCAACTAATGCAATTTTGTTGGCAAAAATTTGAACCAGCTAGCTTTCCCATGCTAGTGATTTACGAGGGGTATGAATTGCTTCACCAGCTTCCACCTCCGCGCTCGTAGTCAACCAGCAAGCCTCAAATTCAAAGGAGGGAGATTTGAATTTAAGGTTTCAGATGCACGCAAGCATTTAATGAACAGTAGTGGCTGACGAAATTAGAGTGTGTCACGTCAGCAAGACCACACACGGAGTACGTGGATCTGAATGATAACAGTCAGAGAAAATCTAGGCAACACAAATTCAAATCACTGAGAAATCCAAACCTTGAGATTGTGTTTGATTTATTTGTTATATATAGGTGTAGTTTTTCTTTGATAAAACCTTATTGCACCCGAAACTCTCAAAGACCAATATCCTCCTGCATTCATTCTTCTGAGTTTTTTCTTTCATTGGCATCTTTTGAAATCAATGGCGTGTTCATCCCATATTGCAGAACAAGTGCCGGAGCAACACCAAGTTTCCTTCACTGGACTGTACAATGTGGAAGATTTCGATGACAACATCAATCATGTAAGGCTGGTATTCATCAATAAGGACAAAGTGAAGAAGCTGTCCTTGTCGAATCCCTAGAAGCGAGCCGCTCAAGTCCATAAGGACAAGATTCTACACCTCTCGCTGGTGAACAAATATTATGGTGAATAATTTGTTGGGAAGCTCGACCTACAAAAACTTTTTTATTTTCTCACCAGCCAGCCCAAGAGGTTTCATCCTCATATTGTGGCAGAATTCTATGCGAGGGCGGTGATCGGCAAGAGTGAGTTGTTTTTCACAATTCACAATTTCGAGAAGGTGCATAAGATGAGGAGAGAGGGTCACAACATCGCCACCGACCATATTAATGACAAAACTGCAATGGAGGAGCACTGAATGAGGTGGAAGAAGGACAGTGTGACACAACTATGGAAATCCTCCACAAAGATGTCGGAACCAGTTTCTGTCCGATGTGGTTATCTGCATGCTCCAATGTGAGGCTGGCTCACATTCTGAGCTCAACTAGAAGAGGTAAGTTGTATTGATTGCCATAGATGATGCCATCAGGGGGAATTGGGCTGCGTTCATCTTTGGACGATTGCTTGAACATGTCAGGAAAAACTCCACCATGTCCAAGCACACCTTCTCCACAGATGGCAACTTTGGCCTAAATCTGAGTCAACTGATAGAGCAGCTGGAGGAAGTGATAAAACAAAGCAAACGGGAAGACATGGTGCAAATTGACTTTATCCATTTGAACCACAACAAGCAGGACCTAGGGAATACAAGGGCTCCCACCCAGCTGACAAGGAAATGAATGTCGACCCCAATAATCTAGTGAGTGATGAGGAAATTTCATACTAGGGTGATATGGTTCCCCAAAAAGCATTGCCACTCACGGAGGAGCAGAAGGCAGTGACGGAGACAAATAAAGGAGAGGTAGAGACTAAGAGTCTCTTCTAGATAATGGAGAGCTTCATGGAGCTGGCAAAAACTGTGGGTCGAATGATTCCAATCAAGAAGAAGAGAATACCCAAGAACCACTCCCATCAACATGGTGAACAAGAACCAACCTAGTAGAAGCAAAAACTAACGTCTAAGATTCCGAAGGAGCCGCTAGTTTCTAACATGGAGAGTGGCAGAAGAGATGCTTTTGGAGGACATGCCATCTCCATCGAAGTGCCAAGACTTATCCATGGCTACTCTAAAACCCCTGCAAAGCGCACTGTGAAGAGAAATGTGGTGTTGACCATCAAGTTCAAAGAGGAGGCAACCAAGAAGAGTGCTAGACGGGCGAAGGAAGCTAAGGAAGAAGCCTTGGCTAAGGTCAAGAGCAAGGGAAAGACAAAAGTTGTGGAGGAGGAGCCTCCAAAGAAGAAGAAGCTGAAATCTCTTCATCAAGCTATGCTAGATGAATAGCTTGTAAAGGAGCTGCAAGATGAAGAGATAGCACCTCAACAATTTGAGCAGGTGACCACCCCGGAACAACTAGCAAAAGAGTATGAATCTGCTGTGTAGGAAGGTGGTCAATAGCAGGTCGAGGTCATTGTTGAAAGAGACCTTGAGAAAAATCTTGTTGGTGAGAGTGAGCGGATATCCAACCCGAAGGAACTGGTAGTGCTAGCAGAGCAAGGGATTCCTGACACATAGTTGGTTGTGACAGTTGCGCAAGGGGATACTGGCACATCCATCTCTTTGGTTTCTGTTGATGCTGGTAAATCCACATGGGCAACCACCCCGGATAAACTAGCATCATAGAAGCAAGTTTAGCTCCCACCCATAGTCGAATCAAAAGATAAAGTGAAGCAGGAAGGTGAATCCTCATCTCACAGTCATTTGCACGAGAATTTGTAGAATAATGATTCGACTTTGAGGTTGAGCGCAAATGAATTTGGAGAATTCTCCCATAGGACAATAGGGAGAATGCCATGTTGATAAACAAATACCCTATCCCAGGCTATAGGATCCCTTTTGCCAGACTCCCTTATGAGAAGTACCAAATGGATAGGCTAACAAATTAGTGCCCTCCTCTAAGTGATTATCTTAATTCCTATAGCTCGAGTATTCTTTCTTGGAGCGGCGAGATCTCTCAGATGATTTAGGATCAAATCAAACTAAAATTGTGAGGGGTATTTGCTGACATTCTGAACTATTGGAGAGTAGAATGAGTGGAGCTGGATAACAGGTGTACTGACTATCTTCACATAGATTCTTGTATCGTACACCAACTTGACAGAGATTTCACTTAGTGGAGACGCCTGTACATCACCTGTTCTGATCTGACCTTAGACGATCATGCTATTATGTTGGCGTAACTAGGTCTTACTTTTTGGAGGAGTGAGGAGGAGTGGGCTGATCTTTAGATCAACCAAACCCACCGTAGGCATATCTCCATGGAAGAACTGAGGAGGAGATTATAGCCAATTCGATGATTCGCGCAGAAAATTGGTGAGGAGGCATTACCACTAACTGATTACATTCCAAGGCCTCCATCTGCTATGAGACCTTGATCTCCTACGAAGATCCCTTCCTCTCCAATCTACAAGTGGAAGAGGATGATGTGCTGGAGGAAGTTGGCGGTGTGCCTGTCAGTAGCAGAAGTTCCATTTTCCTATCTTTACAACCACATTCCCCATTTGAAGTTCTCTCTGTAACAACAATTGATGTGGTGAATTTGATTGATAAACGCCATCAACTTGCGCATGCTATCAAAGAAACATTCCAAGAAGCCAAACCAGTGATGAAAGCCAAAAAACTTGTAACAGACTGTCTGGAACATAGAAGGCTGTTGGAAGTAGAGAGGATGAAGAAAGAAGACGAGTTGATGAGGGATCTGATCAAGAATGAAAAGGCGGTAGTGGTGTATATCCCAAGACCCACTCCGGTTAGAAGTATCCCTATGGTGCAAGAGCCAGTTGACAACGCCTCCATTTCTCAAGCCCACATGTCCACATCCCAAGCTGGGGCATCTCCAACTCAACTGGTTTTGGCTTCTTCATCTGTTTCACAATATGACTTGTTTGGTGTTGTTGATTACATCTGCCAATATCTTGTAAACATCGACCAGCACTTTGCTAGCCTATTTGAATCTCTTAGGCAAGAAACCAAGTCTTTTGTATCCTTCCCCTTAAGAATATTCCCTTCCCTCATTGATGTTGTAAGAAAATGGGGAAGATAAGCGACAAAAAGAAGAAGAAGAGAGGGCAAGAAAGGAAGAGGCTGAGAAGAAAGCCAAGAAAGATAAGGAAACAATAAAGAAGAGGAAGAGATCTGAAAAGGATTGCCGAGATTTCCAAGATGATCGAACTATTGTAATTGCAAATTCATAAGTACTTAATGGAGAACTGACTCAAAGTTTGAAGACAAACTCTAGTTGTGTCACTCTTCTCTCTTTTTATTTTTGCTGAATTTATATGATTCTTGTGTAATCAGCAAGTTTATTTTGCCCTAATGTTTAATCAGACAATATCTCTCCCATTTAGGGGGAAGATATTTTAGGGGATTCTGTTCGTTGAAGTATCTTATTTTCGAGAATAGTGTTAGCTCTGATCCCTTGTAAACTCGGAAATTGTAATCTTTCTGCTAGCTATGAGTGGTTTTGACAACATCAAAAAGTGGGAAATTATTAGGAATTATGATGTAATTTCCACCTTATTTGTATGTTTTGATGTATCAAACACCACCAACTAGTCAGTCTCTAGCTTAGATTAGTCCATATTTATAAAGTCATGTTAGGATTTATCGAGTTGTAAATAAGAGCTTACTGCAAGCAAGTTTGGAGAAACTAGCTTCCTGCTGGGACCTCAAGCAACTGGCAACCAGTTAGAAGCCATTTGGGGTTTGGTGGCTAAAAGGTCTTCACTAGCAAGGGCCAATACATTTGAAGGTTGTTAGCTGACACGTCATCATTAGCAAGGTTCTTACAAAAAATGTATCACCAGCAATTGCGATTCCCAAACTCTCTTATAGAGACTAGAAGAACAAATCATACATTATGTACAAGCCCATACTTTAAGTGTGGACAATTTAAAGTTTGTGGATTCCTTAAAGCTTGTTCGTCTAAGGAATCGACCATCATACATTCCTCAGACTGGTTTAAAGCTGTTCCGACAAAAGGCTGCAAAGTTTACCTGCTTCTGACAGCAAAAGAAGCAACATTTGAGGAAAAGTGAGACACTCGATAGGATGGATTCCATTTGCTATATGGCTACAATTCAAATCTTCTAGACTCTGCCTATAAATAAAAGAAGAGTTCAATTAAAGAAAAAATGAGAATTCTGAGAATGTGTCGAAACTCTATGAAATCAACACTCAATGCTTTCTACGTTTTAGACTATTCTACCGCTTACTGCTCCTTGGACATGAGTTTATTTGGTCTAGCATGAGTTTTCTGATTGGTATTTTCACGTTTCATGTAAGAAACAAACTTGGAGTTACTATTTCTCCAGTAGTAACTATCACGCATGTATACCAAAACCAGCAAAGTCCGGGGAAGAACTCTAAAGTTCCAATTGACCAGCTGGAAGCTGAGTGGTACGCCCACACCTTAGATCCAAAGAAGTGAAGTAAAACAAAGGCTAGGCGAGTGAACATCTACATCTTTGTAAAGTCGAACTTAGTGTATTTCTAGATCGTCAATCTGAAGAGATGACGCAGGATAGTTGATGTCCGAACCTCAATAATATTTTGTGAAATTTATCGCTTTCTTTACTTTGTTGCTTGTATTTAAAATTCAACACTTTCTTAGTGATGGAGTATACTTGAAATTAGACTAAGTATATTTTCTCGCTAACAAACTATTTTCATAACCCAGGCTGGTGCTTGAATAACCAGCTTGGAGAGTGAAAATTAGTAAATCTTCCAATGCAGATATTCGTACTCTAATTTGGAACCAGGGATAAGCTATTATAGTAGCTCATGATCTCAATATCCCTACGTCTGCTATGCTTCCTTCTGGAAGAAAATCCACTATCTATGTACAAATTACAAATGTTGTATTTCACACAAATGATTAAGTCTCTATGACTCAATCACTTCGATAACAATCGGTTGAGCTTTATTAAAAATTGTGGTCCATAGGCACCCTCTCTTGTACCTCGCTCTATCGACAATGCTCAATGAGAGTAATATCTTCCGTTCTTTTAACCTGTTGAATTTTGTAACACTTCTCGACATCAAGAATAACTAATATGTGATCGTGTTGATCTTGTTTACTTTTTCTAGAGGCAACAATCTTCTTTGAAATTGTTGTAGGTAATCTCTTCTCAATATCTCATTAGAATGAAGCGGAAGTGGCTATTAAAGGGCTCGAATCCTCCCCCACTCATTTCTTCATTTTCTGGATGGTCTCTTTCTCTAGTCGGGTCTTGTCCGTTGGTTCTTCAGCAAGGTCTCCTAGCTTTGTCTCTGAAGATCACACTCCTTCAATCTTCAGCTCCGCCGAAGTCCTCGTATCTGCAAGCATGGAAAGTTGTATCTCAGTTAGTTCACACTACAACTAGATTTTCTCAGTTGACACATACTTCAGTGTCTGGCTAATCTCTTTGTGTGTCTTCCTCGTTTATACTAAAACAAGGAAATTTACCATTGATGACCAATAGTTTGCTAGTGTAGAACAACAGGTCTTGAGAAGGCACTTGAGAGCCGCCACTGTTCTAGATTATAATCGGCCGATCACTCATAACTAGAAATACTTTCAGCTCCTCTGAGGTGATTCATCTGACTTCTAACTTTGACATTTATTAAGGATGAAATCCTATTGAGCTAAGTAAGCCCAATAGTTCATATTTATGTGGAGGTTGGTCGTTGTTCTTATTGTTTAGCATTGTGATTCGTTTACTCCTTCAATAAATAATGATTCGATGCGTGATATTGCTCATAAAACTTCTTCGGAGTAATTTATAAGAATGGATGTTCGTATAATGATTCACATCTAGATTTAGATCAAATCCCGCAAATATTCGAGCATTTGGTTGTGTGTTAACAAATATTATAAATTAGCTCGACTTGAATAAATTAATCTTGTCACAATGATTTTGATATAATTTTGTGTTAATCAAACTTTTCTTCGGTAGTATCATAAAACAATAGGGGTAATCAATATGTGAATGTAAGATGGAACATGGATTGAAGTTTCAAAATGGGAGGGGCGTCTATTTAGATTAACACAGGGTTAGGTCTCGTGCGTGGATGGACATTCAAGCCGAGAAAAGTGCTACTATGTCGATTGACAAGGAATTTTGATCAATGCAAAGATGTCGGTCAACGTAGGTTATGTCGGTCAAAGTGCTACTAATAATTCCTGCTTACTATCGGAATGCAACCAATCACATCGTCGTAGATCTGAAATATTTACTATGCATATTATTTCCATTCCCTCAAAAAATATGTTTTATTGAGTATAAATTTTGATATTATTTTTCAAAATTTTGAGGGGTGTTACAGATTAGTTGTTGGGTTTCAAAGAGTTGGCAAAATGCCGAAGGAAATAACATAAAGCAGTAATAAATAAATATAAACAATTATAATGGTTGAGGATCCCAATATCCCTACGGCCACTCCTCTACCCACTAGAAAGGAATCCACTAACTTCAACTGCATGTTGTAGCTCAGTACATATTACAATTGTTCTTCACACGAATGATTAAGTATCCACGACTTAATCATTTCTACATGATTCGTTTAAGTTTTACCATGAGCTGCAATCGCTAGACTCAACCTCCTGTAACTTCCACTATCCACATTTCTCATATGCCAGCCATAGCTTCAGTTATTCTGACCAGTTGAGTTTTGTAATACTTCTTTATATAAAGAAGTAAAAATCTGTGAACTTATTGACTAATCCAAAGTCAACAATCTTCTTCTAAAGTCGGTATTGTAAAATAATGACAGATTTATTAATCATGTATTCAAATGACACAATTATCTCGAGCAAGGAAGCTTGGGGAAATTTTGAGATTTCAAAGATGAGTATGTCTTCACTTGCACATCTTATCATTGATTTTCTCACAAATTCATTATTTGGAAACCATCCAAAGGTTTTTTCTTCTAAATTCAATTAGAGTACTTTAGACTCATTTTTTTAATGATGCACGTTGAGAAGGTTGAAAGGACTCTATCCTTTTTGTAGGTGAACGTTGGTGTACAAAGTTGTACTTTTAGTAGATTTTGTCCTTGTTGTCCTATATGGCGTGTCAACCTTATTGACTGGCCCGAGATCTTCTCTTGTTTTTAGAACTATGAGTTAGATATTTTCTTCTTCCTAATAATTGTCAAGTTGGCCAATTATGATCTTTTGTTGACTTGATCATATCTGTCGTTTATCCTTCTTATTATTGAGTCTTCAGCTAACCAGGCCTAAACTAATTACAACATATAGAATCTACCATTTACATCTTATGATTGAATAAATCTAAGTTAAGTCTATGTAAATATTTGCTGACTAAAATTGTTTAATAATCATCAAAACTCCATATTTTTTAAACATTTTAAATATATATCTCTTTTGAAAAATATATAAAAACTATTGCTTAAGCTGATTTTATGAACTTTGGGTCTTATAAGGGCTGTCTATCCTAACTTCTATAACACTGCCTATACTAGAAAGAAAATATGAGGAATAAATTCAATATTATTTTTTTACAAAAATGAGATAAAGATTAAAGTAACAAATAGTCTAAATTGAAATATCAATATGAGAATTGGTGTCAATCAATTAATTAACAATTACTTTAAAAGCTTATCATGTATTTTTCTTCTAGCAAACATATGTATAATTATTCTTTTTAAAGACTATGAAGTTATCTTTAGTTTAATATATGGTAAATGAAAAATAATTTAAATCGAGCGAGGTCAAATTATTCAAAATTGTACGGAGATTTTGTTGTGATTGAATGACAATATATGTCAGTCCCAAATGCAAAATTAGTTAATTCATCAGAGTAAGCGCAAAATAAAATAAGAGTGCTGAAGCATGTGTGTAAATAAGTGGGCCCAAGTTTAGTTTCAAGTTGTTTCTCTAGAAAAGAATAATCGAACATTATTATCCAACTTATAAATATACTCTACCAGTTGGAGTTTGAATGGTTTCTAAGGTTAAAGTAAAACATGTAGAAATAGAGAAATAAGAAATCAACACAAAGGTTGTAGTGGTTTGGGATCTCAATGTCAGTATGTCCAATATTCCTCCTACTGGTATGAAGGAAATCTACTATCCACTATTGTACACGCTTTACAACGTACAATGAATTTTGGCTACATAGTAATATGAGCATCACAATATGTCAATGTTTAACATATCTAGCACGTTAGGCTATTCCTTTTCTGACTTCAACTACCCATGGTATTCGAATACAAGTGATCGTCTTCGTTCTTTTGATCATTTATGTTTTGTAACACGTCTCAAGTACATGTATGCTTCTGTTAAAGGGTTGAGTCCCCTTCAAGAACTTCTAGGTTGGATAAATAATGACTTGGAAGTTAACTATGAAGAATCTTCATAAGTAGTTCCAACAAGCCTCAAGTGCAAAACCACACGTTAGTCTTTAGTATGTCAGCTCAGAAATGTCAAAGGGTTTATTCCTTTTGATCTTCAGCATGAGCATTTACAACCTTTATATTTGAATTCTTCTCGTTAAAGGTAGAAAAGGCTCCTTACTTTTGCAAGTAAACTTTGACATATGAAAATGTACTTTCATGCAGCTTTTCATCTTAGATATAAAATTTGATTGATGTGAAGACGTTCAAAACCACAACACAAGTTGTTGATGGTCTCGGATTTATCAGAGTAGACTCAAATGCACAATAGAAATATAATTTGTCTTGCTTGATAAACTTGCACTTATCCAAGCTGATGGTGATGTGTCAGCTTGGTTTGTCAAATCATTAGTTCAGGTACTTAGTGTCAATTATTCTTAGTGTCAATATTCTGTATATACTACAACACTTCACTATTGAGTTTTAAAGGAAAGCAAGCTCACAAATATTAAAGCAATAAAGAATAAAAAAGGTTATAGTGGTTCGGACCAAAACGTCTTACGTCCACTCTTCAGACACGAGCCTGGTAATTAATTAAGCTTAGAACTTTACAGGTGCTCATACGATATATTGCTTACTGAAGAATGTTGTGTCCTTAATTCCAAAAGCTCACCCGCCTGGTTCTTAATCTTTCTTCACTTCTATCTCCTCGGAGTGTGGGCATACCACTCAACCGCCTCGTCACTAGAATGGGATGTTTATAGTTTCTCCAAAACATCAGCACGACGACAGATTGCCTGTAAGAGTTAGAGTACAAGACGTACTTGACTGTTGTAATCTTACTTGTAGAGAATGATTACCAATAAATAACTTAAGAACATATGTTGTGAGTCTCGTGTTCACTAAAGTGACACACAAAAAGCTTAGACAACCTCGAACATTGAGTAGAGATTTTAGCTCTAGAGAATTCGTAAGCTCTGTAAAAGTGTACGGTTCCATAACCTTCTTCTATTAAAATCTCCGGTATTTATACCCATAAGATTGAAGGTTTGAAATAAATGTCCGTTAGAGACAAATTAGAGGATATCTAAATAGATGTATCTGAAGACTGTTGTTATCGCTAGGTATGTGGTGCTTTTTAGATATTCTGCACCTGTTCTGCCTTATTCTAATGATGACAGTGACGGTTCACCTTTATGTCATATTAATAGTCTCATAAATTTTAGGAATCTTGGACTGACTGTCCTAAGTATCGAAACTTAGAGTTTTGTGCTTGCAGACTTTAAGGAAACTCCAATCCCTAAAGTTTGTACTTGTCATTACGTTCCTCAGATGATTCTCTTTGTCTCATTTTGCTGGGAATAGGACTTTAAGAAATCCATGCTGGTGCCGTCATACTTGCAAGTCCATGCTGATGACATCATCCTTTAGTATATACTCAGTCCATTTTCTGGTAAGTTTGTAGTACAGGTAGGACCATACTTGCTGGTCCTATACTTGGTGAATCCAAACTTATCACTCCAGACTCATATTCCCATAATTGCAAGTTCGGTTCAAACCTTAGTCTATTGAGTCTTCGCGCATTCTAGACTGATTAACCAGTCTAATCTTCAATTAGCTCTAGTTTACAACTTGATACGAATCCTATACAGGACTTTACATTTTTCAACTATACTAGGACTAACTTAGAGACAAACAAAGATGACTTTTACATACTTTGACCCACCAAAACATAATAACTTAAGGAAATTTCGAATAAATTTCCTAACAATTTCCCCCTTTTTGGTATGGTCAAAGCAATCTCTAAAATAAGCGGATGAGGAGCGAAAAAGACTTTCAGAGTATTTACAAGTAATAGAACAATCAATCTATATACTCAAAAAAAATTCCACCTGAAACTCGGCCTACTCTACTTAAGATCTTCCCCCTTAAACTGAGAGAGTTATTGCTCAATTAATGTTTTCAAGTAACTTAAAAGAAAAAATCTTAATTTAATGAGAGTATAATAAGCTTGCCTATTACACTGAATCGTGTAAGTTCAACGAAGTAGATAAAGACCATTTGTTGGACAAAAATTGATTGTCGTCAACAAGTCAGCGTATCCATTAATGTGAGCTTACAGTTACAGGGATAAAATAACTAAAAAATCTCTACAGAACTTTTACAAGTCTATACTAGGCTAATGCTGGTCTTGATCTTCAACGGACTGTTGCTGGTACTATTATTCATTCTCAGTACTACATTGAAGGAAGTGAGTTTGATATTCTGACTAGCTTTCAACTACCTAAGATGTTTAGTCTTTCAGCAGTTCTTCCAGAAAGGGTGTGGACATTTTCTCAGTTTTCACATTCCCCCTTGTGCTTCTTCTTCTGACTAATTGTTTTGCATGCCCCGTTTGGTTGGCATGTAACTTTGAGCAGTCCACCTCGTGGATTTGTAGAAGGAGACCATTTATATTTTCTTCGGATTTCTACTGCTCCTTCGAACAACTCTTTTTTATTTCTTCTGATCTCTTCTGGTCCTTCCTTATTTCTTCCCCCCTCTTTGAACACACCTAAAAAGTGGTTACTTTGGTGATTTCAAGTGGATTCATCTTTCTCTTCATCAAGGAAGAACAAAAAAGATTGGGAATAGATTTGCGAATAAGATGAGTATATAGGAAGTTAAGGGTTATCTTGAGTGATAGATAATTTTGATAAATGAGGACCCCTAATTATAGTGAGAAGAAAATAAGTAGGCTTCAAAATTGAAGGTTGAGATCAAAGATCAGAAAGTCGGATTGACATCTGGGAACTCGAGCAACGGATGGACTGCCCTATCCCTATGACTAGGGTCGTGGGCTGCTATCTCGAGCACCAAAAATGCTGAAGTGGCACGTTGCTATTGGACCAGAGACTGCAACTGACTGTGCACGATCCTGTTGTATTAAATTTGCAATAAATGTCGCGTGTTGCATAAGTGAAACTAAAGTTCAAACATCCCGCCTGAAACATGGTCATCAACCTGGTTGACAAGTCTTGAATACTTTTGAGTCAGTCTAGGCTTATAGCATTAGACCACAAAGTTTTCAGCACAAATCTCAGTCAGCATGGTCTTCAATCTTCAAGAAAAGTGAGAGCTTAGACTCAATTTTAATCCGCATCTCTCCATCTTCAACAACTTCAAAAGATTGAGAGCTAGGACTCTATCTTAGTCCGCTACACGTTGTCTTCAACCACTTTTTTCATTAATGATATGTGTATAAAATGACCTATTATTCGATGTGTGTGCATGATTGTTTGTGTCCATTTTACACTCAAATCTTATGTTTTCTTATGTTTTTGCTTTGTTTTCGTGTTTGGTGTTGTTTGTGTCGTGTAGGATCATGTTTGAGCATATTTCACCATTTTTGGCTAAGTTTTTGTGGAAAATTGATCGATCTGGGTTTAAAGTGAGTGGAAGATCGACCGGGATAAGCAGGGGAGCAGGAGGACGGATTTTAGAGTTGATGCTCCGTCGAGATAGTTTCAGATTAGTTGAGATTTGCTTCTGTTTGGCCCATTTTGACCGATCCCTGCTTTGCTCGAACGATCTGGCTTGTTCAGAGTCAAATTTTGGTTGACCAAGTTCCAGACGGGGTGATCCTACATGGGCTGGTCTGGCAGTTTTTCAATTTTTATCCATTCCAATCGATCCAATCTCAGACGGGGCGATCTAAGAGTCTGAGAACTTAGTATAAAAGGTGGAAAAACAAAATTCAAAAAGGGAGATTTAGACATTAGACAATATTTGAGCGGTTACTCTCTAGAATTCCACATTCCACTCATTCTAAACCTCATCCAAGGAGGATCTAAGGCTATCCAATCAAATTGGAAGATTGAAGATGATCATGGCATAGATCAACACCAAATCCAAGTTATTGGGGGAAATTCCTCTTTTGTTATATCTTTGTAATGGATTTGTGCATTTTTTTCTTTTCAATTGAATTAAGTTAAAGGTATGTCTAGCTAAATACCTTTGGATGTTGGTGGATTGAAACATTGAATCAATTGATTGAGAATGAATTGTATGTTTACCTCCATTCCTATGATTGCACTCACTTGAGCTTTTTCTTAAATCACATAGAATTGGCAGTAACTTACTATGCGTGCGTAAGATACCGAGATTGCAGACAATACACGGGTTGAGGTGTTATCAAAAGTGTAGATGCATATAGGTTATGATCCAATCCCTGTGCAGAGATTGCCTATAGGTCCATCACTTACGGTTTATTTTGAGTGGAATTAGGAGCTATAACGTAACTGTTTGTGTATCTAATTATCATCTACTCTTATCTTGCCAGTCCAAAGGGATATAGGAAGTATAGTGTAGGTTGATAATCTTTAAATGGATTAAATGATTGTTTGCATCTTTCAAACCAATATCTTTGATTCAATGTGGATTTCTACCAATGTCCTTAGTTCATAATTGTTGAATTAAATACCTTGTGGATGATGTCTACATTGCAAAAGTGTGGAAGAGTGAGAATGTTAATGATGAATGTCCAAATGATTCATGTTTTGATTTTAGTTTAGACTAGATAGTTGATTTACTTACATTGCCTAGAATAGATATAAACTCAACGATTGCGTGTTACCTAGCTATTAGCCTTTGCATAAGTATCCCGATACTCTAGTGGGCAAAGAAATAAGTACTCAGATTGACATTTTATTCTTGTATTGCACTAGGAATTCTATCGAGTTTTTAGTGTGATCAAGTTTTGGCGCCTTTGTCGGGGACTTTATTAAATAGACTACTTGACATTGGGGGAAGTATGAAGCTTGTAGGCTAGGTGTTTGTGTTTTTGTTTAAGTGGTTAATTTCTTTGTTTAAACTTGTTTTGTAGTTGGATTGAGAGTGGAGCTGTTGGATTTTGTAGGTGTTGCATGTTAACAAGATCCAAGGCGGTTGCACGAAGAGCAAAAGTCCTGACAAAGGTTTCAAAGAGTTGAGATTGAGTTCGAAAAAATTGGCATGAAGATTGATCATTGTAAAATCTACAAATTAATTATAGCAACAGTGGCAAATAAATTTATAAAGAACCCTAAGTTTATCGAATCTAGGGGAATTGTATAACGAAATTATCCTATGTACTAACTATGATCCTAAGATTCATTGTTTGAGGAAATAGAAAATTGGGGTTTTGATTTGGAAAATAAAGATGACAATACTGAAAATTAAAGAGGTTTTGAAATCAAATTTAAAGGAAAACAGATTCTAGGGAAGAATTTTTATTATGGATGACATGTAAGAACCAATTAATTTAACCGGTGGAATACTACAATAATGCTATATTTCCTTGGTTGGGCAAATATAACCTAGATTACTAATTAGTGACTATCTCCGTTCGGTTTCAAGAACACCAAATTAGTCAATCTGATAAGCAAATCAGTTCAATTCCTATAGCCTAATACATCTCATTGGACAATATAGAGTATATCATGCATTCCTAATCTAATTATCAATATTCATCTTTCAGTCCTTATATCAATAGCTAGACATCTAAATTGATCGTCACCTTTCGGTCCTTAAATTAATCTAGAATTTTATAATTAATAGAGGAATCATGAACCTAATTAATTAATCCTATCATGCATCCATAATAATAGCAAACCCTAGAACCCGCTAGGGTTTCTAGCCACCCACCGCAGATAGAAATCTAAAAGAAAACATATTAAATTGCATAAAAGTAAAGAACTTACAGTAAAAATAAGGGGTTTCGTGTTTACCAACCCTCAAAACTCTAAAAACTAAATTGCAGAATGAAAATATGATCACAGGTCTGAAAAAAATGAAAGGGTTTCTGAAAAAGTCGAATTTACTAAGCTATTTATAGAGGTGGATGTGTATCCTATCAAATCTAGGGCTAAAGATATGATATAATCTGAATTTGATCGAATTTCACGCCAGCACGTTCATGTCGATCGACATAGCTTCCACGTCGATCAACGTGAAACATCCACGATGATCGATGTGGTCCTGTCTCGCCCCTCCTGCGCTCTCACGATTTTGGCCATAACTTCCTCTCCTGAATTTTGATTGACCCGATTTCAGTTGCGTTAGAAAGCTAACTCAAAACTATATCCATTGCCATGGGCCAATAGCCCGAATTCCTTGTGTGTAAGAACGCTTCACTGATACTCTTGCACGTCACTGCTTTTTGAACATTTTTTTAGTGAATTTGGCCTATAACCCACAAGATTCATCTCATTCAAGGGTCGAAAATCTACTACACACACACAATTCAAAAGAGACAGAAAATTCATCAACTATGGAAGAACTCACGGGAAGTGTATCACTCAACTCTCAAGTGTTTAAAGTTTAAATGAAAGCACTCAGCAACATGTATGAAGAAATTTCTACCAAAGGCTTGCAAATTTTCTAATATCTCCACTACTAAAATGTGCACACAAGTCTAGAATCAAAAAGGACTTTCATTAGGTGGTAATGTAGGCTTTTTGTGAATGATAGGGAAAATTTGGCCAAGTGACTAAATTAAGTTGAGTTGATCATTCTCAACCAATACAACCACCATCTATTCATCATCCAACCTTCTCCTTATATTTTCAATAAACTCATTTTTTTTTCTAGCTCATTTTGAATCTCTTATGCTCTTTTTGATAATTTTGTATTCTTTTCTCTTCAGAGAGCTTATGAGAAGTCTAATTATTTCTTTGAGCTTCTTTTTCACACATCTTTTCACCACTACTTTATATTTTCTTATCTCCATCTCACAATCATTCCACCCCATATACCACAACTCAAGACATGAGAGAAACCAATACTTCTTCTTAATCTCATAGACAAGGAAAGAAAATTTTTGTATAGGCTCAAAAGTGGCCAACTAGGGAAAATTTAATGTGAAGGGACATTGTTTAGGGAATTGGGCTATCAAAGATGGCCTAAGATCATTTTCTAAACTTGTGCACAATACGTAGTCTCAACACAGAAAATAGGCAAGTTCTAGAGAAATAAAAACACACATGTGCATCTCACATCAAACGAAATAAGGCTCAAAATCTCACACAAGGGTTTAAAATTTTCTTCCACAGACAATTTCAAATCTGCTCAATCGGCATGCAAGTGTAAGTGACAAATCAATCCTGTCATGCGGTATTCTACATTCATAGGCATCTAACCACAATCACAATCAATTCAAACTCAACCCTCAATCAATGATAATCTCACAATCTCATTCGGGTTATATCAAAACTCAAAATTTTTCCCCATAAAATAACATAAAACTAAAAAAATTAAAGACGGAAAGCAGAATAAATAAAAGATAGAACGTTCCATCTCTTGTCCACATCCCCCAAACTTATTTCCAACTCGAAGAGTGGAATAAGTTTGAAAATCAGACAAAAGAGGGAATGATACTTGGTAGTTGATCTCAAACATCAACTTTTTTTTATCCCCCAGAGTCTTCAAACATCGCGCGATGTGAAATAATTGCTGCTGGCACTTCGCGTTGATCCTCGCTGTGGATCGAAGTGTATCACGCCGGGCTGCTCTGCATTGATCGACGTCAACCTATACTCCAAATATTTTTTTATACTGCAAAACAACTATTTGTGCAAAATAAAAGAAGAAATAACAAAAATTCGAAACAAAAACAAAAATTGAAAAGAAAAATATGTAAAAGGTTGGGTTACCTCCCAACTAGTGCTTCATTTAACGTCGCAACTCGACGATACCTCAAATCACTGCCAGGGAGGTCGAGTCTAGACTCGCTGACCTTTTGCATCCACCATGTAAATCTTTCGGTCTTTGACAATGGTGGTGAGCGCAGAAAAAGGTGGCGTAGTTGACACTTTCACCCCTCCGTTTCCTCGCTCTGACTCAATGGCAGCTGCTTCCTCCTCCTCAGATTCATCTCCTTCTTCAGTAGTGGAGATCCGATTGCACACCGCCTTCTTCTTGCTCTTGTCGATCACAAAGGTGATCTTCTCGTTGTTTGCTCGGAGTGTGATCTCACCTCCTCGATAGTCAATGAGAGCAGCACTGGTGTCAAGAAACTCACGCCCCAAGATCATGGGCATGTTCTCGTCCTCCTTCATCTCGTGCACGACAAAATATGCAGGAAAAATAAGATGGACCACGCGAATGAGCACATCCTCTAGTATACCTTTCGGGCGGGACACAGACCGGTCCGCCATCTGCATGGTGATCGTCGTGTGCCTCATCTCTCCGATGTTGATATGCTTGTAGATAGAGTACGACATCAGGTTGATACTGGCCCCAGTATCACATAGTACTCTCTCGAACGTGTGTCCCCCAATCTCAACCAGAATAGAGAAGCATCCAGGATCGTTTCTCTTGATGGGCAACTGTTTTTGCAGTAGCAGGCTGCACTGCTCGTGGATCTTCACTGTCTCGTTTTCCACGAATTGCTTCTTCCCACTAATCAATTTCTGGAGGTACTTCATGTACCCCAGGATCTCGTTTAGTGCTTCGATCAGCGGGATGTTGATGCTGACCTTCTTTAGATTCTCCACAAATTTGGAGAACTTCGAGTCCTCTTTCTGCTTCATGAACTGCTGTGGGAATGGCATAGGAGGGGGTTGATTTTCAGACTGCCTCAACTTTTTGCCTGGATTGGGCTTCGGCGTCGATCGACGCAGAGTTGCATCGATCGACATGGCTATATCTTTTGCATCGATCGACATAGGAGGTGTGTCGGTTGACGTGGCTCTTTCATCGGTGTCGATCAATGCGGGATGTGCGTCGATCGATGTGGATCCCTCTCCTACGCAATTTTGCTCCTTTTCGCCTGCAAGATCGTTCATAACCATCTCGGGACTCTTGTAGCTCGTTCCAGACCTCAGAGTAATGGCATTCACTGATTTTTCCTTTGCCGGGTTCACCTCTGTTGTACTAGGAAGCTGTCCCGACTTATGCTGATTGCTGAGAGTAGTGGCGATTTGGCTCAGTTGGGTGTCCAACATCTGAAGATGTTTCATCCTCAGCTGCATGTGGTTGGCCATCCCCTTCACTTCGGTTTCTACTTTCCCAAACCGATTATCAGAGCTCTTAATGAATTTCTTGAGAGTCTCCTCCAGCACAAACTTCGTTCTTTCCACAATCTCTCCTCCATTACCTACATCAAAAACGGGTGGAGGGTGCTCTGCTGCAGAGGGGTTAGAATATGCAAAACCAGGGTGACTTCTCCTGATAGCCCTGATTGCCTCATCGGCAGTTATTCTGATAACCACCTCCAATATAGTTTACTTTCGCTCGAACAGTTCCAGATGAATTGCTCACCCCCCACATGATGTAGTCAGCCTCCACGAGTACTATGGCCTTGTTTTTGGCTCTTCTGTAGCGGTAGTTGTGGCTTTTGTTGCTTCCAATTTTGCAATGTCTTCCCGGAGCTTTTTCACTCCAGCAACCACGTCGATTTCTGGCTTTGTCTCGATTGCTTTGACTGGTACCTGCCTCTCGGTCGGCCACTGATGGCTGTTAAGAGCCATATCTACCAGCAATTTCATTCCCTCGGCTCCACTCTTCTTCATTAGGATTCCCCCAGCAGATGCATCAACCAACTCCTTCATGTGTGGAGTCAGCCCTTCGTAGAAATGATAAACCTGCATCTCTAAATCAATCCCATGCCCAGGACAGAGCCGCAAGAGCTCCTTGTAACTCTTCCAGGCCTCATGTAGCGATTCATCATACATCTGTTTGAAATGAGTGATAGCAGCTTTCCTCTTCAGCAGCAGGCTCAGCGGGAAGTAGTTGGTCTGGACTTCTGATCGAAGCTCCTACCATGTCCCTATCATACTTTTATCCAGTCCAGCAAACCAAGACCGCGCCTCGTCTCTGAGTGAGAACGAGAACAGTCTAATTCTGATTACATCCTGGGTTACTCCGTTCTGCTTCACAGTGTCACACACCTCAATGAACTGGTTGAGGTGGGCATATGGATCTTCTACAGCTCTCCCCGCAAACTGATTTTGCTGCACCATCTGAATAAGGCCTGTGCGTAGCTCAAAGTTTTTGGCATTGACGCCAACTCTAAATCCGGCCTACGCTTGTTGTGGAAGAAATTGATCCAAGATGGACCTTTGTGGAACCACAATCTGCCTGTTGTTCAACTCTGCCAGTCTTGCAGCTTGTTCTGCCTGAGTAGCCTGGGCTGCTTGTAGTTGTGCTCTCAGCTTTTGTACTTCATTCACAAATTGCCTCTGCTCCTCGGGAGTCATATTTTGCAGAGGTGCTTCAGTATTCTATGCCATCTCTCGTTGTTTGTCTTTTCCTTTCTTTTTGATAATCCTGCAGGTTGCTTCAATTTCAGGGACAAAAGCCTCGAGTGTTTTTCCTTTGGCTCGCCTGTTCATGCACCTGCGCAAAAAATAGGTAAATATCAGTTCAGCATAGATCGACTTGGCCAAGTTAATCGATGCAGGAGAGTGGTCGGCATCGATCAATGCAAGGTATGCATCGATTGACGCAGCAAGATCGATGTCGATCGACGCGAACCAGGGTCGATCGACGCGGGATGCAGACACGAAAACTCACGCACGAACAAGTACAATAAAATAAAAATCAATCCAGCAAATCCTAGAACGAACTAGTAACAAGATAAAATCTAACAACTCCCCGGCAACTGAAGGGATTCGTGAACTAAATCACAAAGTCCGTTTGCCAAGGATCGTTAATTGGAATATCAAAAATAAATTGCTATGCCTATGAACAATCCTAGCATGCTCCTATATTATTATGCATAAGAAGGTTTATGCGGAATACCTGGATCGATGAACTCTGAAGAACGTGTGCGCGGAGATGCCCTTTGATCTTTCCCACGTACAAAGATTTGATTTTCTAACAGATTGAAGAAATAAATCTATGAAAATAAAATAATTATTTTCCAAAAACAAGGAGAGAGAGAAGAAGAAAAATCCTCCTGATTTGATCTTTTGATCTGTATCCCGACTCGATCTGAAAATCTGTTGAAGATTCTCTATCAGATCCCTTGCCCGGTTGAGAAGCATAATTTCCTCCTCGTTCTCAGATCTTAGTCGATCACCACAGCTCCCAAAACTGGTTTGCTGTGTGCAGCTTATGATCTTGTGGTGTGTTGAGATATGAGGAACTGAGGCCTATTTATAGGAAATTACTGGACTCCTATTGGGCTTGAGTTTCATGGGCCAGACCAGGGACCAAAATGCAAATAGCAAATAAGGCCTATCAATTAATTAATTCCCATATTCAACCCAGAATATAATTAATTAATTAATATTGATTCATTCCACCAGAGAATCAATACTGTCCTATCTATTTGCTACCACATTTTGATGTACGGGTTGCATGGGCTCGATATATCCCCACATTTAAGGTTATAGACATTCGTTAATTAATTTAAGCTCTGACAAGCTATTTAATTAATTAACATCTTATATTCCTGAATCAATCCACTCAAACCTTTTTCACTTATGCTTGAACTTAATCAGCCTGCAGTACATAGCATAACGAACCTTTTGAGCTGTTCAGGGAATGTCACCATCATATACTGGATGTGTTTACCTAGTTCCGGTACCAGACAGTCATATACAAACTGCTATTACCCAAGATACAGATACACAAGCTCAACTAGAACCTTTCACTGCAACTCAAAGTAATACACAATCTGCATATACTTCTGTACCTTCATTTAGGCTTAGGATCTCGTCAAGCCATAGAGATCTAGATTCTTTTAATGTCAGATAAAAAAATCAATCTCGACTTAGGTCCTTATCAATGTGTGCCCCACACCAGCATACCAAGCCATCCAAGATAAGATGCTTATTACTGCGTATGCTGCAGCCTACACCGACAGTTTATCCTAGAACTGTCTCAGCTGTGATAACTATTTATATCTCCCTAGGTCAAACGATCCACACGATCTTCCGTGATCTTCTACACACTGTATGATCTCCCTTTCGACGAGATAAGAGGATAATTGCATTTGCGACACACGTTTGTTAATTCAGACAGGAGATGAACATACAACATTTATGATTCCCAGTATATTAACCAATCAACCTTGTACATAATATACCAATCATAATGCTTTCAGTATATAAATCCATCAATCTCCAACTTATACTCAAAGCATTATACAGGTGCTTTCCAGAGTATAACGCGTCTAAACTAATCTAGCTATTTCATCAAACATTCTACGTGGATAGCTTTGCCCTTAGCCCAAGGTTATGTACATGTATCTCGTAGACCTTCTGAGGCAGAGCCTTTGTGAATGGATCCGCTAGAGTTTTTCTTGTATCAAACTTCTCTACTAGCACATCACCCCTTGCTACGATCTCTCGTATAATATGGTACTTCCTTTCAATGTGTTTTGTTGCTGTGTGAGTTCGTGGTTCCTTTGAATTAGCCACAGCTCCCAAATTATCACAGTATATCGTGATTGACTTGGGTAGCTTAGGAATCACGTCCAACTCCAGAAGGAAGTTTTGAAACCATATCGCTTCTTAAGAAGCTTCACAAGCTGCCACATACTCTGCTTCCAAGGTGGAGTCCGCAATGCACTTCTGCTTTGCACTCCTCCATGATATGGCCCCACCTCCCAATGTAAACACATAGCCAGAGGTGGACTTCTTTTTGTCTCGATCTGCTTGGAAATCCGAATCAGTATAACCCACAGGGCACAACTCCTCACACCGTGGTCCAATGCGTCTGTCCAGGGTTAGACTGGTATCTCGCTACCATGCCTACTGCAAAGAAGATATCTGGCCTCGTACATAGCATTGCATACATGAGGCTCCCCACGGCCGATGGATACGACACGTTCCTCATTTCATCTTTCTCCCTTTGTGTCACTGGACACTGATCCTTGGAAAGATATATGCCATGTCTGAAGGGTAACAGACCTTTCTTGGCAGTTTGCATGCTGAAACGGGCAATCACAGTATCCACATATGATCCTTGAGACAAGGTCAGCATCCTCTTATTGCGCTCCCGCAATACTTTTACCCCTAGGATGTATCCTGCCTCCCCAAGGTCCTTCATATGAAACTGCTCGGATAACCACCCATTTATGCCCGACAATACTTCCACATTGTCGCCAAATAGGAAAATATCATCTACATAAAGTGCAAGGAACACCAAGCTTCCACTGACACATAGACGGTACACGCAACTCTCGTTTGGGCATTGTGAAAATCCATAGGATTTAATCACTTCATCAAAACGTAGATTCCATGACCAGAAGCTTGTTTAAGTCCATACAACGACTTCCTTAGCTTCCAGACCAAATGTTCTTCGCCCTTCTGCACATAACATTCTGGCTGTTGCATATAGATGTCCCTACCTTCTTCAAGGTACCAGTTTAGAAACGCGGTTTTGACATCCATCTGCCAGATTTCTAGGTCCATATGTGCTGCTATGGCTAGGAGTATACGAATGGACTTAAGCATGGCTACCGGTGAGAAGGTCTCGTCATAGTCTACACTTTCTTTTTGACTATAACCCTTCGCCACCAGCCTTGCTTTAAAAGCTGTAATTTCACCATTCGCTCTTTTCTTTCTTTTGTATACCCATTTGCACCATATGGCTCGATAGCCATCTGGCAAATCAGTTTTCTGGTATACATCCATAGCCGTAATGGATTCTATTTCAGAATCCATGGCGATCAGCCATTTGTCTGCATCCTTATCAGATACCACCTCGTCATATGTCCAAGGATCGGTATCATCCAGTCCATTTTCCGGGATCAAGTTGGAAGACTCTCCCACGAACATGTACCTTTCGGGTTGGTGGACAACCCTCCCACTGCGATGAGGTATCTGAACCGTGTCAGTAGTTGGCACAGTACGCGTTGGTCCCATACCTTGCATTAGTGGCAGTGTTGGTATAGCCTCACCTGTTGTAGGTGGATTTACCATTACACTGGGCTTTCCTGATGGAATTGCTTCCTTGTCCTCAAGCTCGTGGAGGAAAATTTCACTCTTGGATCTGTGGTTTCTTAAATATTTGTCCTCCGAGAATCTCGCGTTGGTACTGACAACGACTTTCTGATTCTCAGGACAATAGAAGTAACCACCTTTCGTTTGCCTGGGATATCCTACAAATAGCATCAGCTTACACCTACTTTCTAACTTATCAGGTTCCTTTGTCAGCACATATGCTGGACAACCCCAAACCCTCACTCTGTTCAAACTTGGCTTTCGCCCATACCAGAGTTCCAGAGGTGTTTTAGGAACTGATTTAGAAGGTACCAGGTTAAGCAAATAGGCCGCTGTCTCCAAGGCATATCCCCAAAATGATATCGGCAAGCTTGCATAACTCATCATCGACCTGACCATTTCCAAGAGAGTCCTATTTATTCTTTCCGCTACACCATTTTGTTGAGGGGTTCCTGGTGCAGTCCACTGGGATGTAATCCCGTTATCTGACAAGTACTGCAAGAACTCGTTACTGAGGTATTCTCCACCACGATCTGATCATAGTGTCTTGATATTCTTACCTAGCTTCTTTTCTACCTCAGTCCTAAACTCTTTGAATTTCTCAAAGAATTCAGACTTATGGCGAAGCAAATAGACATATCCGAATCTTGAGTAATCGTCAATGAAAGTGGTGAAATACTCATAACCTCCACGAGCTTGCTTGGACATTGGTCCACATAAGTCAGAGTGGATCAATTCCAACAAATTCTCTACTCGAGACTGACTTGCTTTAAAAGGTCTGGTCGTCATCTTTCCTTCTATACAGGACTCACATTTTTGATGCGGTACCACTTGGAAAAAATCCAAGAGCCCATCGCATGCTAATCTTTTAATCCTCTTTAGATTGATGTGACCTAGTCTCAAGTGCCAGAGATATGTTTGATCCTCATCGGAAGAAAACTTTCTCTTTAAATGATTATTATTATTGGATGAGTTTGCAACATTCACGGAAGATTTATGCATACAATCAATGATATAGAGAGAGTCAATCAGTTTACCATGACAGATATCACCGTTATTACCAATGATAGAAACTCCACTATAAAAAATAACTGAATATCCATCACAAAATAACTTGGAAACTGAAATTAAGTTTCGCCGAAAAACCGGCACATATAAAACATCTCTCAAAATCACAACATTGTTTTCAAAGCATAAAGTAAAATCTCCAATGGCTACTGTTGAGACTCGTTCTCCGCTGCCCATTGAGATGGTAAACTCTTCATGCTTCAGCTGCCTTGTCAGCCTGAACCCCTGCAAAGTATAACAAACATGGTCAGTATCTCCAATATCCACTACCCAAGAATGGGTAGAAACCGATGCTAAACATGTTTCCGTTATAAATGCACATGACGCACCTTGTCCAGTCTTCCTGACTTGACAATCTTTCTTCCAGTGACCAGCCTTGCCACACCTGAAACACTTGTCTCTTTTAGCAGGCACGCCTGGTGTCCTTCTTGACTTTCTACCAGAAGTTGTACCTTTGGCTTTCTTCTTAAACATTCCTTTGCACCTCTTGCCAACCAGCGCAATAGGACGATTGCTAGAAGTAGCCAAAGCAACTTTTTCTGGCAGCTTGACTAATTCCGCTGCCATCAAGTCATTGAGTAGCTCGTTAAGAGTCTACTCTTTCTTGTTCATGACAGCATTCAGTCTAAAGTTCTCATAGGACTTTGGCAGAGAGTTGAGGATGATATCAACCTGCGCTTCTGCATTGATACCGCCTCCGTGCAGCGTGAGCTCATCCATAAGATGAGTCATGCCGACCACGTGCTCTCTGACCGAGCTACTTTTTGCCATTTTCTTTCCCATGATTTCCCTCATGAGATTGAATCTGACTGCTCGGTCTGATTCACCATAGGTCGCTTTAAGGTTGTCCATTATGTCACTAGCATTATTATATGAATGATGCTGTTGTGCAAGTACCTTGGACATAGTAGTCATCATATAGCATTTCACTATATTGTTTGACTTGAGCCACTTGTTGTAGTAGCTCCTTTCCTCATCAATCGACGCATTAGTAAGATCAGCCAGACGAGGCTTATCGAGGACAAACTTGTGCTCCTCTGCGACAAGGATGTAATCCAAGTTGCGTTTCCATTCTTGGAAATTGGGACCGGTTAATTGGTTTTGTGCTAAGATATTGATTACATTCGGTAAAGACATGTCTAAAAACAATAAATTAAAAATAGAAATTAAAACATAGTCGCAAACTATTGAAACAATTAAATATTAAAACCTTATGATAAAGCAATATTAATGTTTCCTCCAATTTGCCTAAGTATTACTATTGCAAGCCACACATGTGGACGTTTACAACAAAACACTTAACCAGACTGCATCTTTCAATTCCAGTCCTTTAATTCCAATCCATGCCCCGGTTCCTTAGACAAATGGAATTAATAATTGGAGACTAACTTAAGACCATATTATCCTACTGAGCAGGGACATCACAAATGAGTTATACTCTGGATAACATCTAAGCTAGCTTACCACCAAAGCCAGCCCTCCCATATAAGGATATATTAGAACACACCCGATCCCTATAATAAGGTTGTCTCATTTAATTAAATCCCTAGAGAACTTATGAAAATTCAATACGCAAGTTACACATGTAGACATTTACGCATGAGCTCCCACTTCTCACATGAAATAAATGTTTGTTTTAAGAAATCCTATCTATTAGAACTTATGAATAATAAATCAAGTAAGCTACACATGTAGACGTTTACGTAATAAATTACCCACTTCCAATAAAGGATCGCTTTGTGGAGGTCTTACTAAATTATTAGCTTAGTAATTTTAGTTCATAAGGTTTAATTGCACAGATTATTTTATGTAGCCATAATTATAACATTGCTAAAATTCTATCATGCAAGGCATGAACCCCGAATTTATAGTTATAATTAATTACATAAAATAAATCATATAGCATACTTTAAAGATGTAAATAAAAGCAGTAAACGTGCTCCTATTATCTACAACATGCTTGTATGCTGCGCAATTAAATTAAACACGTATATCATGCGAAGACAAATAATAAAGTAAATAAAAAAATGTCCTCGTGGCCCCACGATAAGAATTAAAAATTAATTCTAACTATTACAAGTTGGCTCCCACTACTTGGATTGAGATCTGAATTCATTTTCCAAATTTGGGCCTCCGAGGGTTGATTTATCGGAAAATTGGACAACTGGGCCAGTTAACCAAATCGCGGACCTAGGCACACATTGCAAGCCAAATAGTTCGTGAGAACTTAGCCCGACGAGCCACCACCGGCGAATCACAACCACCGGCAACTCGCCGCCACCGTGAGGGCTCTCGGAGTCGCGCAACAGCCATGCACGTACGTGCATGGTTGTAGCCCGCAATCCGTCTCCTCCGGCCGTTGCCCGTTTCGCATGCCACTGCCCCGACTTGCCCCGTCCATCACCCAAACTACCGTTAACTCTTCTTCTCCATCGTCGGCCTCCGTGACTCACCGGAATCGCGCATGAATGGAATCAGGGCTCGCACGAACCACGCAAAAAACCCTAGGGTTTTTCTGCATTTCGGCCGCACGCCCAGCCCTGTCGCCGACCAGCCTGCGTCGCCGGCCACCCGCACCACCTGCTTCGCCCGCCGACGTCGACCGAGGGGGGAGATGCGCCGCCATTGCGCGCGTAGGGTCGCGCAAGCCTGCTGCACGCGCACGCGCGGAAACTAGGGTTCTGCCGCTTCGCGCGCGTGCCCTGGCCACGTGCCGTCGTCCCGGTCGTCTGCCCCAGCCTCCCTCGCACCGTCGACCTGGCCCAGAGCCGCCGCACCAGCCCTGGCCGGCGTCGGGCTGCGCAGCGCTCGCCTGCATGTGTGCGCAGGCACCAGCTCTGTGCGCAGGCACCAGCTCGCCGCACCAGCTCTGTGGCCCCGCTGCGCGCCCAACTGCCGTGCCCCGCCATGCCTAACCGCCGTGCTTGGTCTCCCGCCGTGCCGGCACTATCACGCGTCGTGCGGCCCTTTGTTCTTCGTTCTACGTGTTCTTCACGTTCTTCGTTTTCCGTTTTACAGATTTAATTATTACATAAAAGATTACATTGAATAATCCTAATTACAATCTAAAAATCTAAATCTAACCATGGATTTATCTCGTGGGTGAAAAACGAATCCATATAAAAGGGCGGATTAACCCGAAAACCACGAGGACAAAAAACATACAATCTCCTTATAGCCCTGATTGCCTCCTCGACAATTATTCTGATAACCACCTCCAATATAGTTTACTTTTGCTCCAGCAGTTCTAGATGAATTGCTCGCCCCCCACATGATGTAGTCAGCCTCCATGGGTTCTATGGCCTTTTTTTGGCTCTTCTGTAATGGTAGTTGTGGCTTTTGTTGCTTCCAATTTTGCAATGTCTTCCCGGAGCTTTTTCACTCCAGCAACCACGTCAAATTCTGGCTTTGTCTCGACTGCTTTGACTGGTACCTGCCTCTCGGTCGGCCACTGATGGCTGTTAAGAGCCATATCTGCCAGCAATTTCATTCCCTCGGCTCCACTCTTCTTCATTAGGATTCCCCCAGCAAATGCATCAACCAACTCCTTCATGTGTGGAGTCAGCCCTTCGTAGAAATGATAAACCTGCATCTCTAAATCAATCCCATGCCCAGGACAGAGCCGCAAGAGCTCCTTGTACCTCTTCCAGGCCTCATGTAGCGATTCATCATACATCTGTTTGAAATGAGTGATAGCAGCTTTCCTCTTCAGCAGCAGGCTCAGCAGGAAGTAGTTGGTGTAGAATTCTGATCGAAGCTCCTCCCATGTCCCTATCATACTTTTATCCAATCCAGCAAACCAAGACCGCGCCTCGTCTCTGAGTGAGAACGAGAACAGTCTAATTCTGATTACATCCTGGGTTACTCCGTTCTGCTTCACAGTGTCACACACCTCAATGAACTGGTTGAGGTGGGCATATGGATCTTCTACAGCTCTCCCCGCAAACTGATTTTGCTGCACCATCTGAATAAGGCCTGTGCGTAGCTCAAAGTTGTTGGCATTGACGCCAACTCTAAATCCGGCCTACGCTTGTTGTGGAAGAAATCGATCCAAGATGAACCTTTGTGGAACCACAATCTGCCTGTTGTTCAACTCTGCCAGTCTTGCAGCATATTCTGCCTGACTAGCCTGGGCTGCTTGTAGTTGTGCTCTCAGCTTTTGTACTTCATTCACAAATTGCCTCTGCTCCTCGAGAGTCATATTTTGCAGAGGTGCTTCAGGATTCTCTGCCATCTCTCGTTGTTTGTCTTTTCCTTTCTTTTTGATAATCTTGCAGGTTGCTTCAATTTCAGGGACAAAAGCCTCGAGTGTTTTTCCTTTGGCTCGCCTGTTCATGCACCTGCACAAAAAATAGGTAGATATCAGTTCAGCATCGATCGACGTGGCCATGTCGATCGATGCAAGAGAGTGGTCGGCGTCGATCGATGCAAGGTATGCATCGATCGACGCAACAAGATCGATGTCGATCGACACGAACGAGTGTCGATCGACGCGGGATGCAGACACGAAAACTCACGCACGCACACGTACAGAAAAATAAAAATCAATCCAGCAAATCCTAGAACGAACTAGTAACAAGATAAAATCTAACAACTCCCCGGTAACTGAAGGGATTCGTAAACTGAATCACGAAGTCCGTTTGCCAAGGATCGTTAATTAGAATATCAAAAATAAATTGCTATGCCTATGAAAAATCCTAGCATGCTCCTATATTATTATGCATAAGAAGGTTTATGCGGAATACCTGGATCGATGAACTCTGAAGAACGCGTGCGCGGAGATGCCCTTTGATCTTTCCCACGCACAAAGATTTGATTTTTTAACAGATTGAGGAAATAAATCTATGAAAATAAAATAATTATTTTCGAAAAACAAGGAGAGAGAGAAGAAGAAAAATCCTCCTGATTTGATCTTCTGATCTGTATCCCGGCTCGATCTGAAAATCTGGTGAAGATTCTCTATTAGATCCCTTGCCCGGTTGAGAAGCAGAATTTCCTCCTCGTTCTCAGATCTTAGTCGATCACCACAGCTCCCAAAACTGGTTTGCTGTGTGCAACTTATGATCTTGTGGTGTGTTGAGATCTGAGGAACTGAGGCCTATTTATAGGAAATTACTGGACTCCTATAGGGCTTGAGATTCATGGGCCAGACCAAGGACCAAAATGCAAATAGCAAATAAGGCCTATCAATTAATTAATTCCCATATTCAACCCAGAATATAATTAATTAATTAATATTGATTTATTCCACCAGAGAATCAATACTGTCCTACCTATTTGCTACCACGTTTTGAGGTACGGGTTGCATGGGCTCAGTATATCCCCACATTTAAGGTTACAGACATTCGTTAATTAATTTAAGCTCTGACAAGCTATTTAATTAATTAACATCTTATATTCCTGAATCAATCCACTCAAACCTTTTTCACTTATGCTTGAACTTAATCAGCCTGCGGGACTTAGCATAACGAACCTTTTGAGCTGTTCAGGGAATGTCATCATCCTATACTGGATGTGGTTACCTAGTTCCAGTACCAGACAGTCATATACAAACTGCTATTACCCAAGATACAGATGTACAAGCTCAACTAGAGCCTTTCACTGCAACTCAAAGTAATACACAATCTGCATATACTTCTGTACCTTCATTTAGGCTTAGGATCTCGTCAAGCCATATAGATCTAGATTCTTTTAATGTCAGATAAAAGAATCGATCTCGACTTAGGTCCTTATCAATGTGTGCCCCACACCAACATACCAAGCCATCCAAGATAAGATGCTTATTACTGCGTATGCTGCAGCCTACACCGACATTTTATCCTAGAACTGTCTTTGCTGTGATAACTATTTATGTCTCGCTAGGTCAAACGATCCATACGATCTTCTGTGATCTTCTACACACCGTATGATCTCCCTTTCGACGAGATAAGAGGATAATTGCATTTGCGACACACGTTTGTTAATTCAGACAGGAGATGAACATACAACATTTATGATTCCCAGTAGATTAACCAATCGACCTTGTACATAATATACCAATCATAATGCTTTCAGTATATAAATCCATCAGCAACGGCGCCAATTTGATCACTGTAAAATCTACAGATTAATTATAGCAACAGTGGCAAATAAATTTATAAACAATCCTAAGATTATCAAATCCAGGGGAATTGTATAAAGAAATTATCCTATGTACTAACTATGATCCTAAGATTCATTGTTTGAGAAAAATAGAAAATCAAGGTTTTGATTTGGAAAATAAAGATGACAATACTGAAAATTAAAGAGGTTTTGAAATTAAACTTAAAGGAACACAGATTCTAAGGAAGAATTCTTATTATAGATGACATGTAAGAACCAATTAATTTAACATGTGGAATACTGCAATAATGATATATTTCCATAGTTGGGCAAATATAACCTAGATTACTAATTAGTTACTATCTTCGTTCGGTCTCAAGAACACCAAATTAGTCAATTTGATAAGCAAATCAGTTAAATTCCAATAGTCTATTACATGTCATTGGACAATATAGAGTATATCATGCTTTCCTAATCTCACTATCAATATTCACCTTCCAGTCCTTCTATCAATAGCTAGACATCTAAATTGATCGTCACCTTTCGGTCCTTAAAGTAATATAGAATTACAAAATAAACACAGGAATCATGAACCTAATTAATTAATCCTAACATGCATCCATAGTAATATCAAACCCTAGAACCCGCTAGGGTTTCTAGCCACTCATCGCAGACAGAAATCCAAAAGAAAACATATTAAATTGCATAAAAGTAATGAACTTACAATAAAAATAAAGGGTTTCAAGTTTCCTAACTCTCAAAACTCTAAAAACTAAATTGCAGAATGAAAATATGATCAGAGGTTTGAAAAATATGAAAGGGTTTGTGAAAAAGTCAAATTTACTAGACTATTTATAGAGGTGGATGTGTATCCTATCAAATCTAGGGATAAAGATATGAAATAATCTGACTTTGATCAAATTTCCGTCCCAGCAGGTTTGCGTCGATTGACGTGGCTTCTACGTCGATCGACGTAAAACATCCACATCGATTGATGTGGATTCCATGTCGATCGATGTGGTCCTGTCTCGCCCCTCCTACGCGGTCTCACGATTTTGGCCATAACTTCCTCCCCGAACTCTGATTGACCCGATTCTAGTTGCGTTGGAAAGCTAACTCAAAGCTATATCCATTGCCATGCGCCAATAGCCCGAATTCCTCATGTGGAAGAATTCTTCACTGCTACGCTTGCACGTCAATGCTTTCGGAATGGTTTTCTAGTGAATTTGGCCTATAACATGTAGAAACACACCAAAACACGCATAATACCACCCAATGTAGACTCATGCATAAAATTTATATATAAACTCAATAAAACTACATAGAATAGTAGAAAATAATATAGAGAAATTAGTAAAATAATGAACTTGTCAAAGACAAAGGGAGAATAGATGAACTTGAAAGGCAACTCGAGGAGATGAGAGCTATTATGAATGGAAGGAATGAACCAAGGAGGCCTCTCCAAAATCTCTTCTGGCCTCAAGGTGCCCATGCTACGGATTATCCTAATGCCCATATCTCGCAGTTTCTTGAGATTACTGTCACTATAAGGATCAACCAAGTACCTCAAGATCATATCCGGAAGAGGTTGTTTTCATTTTCGCTAAGAGATGGGGCTAGACATTGGTTTGAGGGCCTTGACAAGTCGAGCATCCATACTTGGGAGGAGCTTCGAGAGAAGTTCTTATTCAAGTTCTTTCCTCTGAGTCTTACGTTGAAAAGGAGAGTCGATATCACATCCTTTGGGCAGAGGTACGATGAGCCTTTGTATGAGGCTTGGGAACGTTTCCGTGATTTACTCCGACAATGTCCAAGGCATGGGTTTTCTAGAAGCCAACAAATATGCTAGTTTTATGGGGGTCTCAATTACAAGACAAAGATTTTCATGGATGCGTCATCCAGAGGTGTGTTCCTTAATCAAGAAGAAGAAGCAGCATGGAGGATGATTGAGAGAATTGCCGATAACAGCTATCAATGGCCTAGGGAAAGGACGGAGCACAAAGTGGTTACAACAGTTAGAGGGAAAAGTGAGATTGAAAAGTTAAAAGCTCAAATATCATTAATGCAAGTGAATATGGAGGAATTAACTTTGGTTAATGAGAGGTAGGTGGATGACTATGGAGGAGAAGTTTATACTATGGAGCATAATTGGAAAAATCAACAAGTAAGTGTTCTTGAACCATATGGAGGAGGGTATCCTTATAGCACATGGCAAAGGCTAACCTCCTATTCACAACCCAATTGGAATCAACAATATTTTTCCATATTTAGAGGATAGAAAGGAGACAAGAGAAATGAATAAGAAAGCTGAACGGAAATGTGAAAGATATGAAGGGTTATTTGAAGAAATTAAGTCTCAAATCTCCAACATTGCACAACAATTGAGTTGGAAGGATGAAAGATGTTCTTTGGAAGAGGAATGTGGAGCTATTACAACCCGGAGTAGATACTCATATGAGGGACCGGAGAACGTTGTCCAAGGAGACGAAAAGGAGAAAGTGGTTAGTGGAACTAAAAAGAAGGTGACATTCAAGGAGGAGAAAGAATATGTGCCAAGTGAAGAAAAGGCAAAAGAAGTCGTAGAAGAAAAGCTTACGGAGACTTAATCCGGATTTCCTATGCCATTTACACAACGGTTCGAGAAGAGTAGAAAGAATAAGAAGTTCACACCATTTCTTGAGCATATGAGTAAAATTCAAATCAATCTTCCTTTGTTGGAAGTTCTTTAAGAAATGTCTGGTTACATAAAAATGTTGAAAGAAATGTTTACTCAAAAGAGTAAATACGGGATTGGAGAATATGAAACGGTGTATTTGTTTGAGGAATGTAGTGCCGTGATTCAAAGAAAGGTGCCTTTTAAGAGGCAAGATCCTGGGAGTTTTACAATTTCTTATGTCATTGGTGGCTTCGAGGTGACACGGGCGTTGTGTGATTCGGGGGCAAGCATTAACTTAATGCCCTTGTCTCTCTTTAGGAAGTTTGAAATTGGGGAGATCAAACCAACTACTATGACACTCCAAATGGCAGATCGATCTTTGTCGTATCCCAAGGGGATTGTAGAGGATGTCTTAGTTAAGGTGCGTAATTTTATTTTCTAGGCGGATTTTGTTGTGCTTGACATGGAGGATGATGGAGATGTTCCTATAATCTTGGGAAGACCAGTTTTGTCTATTGGAGGGGCATTGTTTGATATGAAGAATGGTGAGTTAACCTTCCAATTTGATGGCCGGAGGATTACATTCTCCTTTCCAGAGGCCATGAAGAGAAGCATGGGGGATGACAATGTGGAGAATTGTAACATGGTGAAAGTAGTGTAATCTACAAGCTACGATGAAGGAGAAGGAAGAGAACCCTTGGAGGAGGTATTACAAAATTTTTATTCTATGGAGAGTGTTCAAGAACAGGAAGAGGAAGTAAGTGAGAAGCATGCTGCGGCTAAAAGTTCAATTAAATTAAAACTCTAACTACACAAGAATAATATTTGTCAAATCCAGGTCCTTCCCCGCTTCGCCCGCTAGAATACCGAGATACTATAGCAAAATCCTATAGCTAGGCATGATACAATCGTTGAGTAGTTTCTAACAATCTAAGCATTTAATCTAAACCTATGCTAACAATATATGACTAACATGGAATTAAACAAATAATCATCAATTGATCAATACTTTCCCAAATCGGTAAACCAAGACAATCAAATTCTCAAATTAGGAAGATAGGATGTTGATATGAGTGTAGATGCAATAAAATTAGGTTCATCATTGATGTAAACACATTTTAATCCCTAGGAGATTGAGCAATCGACCCTACACTCGTTAACCCCTTGTCACGGCGAGCTAATGGTTGATGATCTAAGACTTGCAAACCATCACGTTATTAAGCCCTAGACCACTCCAAATAGTTCGTCAATTATTCCCCTACGACCTAGCCCCGCACATGGATTGGAACTAAAATCGTATGAATATACACTATTCACGACGATTCCGCCCGCGTATTGTCTGCAGCGTTCACATCAATTACCTCCTAAGCTGGCTCTTACCTACACCTAGGAGATAAGGAACAAGTTCTAGTGCAATTCAAGCTCTCAAAGGAAAGTAAACAAACAATTCTCAAACCAAATGATCATGCATCCTTACTCAAATCAACATCCAAAATGAATTAGAACATCATACCTTTCAATTGTACAAATACAAAGTTGAATTCAATTACATCCATCACAATTTGAAAAGTAGAGATTGAAATCTTCCCCAATTGGATTTGTATGCCTTGATCTACCACCTTGAATCTTCACTTCTCTTCCAAGGATTGGTGAATTAAGCTCTTAGATACTCTAGAATTTGGATGAATCGTGATAGGAAATGGAATCTCGGAGAAATTCTAACTAGATTTATGAAAAATGACAAAAAGACCTTCAAATAACTGCCTTTTCCGCTTTTATAGGCAAGCAAACAGGGCCTCGGATCGCCCGGTCGAAGTATGGCTCGCCCGGTCGAAGTTAGAAACTATCACAGATCAAGAGAAAACCGACCAGGCTCGGCCGGTCGAAGCTGGCTTGGCCGAGCCTGCTCTCTGTTGGCCTGGCTCGGCCGGTCGAGCCCTCTGAACCCTTCTGAACCTTTGCTCGGCCGGTCCTGCCTCTGCTCGGCCGGTCGAGCCCTCTAAAAGCCCCGCTCGGCCGATCCTGCACCCGCTCGGCCGGTCGAGCTCTCCAAACTCCAAACACGTGCGATTTACCTCCGAAACTCCACCAAAAATGCTCGTTTATGCCCAAAACCTATCCTACCACATCCAAAACACAAACACGAAAACACAACCAAAATACGACAAAAACATATGATACGGGAGTAAAATAGCCACAAACAAGCATGTGCACACATCAAAATATAGGTCATTTTACGCACGTATCATAATCCCCCAAACTTGAACCTTTGATTGTCCTTTATCAAATCAAAGTAAAGTAATTAATCTACCTCATGCAATACCTCATAGCTCATCATAGTTATCTTAGCATGTTCAAGTAAAACGAGATTATCACCTAACTTTGTAACACGGTTAATGCTAAGGACATGTACCACTCATCAAATATGGATACAAGAAACGAAGACACTCCCTCACGTGTTTAGGGATGATGATATTCACACATTCACAAGATATCATGCTTGATTTCCATAGGCTTGCATCCATTCTCACCACTATACTACAATGATTTAGTTTCTAGAATCAAAAAGGTCTTTTCACGGGTTGTAACGTGGCTAACTAAAAGGTGGGTGGTTTTGGGCCAAAGTGACTAAACTTCTCAATTTTCCAAAACCCCCAAACTTGTTCTTTCCGAACCACTACAAACCCCTGAGGCTTTTCATTTCACAACACATTTTTTCTTTTCTCTTTTTTTTCCCTTTTTTTTTCTTTTTTTTTTATTTTTCTCTTTTCTTTTCTTTTTCATCATTTTCAAATGCACCATCATTCACTCATTTTGTTGGTGCCTCTCTTTCCAAACACTTGCACCAAAATTTTGTAGGTGCTCATTTTTCTAGGATCAACAACAATCCCTTATTTCATATCTTTCATGCCTCAATATTTCCCATCAATTCAAATTCAATCACTTCCCAACCCAACTCTCATCACCGTATTCACCCTCATACACTCTTTCCCCCCAACATGATCCTAATTATATCAAAGAAGATTCACCAAATAAGCTCAATCACGGGGTCAAAGATACGAAAGGCAAAATAATGATAACAACCACCTTATACTCCCGGTGTGAAAGGTAGGACTAAGAAACGATGGCCTAAGATCATTTTCTAGTTACACACTCATGCCAATAGATAGAGAACGGATGCAAGTTCTAGATCTCGTACTCTCAATCGTGCCACTCACAATCGAAATAGATATGACAATATCATAGCTCAAACCTCACAACTTTTTGTCAAGTCCTATGCATTAACCACATACAAAACTCGGCAATTCAAAAGTTAAACTTAAAACATGCTTCGAAAACTAGATTACGCCCTATCATAAGTTGAGGTAGACATCAAACTCCACTAAGTAAATCATGATTAAATCTCAAGTCTAGTTCGAGTTCATCACACACACACACAAGCACACAACATCCTAACAACAATCTACATCCCAAAACACAAATGTAATAAAACTAAATTGTATGAAAGACGATAGAAAATGTTACCCATCAGTAGGCACGATCACCGCTCTCCATTCCTTATTTGCACCTAATACAAAGCATACACCACCAAACAATTGAGCATAAACTAGCCGATAAAATTCTCATTTCCACCAATATCCACAAACCAATTATCAACAAAAAATACAACAATATCCACCATTTCCACCATTCATTCCAAACCATAACACATCCACATGCCAAAACCAAATAGAAAGAATTAACACATGTAAACTTGCCAAAATATTCCATCCATACATCATATAAAATCATCCAAATCATCATTCAAATCCAAATCCAAAGTAGAAGTAAATCATAGTACAACCCAATCGAAACAAATCCAATAAAGGGACAATATCCAACAACTAAACTAAATGCAAGATAAATGATAGGAGATGGAGAAGAATAAACCGAGGCACCGGCTACCGGCACATCCCCCCAAACTTAGTCAAGTGAGACTAAGTTTGCAAAAATGGTGGACGGTGCATCGTCACTCCTCTCGATCTTGTAGTTCCTCCTACAAACACAAAACCAAACAAACTAGACATTTATTCAAAATCAAAGCAACTAGAAGCAATTAAACAAAAGAAAGAAAATTGGTTGGGTTGCCTCCCAACAAGCGCTTCATTAACATCGGTAGCTAGACGACCTTACCACATCACTCATTATCAAAAATTGTGTGGGTTTTTAATACACCTTTCTCCCTTAATTTGCATTTACTTGGGAGCAATTTGTCCAAGGCAATCTTTCTTTCACCCCTAACATCTCTCCAAGGAGGATTGATTATCTTATTGAACTCGAAGTGCATGAATATGTGCTTCTTCTTTGAAGTGATCCTTAAGACATTCTCCAAACTAATCCCGACTTCAAGAAATTCATTGATCCATTCATCCAATGCACTCACCATTCTCTCCTCAACCTTGCCTACTTCCCAAGTTGACATTCCCCGCTTCAACCTATCCTCATTCTCCTTGTTTATTGTCGGCTTTTCCTCTCCTATGAAATGTTCCAATGCCGGTATTGTTGGAATCTCTTCCAGTGAAAGCTCCTCTATTCTATCTCCTTCTATGTTCTTCACCGTCTCCTCGGTGCCTTCCTTCTTGAGCTCTTCTTGATGAACACCCATTATCTCTTCACTAATGATTTCTCCGGTTTCCTCATTTTCTTTGCCATCTCCTAATGTTTCCTTGGGTTTCATATCTATATTCGCACTCTCATCCTTCTCCATACTTTCAAAAATTTGTGCCGGCTCTTTGATATCTTCATTCACCTCATCAACTTGAAGTCTTACTTCTCTTTCGCTTGCCGGTTCATCTTCTTTCTTCACCTCTATTTCTTGTCTTTCCTCATGCTCTTTCCTTGATCTTTTCAACACTTTAAGTTCTTCTTGCATGAGCTCTAATTGTCTCCTCCACAAATAATCATCATGAGATTCCTTTACAATATCTACCATTTGAGAAGCTCTGTCCTCCTCCGACCATTGGTTACTACATTGAAACATTTCCTCATACACGTTTCGGATAGGCATTCGCGGTCTTTGTCTTTGCATGATGAGGTCTCTAATCTCCTCCAATTGCCTTTGCACAGTAATAAGTCTCTCCATGTTAGACACCTACAAGAGTTCAACAAAGGCAAGTCTCCAACAAAAACAAAAATCCAAAAGAAAACAAAATTAGAACAATTATCAAACAAATGTTAGTACAATATTCACACAAACAAAAACACAAACACCTAGCCTACAAGCTTCACTTTTCCCCCAATATCTAGCAACCTACTAAATGAAGTCCCCGGCAACGGCACCAAAACTTGCTGCGGCTAAAAGTTCAATCAAATTAAACCTCTAACTACACAAGAATAATATTTGTCAAATCCAGGTCCTTCCTCGCTTCGCCCGCTAGAATACCGAGATACTATAGCAAAATCCTATAGCTAGGCATGATACAATCGTTGAGTAGTTTCTAACAATCTAAGCATTTAATCTAAACCTATGCTAACAATATATGACTAACATGGAATTAAACAAACAATCATCAATTGATCAATACTTTCCCAAATCGGTAAACCAAGACAATCAAATTCTCAAATTAGGAAGATAGGATGTTGATATGAGTGTAGATGCAATCAAATTAGGTTAATCATTGATGTAAACACATTTTAATCCCTAGGAGATTGAGCAATCGACCCTACACTCGTTAACCCCTTGTCACAGCGAGCTAACGGTTGATGATCTAAGACTTGCAAACCATCACATTATTAAGCCCTAGACCACTCCAAATAGTTCGTCAATTATTGCCCTACGACCTAGCCCCGCACATGGATTGGAACTAAAATCGTATGAATCTACACTATTCACGACGATTCCGCCCGCGTATTGGCTGCAGCGTTCACATCAACTACCTCCTAAGCTGGCTCTTACGTACACCTAGGAGGTAAGGAACAAGTTCTAGTGCAATTCAAGCTCTCAAAGGAAAGTAAACAAACAATTCTCAAACCAAATGATCATGCATCCTTACTCAAATCAACATCCAAAATGAATTAGAACATCATACCTTTCAATTGTACAAATACAAAGTTGAATTCAATTACATCCATTACAATTTGAAAAGTAAAGATTGGAATCTTCCCCAATTGGATTTGTATGCCTTGATCTACCACCTTGAATCTTCACTTCTCTTCCAAGGATTGGTGAATTAAGCTCTTAGATACTCTAGAATTTGGATGAATCGTGATAGGAAATGGAATCTAGGAGAAATTCTATCTAGATTTATGAAAAATGACAAAAAGCCCTTCAAATAACTGCCTTTTCCCCTTTTATAGGCAAGCAAACAGGGCCTCGGATCGCCCGGTCGAAGTATGGCTCGCTCGATCGAAGTTAGAAACTATCACAGATCAAGAGAAAACCGACCAGGCTCGGCCGGTCGAAGCTGGCTCGGCCGCGCCTGCTCTCTGTTGGCCTGGCTCGGCCGGTCGAGCCCTCTGAACCCTTCTGAAACTTTGCTCGGCCGGTCCTGCCTCTGCTCGGCCGGTCGAGCCCTCTGAAAGCCCCGCTCGGCCGATCCTACACTCGCTCGGCTGGTCGAGCTCTCCAAACTCCAAACGCTTGCGATTTACCTCCAAAACTCCACCAAAAATGCTCGTTTATGCCCAAAACCTATCCTACAACATCCAAAACACAAAAACACAACCAAAAACGACAAAAACATATGATACGGGAGTAAAATAGCCACAAACAAGCATGTGCACACATCAAAATATAGGTCATTTTATGCAATTGAAAGCACATGGAGTGTGTTAGAGCTCTAGATAACTTCCCAACCGAGTCAACAAATGGGGAAGTTTGTTTTTTGGAGTTGAGAACTAAAGATGAGGAAGATGAGGGCAAACGAAAGAAAGATAAGATGAAGAATGAGGCACCAGAAGTTGAGTTGTAAAAATTATCGGATCATCTTAAGTATGCATTTTTGGGAGAAAAAGAGAAATTTCCGTTAATTATCTCTACCGGACTTTCGGGGAGTGAAGTTGAGAAATTGCTTCGTGTCTTACAGATGCATCGGTTGGCGATTGGATGGCAAAATTTTTGATATTAAGGGAATAAGCCCGGCAATCTGTATGCACAAGATACTTCTTGAGGACAATTGCAAAACCAAACGACAACCTCAAAGGCGATTGAACCCCATGATGCAAGAGGTTGTGAAAAAGGAGGTACTAAAGTTGTTGGACAACAACATCATCTATGCACCGAGTGATAGTGAGTGGGTTAGTCCTACACATATGGTGCCAAAAAAAAAGAGGTGTCGAAAAGGTGGTAAAGGCGAATGTAGAGGAAGTAATGGAAAATCCAACAAAAGGGTGGCAATTTTGCATTAATTATCGAGCCTTAAATTTATCTACTAGGAATGATCATTTTCCTTTACCGTTTATTCACCAAATGCTTGATCTTCTTGTAGGGCATTCGCACTATTACTTCTTGGATGGTGACTCGGGGTACAACCAAATTATGGTGGCTCCAGAGGACCAACTTATAACCGCATTCACTTGTCCCTATGGGATTTTTGCATACTGAAGGATTCCATTTGGGTTGTGCAATGCACTGGCAACTTTGTAAAGATGCATGATGGCAATATTTCATGGCCTAATTGAGGAGATCATGGATGTATTTATGGATGACTTTTTGATTTTTTGTAATTCTTTGGATGCACGCTTAAAAAACTTGGAAGTTGTCCTTATTAGATGTGAAGAAAGTAATCTTGTGCTTAATTGGGAGAAATGCCATTTTATGGTATGTGAAGGTGTTGTGCTAGGTCATAAGATTTCTAGTGAAGGATTAGAAGTGGACAAGGCCAAGATCGTTGCTACAGAACAATTGCCCATACCTAGGTCAGTGAAGGGTGTGAGAAGCTTCTTAGGGCATGCTGGGTTTTATAGGAGATTTATTAAAAAATTTAAAAAAATTACCAAGCCCTTGTGTTGTCTTCTTGAAAAGGATACTCCATTTGTATTTGATGAGTCTTGTGTGTGTGCTTTTGAGACTCTGAAGAGTGCTCTCATTTATGATCCTATACTTGTTACCCCCAATTGGAATGAGGAATTTGTTTTTATGTGTGATGCAAGTGATGTAGCAATTGGGGTAGCTTTAGGACAAGTACGGGAGAAAGTGTTTAGGGTGATAGCCTATGCTAGCAAGACCTTGAACCCAACCCAATGTAATTATACGGTGACTGATAAAGAATTTTTGGTTGTGGTTTATGCTTATGATAAGTTTCATGCTTACTTGGTTGGAGCTAGGTCGATTGTGTATACGGATCATGCAGCAATTAGATACTTCTTAAAAAAACCGGATGCTAAACCTCATCTCATTAGATAGATTTTTTTGTTACAAGAATTTGACATGGAAATAAGAGACATGAAAGGGTGTGAAAATGTTATAGAAGATCGTTTATCTCAGTTAGAAGAGCCGGTTGAGGATTATGAGAGTGAAAAATGCATTAATGAGCAATTTCCGGATGAACATACTATGTATGTGTCTCACAATATTCCTTGGTATGCTAATTATTCTAACTTTCTTGTAGCCGGAGTATTGCCACCCGATTTGAAACCCCTCCTTTAGGAGGTGCAGTTTTATTATTGGGAGGAGCCATACTTGTTTCGTCGTTGTGCAGATGGCATCATCCAGAGATGTGTACATAAAGGGGAATGGAGAAGAATTTTGGAGGATTGTCATGCATCGGTAAGTGGGGGACAGTTTGCCGCTAACCGTACGACATTGAAGGTACTCTCTTGCGGATTTTATTGGTCTTCCATTTATCGTGATTGCATGAACTTTGTAAAGGCTTCTGATTGGTGTCAAAAGACGGGGTCTATCACTCGTAGGGATGAAATGCCATCTAAAATGTTCATTGAGGTTGATCTTTTCGATGTTTGGGGTATAGATTTTATGGGTCCTTTTCCATCATCTTGTGCATATCATTACATTTTACTTGCCGTTGACTATGTGTCCCATTGGGTTGAAACTTTTCCTACAATTACTAATGACTCTAGAGTGGTATGGAAGTTTTTGCAAGGTATTGTGACAAGGTTATCCCTAGGGCCTTGGTAAGTGATGGGGAGAGTCATTTTTGTAACAAGATGTTGGAAAAGTTGTTCGCCTGCTATGCAGTTAAGCATCGAATCACCACCGCCTATCATCCGCAAGAAAATGGTCAAACGGAGCTTGCCAATAGGGAGATCAAAGCAATTCTTGAAGGCTGCTTTGCAACTGGAGGATGATTTGTGGGCATACAGGACGACTTTTAAAACTCCAATTGGTATGTCTCCATACCAATTGGTGTTTGGTAAGTCATGTCATTTTGCCGGTGGAGCTTGAGCATAAGACTTATTGGGCATTAAAAATGGTCAATGTGGATTGGAGGACAACCCTAAATGATCGGGTTCTACATTTGAATGAGATGGATGAATTTTAGAATGAGGCCTTGAAAACTCACAAATTTACGAGGAACGTGCTAAGAAGTTCCATGACTTGTATATTCGAGGTAAAGTCTTTTCGCCAACTGATTTAGTGCTTCTTTTCAATTCCCAGTTGAAGTTGATGCCCGAGAATTTTAGATCAAGATGGTCTGGGCCATTCACGGTGAAGCAAGTTTTTGATAATGGCACATTTGAATTAATGGGGGATAACAGTTTGTGCTTTATGTTTAATGGCACATTGGTTTCAAGTCTGTGGAATATCGACCAGGATGAGCAGGGGAGCAGTGGGACGGATTTCAGAGCAGATGCTTGAGCGAGAGAGTTTCCAAATTGATCGAGATTTGCGTATGTTCGGCCTATCTCGACCGATCCCTGCTTTGCTCGATTGATCTGGCCTGTTCAGAGTCTAATTTTGGTCGATCCAGTTCCAGACGGGGTGATCTTGAATGGGTTGGTGTGGCAATTTTTTAGATTTTATCAATCCCGGGCAATCCAATCTCAGACGGGGCGATCTCGGGGTCTGAGAACTTAGTATAAAAGGTGGAAAAATGAAATTTAAAAAGGGAGATTCTGACTTTAGACAATATTTGAGCGGTTACTCTCTAGAATTCCACTTCCTACTCATTCTAAACCCCATCCAATGAGGATATGAGGCCATCCAATCCAATTTGAAGATTGAAGATGATCAAGGCATAGATCAACACCAAATCCAAGCAATTGGGGAAAATTTCTCTTTTGTTATGTCTTTGTAATGGATTTGTGCATTTTGTCTTTTCAATTGAATCAAGTTAAAGGTATGTCTAGCTAAATACCTTTGGATGTTGGTGGATTGAAACGATGAATCGATTGATTGAGAATGAATTGTATGTTTACCTCCTTTCCTATGATTACACTCACTTGATCTTTTTCTAAAATCACATAGTGTAGGCAATAACCAACTATGTGTGTGTAAGATACCGAGATTGCAACAAATACGTGGGTTGAGGTGTTGTGAAAAGTGTAGATGCATATAGGTTTTGATCCAAACCTTGTGAGGGGATTGCCTATAGGTCCATCACTTACGGTCTATTTGGAGTCGAATTAAGTGTTATAACATAACTATTTGTGTATCTAATTTTCATCTACTCTTATCTTCCCGGTTCAAAGGGAGATAGGAAGTATAGAGTAGGTTGATCATCCTTGAATTGATTAAATGATTGTTTGCATCTTTCAAACCAATCTCTTTGATTCAATGTGGATTTCTACCAATGTCCTTAGTTCATAATTGTTGAATTTAATACCTTGTGGATGATGTTTGCATAGCAAAAGTGTGGAAGAGTGAGAATGTTAATGATGAATGTCCAAATGATTCATGTTTTGATTTTAGTTTAGACTAGATAGTTGATTTACTTACATTGCCCAGAATAGATATAAACTCAATGATTGCGTGTTGCCTAGCTATTAGCCATTGTATAAGTATCCCGATACTCTAGTGGGTGAAGGAAGAAGTACTCGGATTGATATTTCATTCTTGCATTGCATTAGGAATTCAATCGAGTTTTTAGTGTTATCAATTATTTATTGACATCAAATCCTGGACATTGTGTTCTTCAAAGAGATTCCAAGAATGATGGACTGAGAGCTTGAACTCAGTCTCAGTATACATGCTCATCAGAATTGAACAAAACTAAGAGCTTGGACTTAGTTTTATTCCGCATCTCTAGAAATCCAAGAAAATGAATGAGAGCAAAGATTCATTCTTCACCTTCTTTGATTTCATCAAACTCCGTAAGCTTGAGTTCGATACACAACTCCTTAAAATGAGCTCCAAGTAGTGGCTACATGAAGATGTCTGTGAGCTGATCTTCAGTACGAATGTACTACACACTTACATCCTTCTTTTCGACATGATCACGAATAAAATGGTGTCATATGTTAATGTGGTTAGTTCTGGAATGGTGAACTTGATTCATCGTAGTACACATTGCACTGTTATTGTCGAAATAGATGTGAAAACATCCTGAGTCCGCATCATAGTCGAGCAGCTGCAGTTTGATCATAAAATTTGAGCATAACAACTAGCAGCATCAACATATTCAACTTTTATTTTTGACGTTGCAACTGAGTGTTGTTTCTTGCTGAACCAGCTTATCAGTTTATGTCCAAGAAACTAACAGATACCACTCTTGCTATTGTGATCAATATGACAACCTCCGAAGTCCGAGTCTTAATATCCATTGAGAGCATGCTCATCGCATCTGGGATACCAAATTCCAAGTGACTCATTACGCTTCAGATACCTAACTATTCTCTTGGCAACATCCATGTGTGATTTCTTTGAATTAGATTCAAATCTCGTACAGACTACGACAGCATAAGAAATATCAGGTTGACATTCTATCAAGTATAGAAGTGAGTCTATGTTTCCTCGTAAGTTGATGGATCGACTGATTCTCCATTTTCGTCTAGTGTGATTTGCACACTCGTGCTCAACAGAATCCTTGGAGATAGCGTTTTCTGGAAGAAACTTTTTGATCAAATCTCCGGTGTACTTCTTTTGAATATCCCTTTGTTGTACTGGTGAATTTGTATTCCTATGAAGTACGTTATTTTACCCATCATACTCATTTGAAAAAGACTTTGCATTAGCTGGGCAAATTTCTCGCATAGACTCAAATTCTTCGACCCAAAAATAATATCGTCGACATAAAACTAGACCAGTATAATATCTTTGCTATCTTTGATTAAAAATAAGGTCTTGTCGATTTTCCCTTTTCTGAATCCATTCTTTAGTAGAAACTGGGAAAGGGTCTCATACCAAGCTCGTAATGCCTATTTCAATCCGTATAACTCTTTCCGTAACTTTTAAACTTGATTGCATTCTTCGAAACCAGGAGGTTGCTCTGCATAAACTTCCTCCTTAAGTTCGCCATTGAGAAAGGCACTTTTCACGTCCATTTGATAGACCAAGAATCCATGATATGCAACATAGGCTAGAAATAGCCATATAGTCTCCACTCTGGCTATGGGAGCAAAGGTTTCATCAAAGTCGATCCCTACGCACTATGCATATCCTTTGGCAACAAGTCAGGCTCTTTTTCTGACTATGTTACCGATTTCATCTCACTTGTTCTTGAATACCGACTTGGTTTCGATCACAGACTGATGACATGGACAATCTACCAAGTCCCATACGTGGTTGCGAGTGAATTCTGGAAGCTCCTCTTGCATAGAATTTATCCAATCAGCTGATTGAAGTGCATCAGCTACCTTTGTTGGTTCAATATGAGAGATGAAGCATGTAAGTAGCGCATTGCCTTGTCTGTTTGAACTGGATTGGCGACATTATCTAGCACAGCGTCTTCCGGATGATTATGAAGCCATGTAGCTTGTTGATTCTTGTCGACCTGAACGAATTCAATGAATGGCTCCTCGGAATGAACTCCTGCATTCGGCACGCCTGTGAGAAAGTAGTCTTCTGGGATAATTTCATTTCCCAATACTTGTTGATCTACGCCTTGAACGGTCTGAATTGGAAGTTGAGTTTGACTTTTGAAAGATTGGCCTTCTTCGGTCTGAGTCTGGGGTGGGTCTTCAGTCTGGACTCCGTCTTCAGTCTGTACTCCATCCTCAGCCTCCGTTCTGTTGTCAAAGTTAGTTTGATCCTGAATGTTTTCATTCATGGCTTCTCGATTGTCAGCCTGGCCTTTGGGATTGCAAGTTTGAGTTCTTGGGTTTTCGTGTTCTTCATGAGCATTGTGGGCTTGGAATTCCCCCTTTATTTATAGTTTATCTTAGGGAGATGGAATTCGAGATCTCAGCATGATTGTTACCATCATCGACCCTCTCGATTTTCTGATGGTCAATCGAGGTTGTGCTTGTTGAGAGGATCCATCGTTCATAGATCTAGTCGAAATAGTGGCATCGAAAGAATTTGTGCCCGATTGATCATTGATATCATTGATCTCAGGAATATCTTCTCCCTGCTCTTTCATAGTCCTGCCCACCAAAGTAGCCTCATCAAAGATAACATTACATGTTATCTCCACAACTTTGGTAGTCTTATTAAATACTCAATATCACTTGTGAGAAGGATGCCCATAACGAAGGAACACCCGTTCATCATCTTTGGAGGAAAAGACATTTAACTTTGACATGCTATTGTTATGAACTTAACATGAAGAACCAAACTCATGAAGATGAGCTAAAGAGGGCTTATGACCATGATATATCTCCGACAGGGTCTTTTGAAGTCTGTCATGGATGCCGCTTCAATTATGAGTGTAGCACGCTGTCATGAACGCTTCGCCCAAAATTTTTTCACCCAAGCTCGTCTCAGCTAGCATGGTTTCGACTGCTTCCTTCTTTTTGGTTTTGTATACTAAAAGCATTTATTACAATGAGTATACATTCAACGGTATTTCCTATCTGTTAAACAAACTTTTATGCAAGTAACAACGGTATCTTCTTATCTCACTTATAGAGACGTCATACGGCATGTTGTAGATCGTAGAAGATAGTATTAACACTTGACCTAGTGAGATGTAAATATTATCACAGCTGAGACAGTGTACGAGGATAAGTCTATCGGTGTAGGCTGCAGCATAGTCAGAAAGAAATAATCGGTCTTGATTACTTGATATGCTGGTACGTGCGGTTGCGTATTGATTGGACCACAGTGAGATGTATTCTACTATCTGACATTAGAGAATACAAGATCTCGATCTTGATTGAGTCCAAACCCTAACAAAGGTTTAGGGGTATGCACTGGTTGACTCTTGCTTTGACTTGCCATGGCGGAGAGCTAGAGTAACGTGCTCGTATACCCACATCTTGGGTAACAACAAATCTTGTATTACATCCTGAGACTGGAGCTAGGTAACCGTATCCAAGTAATAAGATAGGGACATTCCCTGAGGAGCTCAATAACATTCATCGTGCTAAAGTCCTGCAGGGCGAAGCAAGAGTGATATGGTTTGAGTGGTAGAGATTAATTAATTGTTGATAGAGCTTGTCAGAAGCTCCAATTAATTAATGAATATCCAGTAACCTTTAATATGGGGATTTTCATGTAAATGCAGCTCGTTCTCATAACGTGGTAATAAAGTGGTAGGTTAGTATTAATCCTTTGTTGAAAAAGTATTAATATTAATTAATTAATTTTGTCATGGGTTGTGAACATGGGAATTAATTAATTCATAGGCCCATTTTATTATTTGCATTAGGTCCCAGGTCTAGCCCGATTAAATATACTGAAAAGAGGCCCAGTAGACCATTAGGGTTAAAACCCTAGGTCTATAAATAGACAGTCCTCTCTCTCAGTTTGTATCACAATTCAGATCAGTTGAAACCGTAGGAGAGAGAGTGTTGGGCGGTGCATCTGGTGTGTTCAGGAGGAGAAGAAATTCGACTCTAGCATACACACTAATAGTCCTGTGGAATCCTCACCAGTTGCAAGATTGAACAACATTGGGATACTGATCTAAAGACCTAATCTGAAGGACATACTACTTTCTTCTTCTCTTTCATTTAATTAAATCTAGAAATTAGATATATCTAATTTTTGTTTTTCCATATTTAATTTATTCGCGTGGTTGAATCTGAGGATTGGAATTCAAACGCGTAAGATCGGAACTGAGACTACGGAGTTAAGATAAATGCGAAAATCCACTGCATTTAATTCATAGGAGCGTGCTAGGTTTAATCATATGTTTTATTGTTCTCAAAATCCATTAACGTTCCGGCTTCTTTGGATTTGGCGGTTCGGTTCGCCATGAAATCCCTACAATTGGTATCAGAGCCTGATCTTGTTTTCATGGCTCTGTTGGATGAGCAATTATTCGGTGATGCATGTATGGATTATTGAATTGATGTGGATGGTTTTGTTTTTGTTCCTCGTGGCAACCCGTTTGATTTAATTCGCGGTGGTTTATCTCTTGTTTGGTTTAAATCGGTTTTGTAAAATCACGAGAAAATCTGTGATTGGATTTGATAGACAAAATTGTAATAGAATAGTCTATTGTAATTTTTTGTTTTCAAATCTGTAATTTGTACAAGTCGAAGAACGAAGATAGAGACCTGCAAGGCAACGGCAGTGCACGGCGGCAGTAGGTGGCCGCACGCAACGCGCAACCGCAACGGAGAAGCACAAAGTGGCGGTGCATTGTGGCTGCGGGCGACACAAAAGTGGCGGTGCAGTCGCGCTATCATGGTGCCTATGACGGCAGTAGCACAGCAGCAAGACGATAGCAGGTGCGTAGCGCGCGAGTGCGTGCTTGGCAGCTGGCCGAGCATCAGCGTTAGCTATCACTGGTGTCTGATGCTGCTTTGGTGGTGTTTCGTGGTTTGACGTGTGGTGCAATTCGGTTGTAAACCCTAGGGTTTGCAGTTGGATTGTGGGACCAATTTTCATATCAAAAAATCCTAGATCCAAAAGTTGTTGAGGATATCAAGGCCCTGGAAGATTTGTGAAGATTTCTAGAAGATTTGGAGTTATCGAAATTTAAAATTTTGTAATAGATAGGATTATTTTTTATTTTCCTATTTTGGGGCTACGAGGAATTTTTGTTTGTCTTAATTGCCCTCATATGATATGTGATTTATTATTTGCGCAATAAGCATGTGTAGATAATAGGAAAGCATGTTTTACGACTTTATTTTTTACGACTTTATTTTTTACAGCTTTAATATCATGCTTATGTGATTAATTTCTTGTTGGATTATTTGAATTTTTGGGCTTGTTTAATTACATGCAAAAATTTGGAAAATATAATGTCAAGAAAATATTTATGTGCGCATTTAAGAAACCTTTTGAATTAAAAATACTTAGCGGATTTTTTAATTAAAATCAATAGATCTCCACAAAGTGATTCTAGGTTGTAAGTGTATCTCCCGTCTTAATAAACATCTACGAGTGTAGCTTGCTAATTTCCGGAGGTGCATGGACTGCAGTTGTTGGGATTTCTAGACAAACAATTTAAATCAAGTGAATAGTGGGAGGGTTTTGTGTAAACGTTACGAGTGTAGCTTGCGTAATTTTTTCTCATAAGTATTCTAGGATTGATTTAAATAATTAACAAACGCTTTGAGGGTCGTGCATTATGGTTACACGCCATGCCAAATTGTCCCTTTTTGCTGGAGTTGAATTTTTGATTATGTTTTTAGAAGCATCTTAGAATATAATGCAGTTGTTGCTTCCCTGTTCTTGAGAGATGGCTTGGTCTATGGTTTTACACTAATTATTAGTTTCATGTGTCTAAGGATTCCTGACATGGTATGAAATTAAAAGATTGGGGCTTAAAACTCGCATTCTGGTTGAGGGTGACATCGTAAATGTCTACGAGTGTAGCTTGCGGTGGGAACTCTTGAACTATTAGTAGAAAACATTTGTATTTGATTTATCAAGAGGTTTTAATGCATTTCTTTTCGAATGTTCTACATGTATGTTCTTATTAAGATTATTTATTTATTTCAGATATGTCTATGTCGACTGTTGATCATATTATTGCTCTCAATCCCTTAACAGGTCCATACTTTCTTGAGTGGAGATACTTCATTGAGTATATTCTCCTGTCTATGCAACATATGTTTGTTCTCACTATGAAGCCACTTGCTCCACGTTAAGCAATTCTATGACAGATGGGCGGCATCTGAAGATTTTACTTACAATTTAATCTCAAATAACATGTCTAGAGAGTTGAAGCTTAAGTATATGGGCTATTGTAGCTCTGTTGGAATATGGATGGACTTAGTGGCTACGTATGGCAAGGTGGCTACGAATGGCAAGGTGGAATGAACTATTAGTTGTAATCTTGTGAAGGACCTTGTTTGCAAGAGAATGGCTTAGGGTAGTTCAGTGAAATTACATGTGATGATGATGGATAACACCATGAATTGGTTCACATGTAGAGGTGGATGTATCAGTGATCGGGCCAAGATCGATATAATCCTGAACTCATTGCCACTTTCTTTCTATGACTTTAAGAAGGATGTTGCTGGGAGAAGTGAGTATACTTTTAAAGAGTTTCTTACTGATCTCTTGGCAGAACAGTCTTTCGTACTTTCATGACATTTTGAGTTATCGGATTTTGTGCATAGTGTAAACACATTGAAAAATGTGGTCAATGACAAGTACAAAAGTCTGATTGATCGTAGAAGGCATGAAAGGAGGACTAGGGAGATGAAGATGGTTGTTGTGGAAGTAAAGGACAAGGTACTTCATTTGCATTTGTAACGGAAACAAGTTTAGCATCTGTTTCTACTCTTTCATGGGTAGTGGATACTAGAGCTACTGACCATGTTAGTTACACTTTGCAGGGGTTCACACCGAGGAAGGTGCTGAAGAATGATGAAATTACCATGTGAATGGGGAATGCAGCACGAGTGAGTTCAGCAGCCATTGGAGATGTCACCTTGATTTTAGTTTGACTTTGAGAGATGTTTTATATGTGCCGGATTTTCGGCGGAACCTTATTTCAGTTTTCAAATTTTTTGTTGATGGATATTCAATTATTTTTTATAGTGGTATTTCTGTCATTAGTAATAATGTTGTTATCTGTCGTGGGGTGCTTAATATCTCTCTCTATGCTGTTAACTGTCATCATAACACTTTCAAGAAAAGGTTGCATGTAACTCGTCTGAAATTGATAATCCTAGAAAGAGAAAGTTTATTTCTTCAGATGAGGATCTTACATATCTCTTGCACTTGTGACTGGTTCACATCAACTTGAAGCGGATTCAGCAACTTGTAAATGACGGTACGTTGGACTTAGTCCAGCCTGTACCATATCAAGTCTGCGAATCCTGCATCGAGGGAAATATGTCTTCTAGGCCTTTTAAGGCTAGTCAGTCTCGACCAGAGGATGTGTTAGAATTGATCCATTCAGACTTATTTGCGCCCATGTCCAGAGAGGCTCGTGAAGGTATGAGTACTGCATCACTTTCAATTTTGACTACTCGAGATACAGATACGTTTACCTGCTTCGCTACAAGTCTGAATGCTTTGAGAATTTCAAAGAGTTCAAGGCTAAGACAGAAAAAAGGTTGGGAAAACTATCAAGTCATTGCAATCAGACCACGATGGCAAATACCTCGGGAACGAGTTCCTGTAATATTAGCCAGATCATGGGATTACATCCTAGTGGACTGCACCGGGTACTCCCCAGTAGAATGGTGTAGATGAAAAAAGAAATCAAACTTTTTTGGAGATGGTGAGATCAATGATAAGTTATGCAAGCTTACCCATTTTGTTTTGGGGATAGGTATTGGAAATAGCGGCTTACATTTTTAACTTGGTGCCTTCGAAATTAGTTCCCAAGACACCCTGTGAGCTCATACTTGGACGCAAACCCAGTTTGTGCAAGTTTAGAGTATGGGGTTATTAGGCACAAGTGTTGACGAAGGAACCTGATAGTTAGAAAGCCGATCCATGGTAATGCTGTTTATAGGGTATCCTAGGCAAACGCAAGGTGGTTACTTTTACTGTCCTAAGAGTCAGAGAATCGTTGTTAGCACCAGCGCTAGATTCTTGGAGGACTGAGTATGTGAGAAACCAAAAGACAAGGAGTGATACAGTTCTCTAAGAAAATGAAGAATAGATTGGAATTCCAAGGGAAGGGGAACGTGCGAAAGTGAGTGCACCTGTGTTGGTCCCGATTTACTAGAGTCGTCGTGCTTAAATAGAAATACAAAATGCAGCGGAAGTTCTTAAATCTTATCTTGCACTTAATCTTCTCTAAATGTTTAGCTTTATGTTCAAGTATGTATTAGATTGTTTCAGGATATACACTAGCAACTTGATGTTACTAGGTTTCAAATCCAAACAGGAAACAATAAAACGGTAAATGACACAAAGTTTATAGTGGTTCGATCCAACAGATCTACGTCCACTCTTTTCAGAGATTTGACTGCTGGATGCTTCCAAGATTGGAAGGTATCCCAATGATTGAAGATTCTTGATCTAAGTCAAGGAATCTCTTCAATGAAGTGTCAGATATTCAATGCGGACACTTCGGTGGTTGAAATCTTTGAATACTTTTCGAATGTTGTCTTTCAACTGACTACTCTCTTGCTTTTCGCTTTTGTGTTAGGAATCTCTTGTTCGAGTATTAGTTCGTTGTATTGAATGAGCAGTTGTTTTTCTCTCTCTGTTTAGGCTTCGTTTTTATATCTGGAGATTCAAACTTTGAATCTCCAGACTCGTTAGACACAACGGTCCTTTGTCCAAGAGAGGTTACTTGTTATTTCCTCCTTTTTGTCGTCGTACAGTACTTTCCGACCTACTTCAGGAAAGCTCTCATCCTTGGTTGTACTTTCTGTCAGAACAGTTGTCTTTCGGAAGTCTCTACTGAGTATCTCCTTGCTAGGTATTTTACCGGAAATGCTAGGAGTACTCTGCTAGGTATCTTGATTGCTAGGCTCTTCTTAGCAATCTGATCCTTCGATCTGCTGACTCCTTCAGCAGATGTATATATACTACTTTAGTCTTCTGCTGATTGCTATTTCTTAGCAGACTGCTTTGGATGCTAGCGGTGATGAGTTTTGTTTACTGAAAGTATTTATTATATTTAGTATACAATGGTTTATTTCTTCTATCTGTTAAACAATTTTACATGTATGTAACAATGATATCCTCTTGTCTCACCGATAGGGACGATCATACGGCGTGTAGTAGATCACAGAAGACAGTATGATCACTTGACCTAGTGAGACATAAACCTGATCACAGCCGAGACAGCGTATGAAGATACGTCTGTTCAGATGGCTGGAGCATTGTCGGAATAAGTAGTCTGCCTTGGTTACTTGACATGCTGCTACGCAAGGGTGGCATATTGATGGACTGCAATGAGATGTATTCGACTGTCTGACATCAGCGAATATAAGATCTCGATATTGATTAAATCCAAAACCTAACAAAAGTTCAGGGGTTTGCACGGGTTGACTGTTGCTTTGACTTGCCATGGTGGAGAGCCTGAGTAACGTGCTCGTATATTCGCATCTTGGGTAATCGTAGTTCGTGTAGTACTGCCTGAGACTGGGTTTAGGTAACCATATCCGAGTAATAGGATGGGGACAATCCATGAGGAGCTCAATGACGTTCATTGTGCCAAAGTCATGCAGGCTGATTAAGTTCAGGCACGAGTGATAAGGATTGAGTGGTACTACTTAGAAATAATAAGATATTAATTAATTGTGGATAGAGCTTGTCAGAAGCTCCTATTAATTAATGAATGCCCGGTAACCTTAAATATGGGGATTCTCAATTAATGCAGCTCTTTCTCATAACGTGGTAATAAAGGAGTAGGTCAGTATTAATTATGTGGTGAAAAAGAATTAATATTAATTAATTAATTGTGTCCTGGGTTGTGGACATGAGAATTAATTAATTTATAGGCCCAATTTATTATTTGCATTAGGTCCCAAGTCTGGCCCAAGTAATATATGCTGAATGGAGCCCAATAGCCCATTAGGGATAAAACCCTAGGTCTATAAATAGACCCCTCTCTCTCTGAAACCCTAGCCACTTTGATCAAAATTCAAATCAGTCAAAAACCCTAGGGAGAGAGAGAGCCGAGTGGCGCCAACTGTAGAGGGAGGAGAAGGAATTTCGCCTCTGGCCTACGTCACAGATCTGTGGAATCCTCACCAGTAACAGATCTGAACAGCATTGGGACACAGCCCTAAAGATCTAATCTGGAGAATTGATTTCTTCTTTTTTCTTCTGTTTTAATTAAATCTTGAAGTTAGAATCTATCTAATTTCTGTTTCCGCAGATTTAATTAATATCACGTGGTTGATTCAAGTTTGGAATTCAAACACGAAAGATCGTTTCAGAATCTACGGAGTTTAGGTATATTCTGCAATCTACAATTCGAATTAAATTCATAGGAGCATGCTAGGATTTTATTGTAAATTGTTGTTGTATGCAATATCCATAAATCGATCCGGTTCAGTTGGATTTTGTGATTCGGTTCACAAGAAATCCCTACAATTGGTATCAGAGCCAGGTTTCTGATTTATGTCTCTGTTGTATATAATAAATTCAAATATGCATGTATGAATTTTATTTAGTATTGTGGATGGTTTTTGTTCATCGTGGCAACCTGTATGATTCATCCCGCGGTGGTTTATCCGTGTAGGGCTGAATTAATTTTGTAAAATTACGAGAAAATCCGTGATTAGTTTAGATTTGTTTTAAAATTGTAATAGAATAGATTTTGTAATTTTATTTCAAATCTGTAATTGGACGGGTCGAGGATGAAGAACAAAGACGGAGCCGACGAAGGACGGCGCAGGACCGCGCGCGTGCGGAGCACGCCGGCAGGCTCGGCCGGCAGCACGAGCAGCGCGTGCAGCACGCACGAGCGCGGCTGGGAGCCGCGCGACGGCAGGCAAGCCGCGGTGTGCGCACTACGCGCGTGTGAGCGCGCGGCGCTGTGGGCGGACCAGCGGCAGCGGGCAGACCGGCGGGGCGACAGCATCGACAGTCCCTGCGGCGGGGGATTGTGCTTTGGTGGTTGGTACAATCCTGTGTAAACCCTAGGTTTGCATTAGAGGTTGGGGCCAATCATAAAATTTCAAAACCCTAAATCCCAAAGGATCTGGTGGATGAAGATTTGGAGGCCCTAGAAGATTTGAAGAATATTTGAATTTATCCAATTAAATTCAAATTCAAATTGTAATAGATAGGATTTTAGTTTTCTTATTTCATTGGGGCCACGATGAATTTTTTTTTGCCTTAATTGTCCTCGTATGATATGTGATTTATTATGTGCGCAATTAAGCATGTGTAGATAACAGGAAAAACATGATTTACTGCTTTTATTATTTACAGTTTTCCAAGCATGCTTATGTGATTAATTTTTTTGTTGGATTATATTTTGGGAATTTTAAGGCTTGTTTAATTACATGCAAAAAATTGGAAAACATAATAACAAATAAATTATATGTGCGCATATAAGAAACCATTTAAAAAGAAAAATACTAAGCAGATTTTTTAATTAAAATCAATAGACCTCCAAAAAGTGGCCTAGGCTGTAAGTGTATCTCTCGTTCTAGTAAACGTCTACAAGTGTAGCTTGCTAGTTCCTAGAGGTGCATGGTTACGGTTGTTGGGATTTCTAGACAAACAATTTAAATCATGTGAATAGTGGGAGGCTTTTGCGTAAACGTCTACGAGTGTAGCGAGCATAGATCTCTTTCGTAAGTATTTAGGATTGATTTAAATTATAGATAACAAAAGCTTTAAGGGCTGTGCGGTATGGTTACGTGCCTTGCTAAACTGTCTCTTTTGGCTAGAGTTAAATTTGGGGTTAATGGCTTAGAAGCATCTTAGAATATAATGCAAAAATTGCATCCCTGTTCTTGAGAGATGGCTTGGTCTAAGGTTTTCACTAATTATTAATTTCTAGTGTCAAAAGGTTCCTGACATGATAGTGAAATTAAATGAATCATGGCTTAAAACCCGCAGTTCTGGTTGAGGGTGACATCGTAAACGTCTACGAGTGTAGCTTGCGGTGGGAACTCTTGGGCAATTAGTGGAAAACATTTGTATTTGATTTATTAAAAGGTTTTCAATGCATTTGCTTTCGAAGTTCTACATGTATGTTCTTATTTAAGATTCTTTATTGTTTAAGATATGTCTATGTCTACTGTCAATCATTTACTTGCTCTCAATCCTCTAATTGGTCCAAACTTCCATGAATGGAGATACTTCATTGAGTATATTCTCCTGACTAAGCAACACATGTTTGTTCATACTATGATGCCACTTGCCCCACGTTACCATAAAGTCTCTAGTCGTGAGAAGGAGTTCTATGACAGATGGGTGGCATCTGAAGATTTTACTTACAAGTTAATCTCGGATAACCTGTCTAGAGAACTAAAGCTCAAGTACATGGGCTATGTAGCTCTGTAATGATCTGGATGGACTTATTGGCCACGTATGGCGAAGTGGAACGAACTATCAACTGTGATCTCGTGAAAGACCTTATCTGTAAGAGAATGGTTGATGGCAGTTCGGTGACATTGCATGTGATGATGATGGATAAAACCATGAATCGGTTCACACGTAGAGGTGGATGTATCAGTGATCGGGCTAAGATCGATATAATCCTGTACTCTTTACCGCTTTCATTCTATGACTTTAAGGAGGATGTAGCTAAGAGAAGTGAGTACTCTTTCAAAGAGTTGCTTACTGATCTCATAGCAGGACAGTCTTTCATACCCTCATGGGATTCTGAGTTACCAGATCCTTAGCACGGCTTGGGCACATTGAAAGATGTGGTTCATACTGTGTGCAAGAATATGATTGATCGCAGAACACCTGAGAGGAGGTCAAATGAGATGAAGAGGGTTGGTGTCACTTCAAGTAAGAACGCATGCAGAAGCAAGGTACAAGGTACGTCATTTGCATTTGTAACAGAAACATGTTTAGCATCGATTTCTACTCATTCTTGGGTAGTGGATACTGGAGCTACTGATCATGTTTGTTACATTTTGCAGGGGTTCACACCGAGGAGGGTGATGAAGAATGACGAGGTTACCATCTCAATGGGGAACGCAGCACAAGTGAGTGCAGCTGCCATTGGAGATTTCACCTTGTACTTTGATGATTCTGTTTTAACATTGAGAGATATTTTGTACGTGTCGGATTTTTGGCGGAACTTTATTTCAGTTTCCGAACTTTATGTTGATGGATATTCAGTTATTTTTTATATTAGTGTTTCTATCATTGGTAATAACGGTGTTATTTGTCGTGGAATACATAATAATTCTCTCTATGTTATTAACTGCAATCATAAGTCTTCCCCAAGTATTGGATGTAATTCATCCGCAATTGATAATCCTAGAAAGAGAAAACTTACTTCTTCTGATGAGGATCTTACATATCTCTGGCACTTGAGACTGGGTCACATCAGCTTGAAGCAGATTCAACGACTTGCAGATGACGGTACAGTGGACTTAGTCTGGGCTGTACCTTATCAAGTCTGCGAATCCTACATCGAGGGCAAGATGTCAACTAGGCCTTCTAAGGCTAGTCAGTCTCGAGCAGAGGAGTGTTGTAATTGATCCATTCTAACTTATGTGGACCGATGTCCACGCAGGCTCGTGGAGGGTACGAGTACTTCGTCACTTTCATTGACGATTACTCAAGGTACGAATATGTTTATCTGCTTCGCTACAAGTCTTAATGCTTTGAGAAATTCACAGAGTTCAAGGCTGAGGTAGAAAAGAAGGTCGGGAAAACTATCAAGTCGTTGCGATCTGACCGCGGTGGCGAATACCTCGGTAAAAAGTTCCTGCAGTATCTATCAGATAACGGGATTACATCCCAGTGGACTGCACCAGGTACACCCCAGCAAAATGGTGTAGCTGTTAGAAGAAATAGGACTCTTCTAGAGATGGTAAGATCAATGATAAGTTATGCAAACTTACTAGTTTTGTTTTGGGGATACGCATTGGAAACAACAGCTAATGTGTTAAATGTGGTGCCTTCTAAATCAGTTCCTAAGACGCCTTCTGAGCTCTTCCTTGGTCGCAAACCAAGTTTGTGCAAGTTTAGAGTATGGGGCTGTCCGGCACACGTACTGTCGAAGGAACCTGATAAGTTAGAAAGCAGGTCAAAAGTAATGTTGTTCATAGGGTATCCCAGGCAAATGAAAGGATGTTACTTCTACTATCCTAAGAGTCAAAGAGTCATTGTTAGCACCAACGCTTGATTCTTGGAGGACAAGTATGTGAGTAATCACAAGTCAAGGAGTGATATCGTTCTTCAAGAAATTGAAAATGAGAATGCAATTCCAAGGGAAGGGGAACGTGTAGATGTGGGTGCACCTGTGAGAGGTTCAGCGCCACAGACACGTTCCTCAGTGCAAGGTGTAGAACCACAAGTTACTGCGCCTACTACTGACACGGCACCGATACCTCGTCGTAGTAAGAGAGTAACTTTCCAGCCGGAAAGGTACATGTCGTGGGTGAGTCTTCAGACTTGAGCCCGGAAGACGTACATGAGGACTCTGACCAACTGACTTACGAAGAGGCAGTGCAGGACAAGGATGTTGAAAATGGCGTGTTGCCATGGATTCCAAAATTTAATCCATAACTGCTATGGATGTGTACTAGAAAACTGATTTGTCGGATGGCTTAAGGGCCATAGGGTGAAAATGGGTATACAAGAGAAAGAAAGGAGCGGATGGAGAGATCTCGACTTTTAAAACCAGGCTGGTGGCAAAAGGTTATAGTCAGAAAGAGGGCATTGACTATGACAAAACCTTTTCACCCGTAGCCATGCTCAAATCCATCCGGATACTCCTTGCCATAGCTGCGCATATGGACCTCGAGATCTGGCAGATGGATGTCAAAACCGCTTTCCTAAACAGTTACCTTGAAGAAGGTAGGGACATCTATATCCAGCAACCCGAGAGTTACATACGCAAGGGCGAAGAACATCTTGTCTGGAAGCTTAGGAAGTCCTTGTATGGACTTAAGCAAGCTTCTAGGTCGTGGAACTTACGTTTCAATGATGTGATTAAATCCTATGGATTTGCACAGTTTGAAAACGAAAGTTGTGTTTACCGACTTTGAATCAGTGGGAGCGTGGTTTTCCTTGCACTATATGTTGATGACATACTCCTATTTGGAAACAACGACGGAGTGATGTCGGAAATCAAGGTTTGGTTATCAGAACAGTTCCAAATGAAGGATTTGGGAGAAGCTGGCTACATTCTTGGGATTAAGGTCTTACAAGATCGTACGAGAAGATTGTTGAGCTTATCCCAAGCATCCTATGTGGATACTGTGATAGCCCGGTTGATAAGCTCATTATTCTACTCGCTTAACTATATTATTTTCTACTATTTTGTGTAATTTTACTGAGTTTATATATATATTTTATGCATGAGTCCATATTGGGTGGTATAATGCATACTTTGGTGTGTTTCTACAGGTTATAGGCCAAATTCACTTGAAAAGCGTTCCGAAGCAGTGGCGTGTAAGAGTAGCAGTGAAGAGTTCTTCCACAAGAGGAATTCGAGATATTGGCACATGGCATTCGATGAAGCTTTGAGTTAGCTCTCCAATTCAACTGGAATCGGGTCAATCGGAGTTCGGGAGAGGAAGTTATGGCCAAAACATGAGACCGTGCAGAAGGGGCGAGAGACCACATCGATCAACGTGAATCCACATCGATCGAAGCTGAAGAGAGAGCCACGTCGATCAACAACAATCCACATCGATCGACGCGAGTCTGCTAGCGTGGGAATTTGATGAAAATCGGATTTATTCATATCTTTAGCCCTAGATTTGATAGGATACACATCCACCCCTATAAATACCTACGTAAATTCGACTTTTTGAGAGGAATCATCATATTTTTAAGTTTCTAGAGTTTTGAGAGTTGGAAACACGAAACCCTTTTATTTTCTTGTAAGTTCTTTACTTTTATGCAATTTAATATGTTTTCTTTTTGATTTCTATCTGCGATGAGTGGCTAGAAACCCTAGCGGGTTCTAGGGTTTGATATTATTATGGATGCATGTTAGGATTAATTAATTAGGTTCATGATTCTTGTGATTATTTTCTAATTCTAAATTAATTCAAGGACCGAGAGTTGACGATTAATTCAGATGTCTAGCTATTGATAGAAGGACCGAGAGGTGAATATTGATAGTGAGATAGGGAATGCATGATACACTTTATACTGTCCAATGAGATGTATTAGACTGTAGGGATTGAACTGATTGACTAATTTGGTGTTCTTGAGACCGAGCGGAGATAGTGACTAATTAGTAATCTAGGTAATATTTGCCCAACCAAGGAAATCTAGCATTAATGCAGTATTCCACCTATTAATTTAATTGGTTCTACATGTTATCCATAATAAGAATTCTTCCCTAGAATCTGTGTTCCTTTAATTTGATTTCAAAACCTCTTTAATTTTTAGCATTGTACCCTTTATTTTCCCAATAAAACCCTGATTTTTTGTTTCCTCAAACAATGAATCTTAGGATCATAATTAGTATATAGGATAGTTTCGTTATACAATTCTCCTGGATTCGATAACCTTAGGATTCTTATAAATTTATTTGCCACTGTTGCTATAATTAATCTGCAGATTTTACAGTGATCCAATTGGCGCCGTTTCCGGGGAGTTGTTAGATTTTATCTTGTTACTAGTTCGTCCTAGAATTTGCTGGATTGAGTTTTATTTTTCTGTACGTGTGCGTGTGTGTTTTCGTGTCTGCGTCTCACATCGATTGACGCCACCTTGCGTCGATCGACATCGATCATATTGCTGCATCGATAGACGCACACCTTGCGTCGATCGATGCCGACCACTCTCTTGCATTGATCGACGTGATATCCACATCGATCGATGCCGAACTGATATCTTCCTATTTTCTGTGCAGGTGCATGAACACGCGAGCCAAAGAAAAAACACTCGAGCCCTTTGTCCCTGAAATTGAAGCAACCTGCAAGAAAATCAAAAAGAAAGGAAAAGACAAACAACGAGAGATGGCTGAGAATCCTGAAGCACCTATGCAAAATATGACTCCAGAGGAGCATAGGCAATTTGTGAATGAAGTACAGCAGCTGAGAGCACAACTACAAGCAGCCCAGGCTCCTCAGGCAGAACAAGCTGCAAGACTGGCAGAGTTGAACAACAGGCAGATTGTGGTTCCGCAAAGGTCCATCTTGGATCGATTTCTTCCACAGCAAGCGGAAGTGGGATTCAGAGTTGGCATCGATGCCAACAACTTTCAGCTACGCACGGGCCTTATTCTAATGTTGCAGCAAAATCAGTTTGCGGGGAGAGCAGTAGAAGATCCATATGCCCAACTCAACCAATTCATTGAGGTGTGTAACACTGTGAAGTTGAATGGAGTAACCCAAGATGTAATCAGAATGAGATTGTTCTCGTTCTCACTCTGAGACGAGGCACGGTCTTGGTTTGCTGGACTGGATAAGAGTCAAATCGGGTCATGGGAGGAGGCCAACTACATCAACCGGGGTGCAAGCAGTTCATCTAGAACTGTCGGGATGGAGGTGAACTACATTGGCGGTGGTTATCACAATAACTACTGAGTCAATGAAGGTTATCATTACAACCATGGGCGATCTCACCCTGGTTTTTCTTACTCTAACCCTTCTGCTGCAGAACACCCTCCGTCTGGTTTTGATGTAGGTACAAGAGGAGAGATTGTGGAAAGAAAGAAGTCTGTACTGGAGGAGACGCTCGAGAAATTTATCACCGGTTCAGCATGCAACTCGCCAAGAAAGGCTTGCTACCTTTCAGACATGGCGTTCATCTTTTTGGTGGGCAGTGTCCTGATACACAGCGGCAGAAAGATGAGATGAGTCTTGTACCATACGCTTCGGCGATGGGTAGCCTCATGTATGCAATGCTGTGTACCAGGCCTGATATCTGTTATGCCGTTGGCATGGTAGCAAGATATCAGTCTAACCCTGGACAGGCGCATTGGACTGCGGTAAAGCACATCCTCAAGTACTTGAAGAGAACTAGGAATTATTGCCTAGTTTATCAAAGTGAGGATTTGTTCCTTGTGGGTTATACAGACTCGGATTTCCAAGGGGATCAGGATGAGAAGAAATCGACCTCAGGATATTTGTTTACCCTGGGAGGTGGAGCTGTATCTTGGAGGAGCTCAAAGCAGAAATGCATTCCTGACTCCACCATGGAGGCGGAATATGTCGCCGCCTCCGACGCCTCGAAAGAGGGGGTATGGCTCAGGAACTACCTTTTAGAGTTGGGCGTGATTCCGAGTTTGCCTAGGAGCATTGATCGCTAAATTATTTTACTAGCGACTTAGCAAAGCTAATAATATAGCGGCAAATAAAATTATCGATCCCACAAGGAATGAAGTAACGAAAAACCTTAAGTACTAAATCAAAAGTTCTCGAACTTACTGGTTAGGATAGATCAAATTATTGGGTTTCGGTTGTTTTGAAAATTGTAATACTTGCGAGTAAAAAGTAAACAGGAAATTAAAATACTTTTGATGAAAGATTATGAGAAGTACAGATTATAGGGATATCTGTCTATCAAGTATGACATGGATGAATGAATTGATTAATTCCCAATTTAATTCCTCTTCGTAGTGAAACATCAGAAAAATATTATGAACTTCTTTGTTGGACAATTCATAAAGTAGATTAGTCAATTATCTATCTCCGCTCGGTCTCCAGATGAACTAACTAACTCCAAAGATCGACAGATTTATTCCTATAACTTATTTCCTTCAGTTACGACAAGAAATCAAATTATATTGTGAAAATCTCTTTCCATTGAAAACTATTACAATTACGTCTCAAGTAATCAACTAATTAATCCTAAGATGTGGCCAACAAACTCAAGATTATGAATAAACACAGATTTCACAAACTACGAAGGGAAAGGGAAAATAATTCAATTAATCAAACATGCATACAATGATAATTCGAAACCCTAGAATCCGAGGAAGAAGTCAGTTACACATATTCATCATGGAAAAATAAAACTTGAATTGCATAAAAACTTGGGTCTGAATGTCTTCCCACAAAATTCTGTCTTCAATCATAAATTCTAAAAACTCTTGGAAATCTCTCTAAATCTGAAATCTAGAATGAAGCACACCTTAAAATCGAAGTTACAGAGGTATATATATAGGTGGAGGTGTGGTGCGCAATAAAAACTCATACAAATTCTCACTGCACACTCAAGGTTTAATAATCAATCCAGGTCCTTCTTCGCTTCGCCTGATAGATTATCGGGATACTATAGCAAAGTCTAATAGCTAGGCAAGATAAAATTGTTGAGTTATGTTTATCAACCTAGGCAATGAATTTAAACCTATGCTAACAACATATAACAAGCAATGAATTAAACCAAAAATAAACATTCAATCAATTCTCTCCACACTATGGTAAACCAAGACAAGCAAATACTCAAATGAGGTAGATAAGATGTTGAAATAAAAGTAGATGTAATCCAATTAGGATAATCATTGATGTAAACACATTTTAATCCCTAGGAGGTTGAACAACGGACCCTACATTCGCTAGCCATTTGCTATGGAGAACTAACGGTAGATGACACTAGGAATTGCAAACAACTACGTTATTAACCCCTAGATCACTCTCAATCGACCGTCAATTATCACCCTACGACCTAGCCCCGCATAGGGATTGGAACTAAAATTGTAAGAATATACACTTTTCACAATGATTTCGCCCGCGTGTTGGCAGCAGCGTTCACATCAACTATCTCCAAAGCTGGCTATTACCTACACCTAAGAGATAAGGAACAAGCTCAAGTGCAATTCAATCCCTCAAAGGAAAGTAAACAAGCAATTATCAAACCTAATCTTCATGCATCCTTGTTCAAATCAACATCCACATTGAATTAGAGCAACATACCTCTCAATTGTAACATTACAAAGTTGAAATCAAATACATCCATTACAATTGATAAGTAGAAAGTGAAATCTTCCCTAATTGGATTTGCTAGGTCTTGATATACCCCTTGGATCTTCAATTCTCCTCCAAGGATTGATGAATTAGCTGCTTGATACCTTGGGTGAGGTTTTGGAAGAGATGGAAATGGGAATCGTAGAGAGAATCTAGGTAATTTCCCCTTAGATATGACCAGAGTTTTTCAAAATAACTGAATTTCTCCCTTTTATAACGAGTTGGCAGTCCCTCGGATCGCCCGGGCCAAGGTTGGCTCGCCCGAGATGGCTTGAAATAGAGAAACCGCCAAATCAGCCCGATCAGGATTGGTCGAGCCAAATTAGGATCGATCGAGCCTGCTCTCTGTCCTGCCAGGATGGGTCGAGCCATTTTGGCTCGGCCGAGCCGAACCTCTATAGGATGGGTCAAGCCATTTTTGGCCCGGCCGAGCCGTTTTGGATCCTCACAGCTTTTTCCTCCAAAACTCACCAAAAAGTGTTGTTTTATACTCAAAACGCAACCTACAACTTCCAAAACACAAAAACACGAAAACATAACAAAAGAGCAACAAAAAAATATGATATGAGAGTAAAATGGACACTAACATGCACGCTCACACATCGAAAAATAGGTCATTTTACGCACATATCATAATCCCCCAAACTTGAACCTTTGATTGTCCTCAATCAAAACAATGTAAAGTCGTTAATCTACCTCGTGCAATACCTCATAGCTCATCAAGATTATCTTAGCATGTTCAAATAAAACGAGATTATCACCTAATTTTGTGACAAGGTTAATGCTAAGGACAGGAACCACTCACGTGTTTAGGGACGATGAGATTCACTCAATCGCAAGATATCGAGCTTAATTTCCATAGGCTTGCATCTATTCTCACCACTATACTACAACGAGTTAGTTTCTAGAATCAAAAAGGTCTTTTCACGGGTTGTAACGTGGCTAACTAAAAGGTGGGTGGTTTTGGGCCAAAGTGACTAAACTTCTCAACTTCCCAAAACCCCCAAACTTGTTCTTTTCGAACCACTACAAACCCGAGGCTTATTCATTTCACAACACACTTTTTTTTTCTTTTTTTGACTTTTCTTTTCTTTTTTTCATATTTTTTCAATAGCACCATCATTTATTCATTTTGTGGGTGCCTCTCTTTTCAAACACTTGCACCAAAATTTTGTAGGTGCTCATTTTTCTAGGATAAACAACAATCCTTTATTTCATTCTATAAGGCCTCAACATTTTCAATCATCACAAATCCAATCAATTCACAACCCAACTCTCATCACCATATTCACCCTCATACACTCTTTTCCCCCAAATATGGTCCTAAACATATCAAAGAAGATTCACCAATAAAGCTCAATCACGGGGGTCAAAGATACGAAAGGCAAATTAATGATAATAACCACCTTATACTCCCGAAGTGAACGGTAGGACTAAGAATCGATGGCGTAGGATCATTTTCTAGTTACACACTCATGCCGATAGATAGAGAACAGATGCAAGTTCTAGATCTTGTACTCTCAATCTTGCCACTCACAAACAATATAGATATGACAATATCATGGCTCAAACCTCACAGCTTTTTGTCAAGTCCTATGCATTAACCACACACAAAACTCGACAATTCAAATGTTAAACTTGAGACATGCTTCGACAACTAGATTTCGCCCTATCATTGGTTGAGATAAACAACCAACTTCACCAAGTAAATCATGATTCAAACCTCAAGTCTAGTTCGGGTTCATGAGACACACACAAGCACACAACAACCTAAAAACAATCTACATGGATACAACAATCTAACAACAATCTAAATGCAATGCAACTAATTGGCATGAGAAACGATAGAATGCGTTACCCATCGGTAGCCACGATCGAACCGCTTCTCAAAGACCTTATTTGTACCTACTAAATCAACGCAAATACCACCAAACACTTGAGCATAAAACAAACCAATAAAGCTCTCACATCCACCAAACTATCCACAAACCAAATATCAACAATGATAAGATCATATCCAATAGCTCCACCATTCAAACCAAACCAATAATCCAAACCACAAACCATGCATAATAGGAAGTATTCAATCATGCCAACTCATTAATGATTCTATCCACAATCACAATCAAACAATCCTCAACCAAATTCACTTCCAAAACCTCTTTCCACCATCATTCCAGTATCCAAAATCTATACACATAAATCCTTTTTTCACTAGCTCCACCAAACACACCATCAAAACCAATGTTCTACAAACTCAAACCCATGAAAATATCCAAACATATCATCATGATAAGCATAGTCCAAAACATTCATCCAAGGTAGAATATCAATATAGGTACAACCAAATCGAATCAAATCCAATAAAGGGTCAATATCTAACAACAAAACTAATTGCAAGATAAAGGATAGGAGATGGAGAAGAATAAACCAAGGCACCAGCTACCGGCACATCCCCCCCAAACTTAGTAAAGTTAGATTAAATTTGCAAAACGGTGGATGGTGCATTGTCACTCCTCTCGATCTTGTAGTTCTTCCTACAAACACAAAACCAAACAAACTATACATTTATTCAAAATCAAAGAAACTAAAAGCAACTAAACAAAAGAAAGAAAATTGGTCGGGTTGCCTCCCAACAAGCACTTCCTTAACGTCGGTAGCTAGACGACCTTAGCACATCACCCATTGTCAAAAATCTTGTGTATTTTCAAGATAATTTTCTCCCTTTTTCGACATTTGCTTGGAAGCAATTTGTCAAGAGAGATATTCCTTGCACCCCTCTCATCCTTCCAAAAAGGGTTGCATGTCTTGACAAACTCGACTATGAAAGGTGGCGATTCCTTCTTTGATTTGATCTTCGAGTCCTAATCCAAATGTATCCAAATTATATAAGTCTCGACTTGCCCCTCATTTGGATTAATCATCAACTTCTCATTATTTCCTTTCCCGATAAAAACATATGATTCATCCAATATCTCTCCTAGAATCACCTCATTTTCACTCTTGTCTATCACTAATGAAGGAAAGATAAGCACATTATCGTCACTTGGACCCCCCGAAATAATTTCCTTATCATTTTGCTCTTCCTCATCTTGTTCTACCATGACCGGGACTTTTAGCAATTCCTCAAGTGAAGGTATCTCAAGAACACCATTCTTCTTACTTTCAATGACTTGAAACTCCTCCTCGGTGCCTTCATCCTCTTCCTCTTCTTAAGATAATTCTTTACCTTCTTTCTTTGATTCTTCTCCTTGCAACACCACTCTCTTCTCTTCTTTGAGTTCTTCTTGCGATGGCTTCTCCTCTTGCTTTGTTTCACTACTTGGCTTGGCAATGATCGATTCGTGCTTCGGAGTGTCCTCAAATATCTCCTCATTCACCTCACATTTTCTTTCCTTGACATCCTCACTTTTCCTATTTGAACTCCTTAACAACCTAAGTTGTTCTTGCATTAAATCCAATTGGCTTTTCAACCAATCATCTTCACTTGTCTATTGTACAGATTTCTTTGCACGGTATTCTCTTGCATTGTCCGACCATTGGCAATCACCTTCCCACATGTTCTTATACACACTTCGGAGCGTCGTTTGTGGCCTTTGTCTCTCAATCATTTTGGCCATCATTTCTTTCATTTGTTTTAGCAAATTATACACTCTCTCCGTGTTAATTCCACGATGATTATCCAATTTACACCTACAAGAATTCAACACACTCAAAGTACCCACAAATACAAAAACAAACAACAAATTATTAACACAAACAATAACACAAACACCTAGCCTACAAGCTTCACTTTTCCTCCAATATCTAGCAACCTACTAAATGAAGTCCCCGACAACGGCGCCAAAAACTTGATGCGCAATAAAAACTCATACAAATTCTCACTGCACACTCAAGGTTTAATTATCAATCCAGGTCCTTCTTCCCTTCGCCTACTAGATTACCGGGATACTATAGCAAAGTCTAATAGCTAGGCAAGACAAAATCGTTGAGTTATTTTTATCAACCTAGGCAATCAATTTAAACCTATGCTAACAACATATAACAAGCAATGAATTAAGCCAAAAATAAACATTCAATCAATTCTCTCCACACTTTGGTAAACCAAGACAAGAAAATACTCAAATGAGGTAGATAGGATGTTGAAATAAACGTAGATGTAATCCAATTAGGTTAATCATTGATGTAAACACATTTTAATCCCTAGGAGGTTGAACAATCGACCCTACATTTGCTAGCCACTTGCTATGGAGAACTAACGGTAGATGACACTAGGAATTGCAAACAGCTACGTTATTAACCCCTAGATCACTCCCAATCGATCGTCAATTGTTGCCCTACGACCTAGGGGATTGGAAATAAAATCGTAAGAGTATACACTTTTCACGATGATTCCGCCCGCGTGTTGGCTGCAGCGTTCACATCAACTATCTCAAAAGCTGGCTATTACCTACACCTAAGAGATAAGGAACAAGCTCAAGTGCAATTCAATCCCTCAAAGGAAAGTAAACAAGCAATTATCAAACATAATCTTCATGCATCCTTGTTCAAATCAACATCCACATTAAATTAGAGCAACATACCTCTCAATTTTAACATTATAAAGTTGAAATCAAATACATCCATTACAATTGATAAGTAGAAAGTAAAATCTTCCCCAATTGGATTTGCTAGGTCTTGATCTACCCCCTTGGATCTTCAATTCTCCTCCAAGGATTGATGAATTAGCTCCTTGATACCTTGGGTGAGGTTTTGGTAGAGATGGAAATGGGAGTCGTAGAGATAATCTAGGTAATTTCCCCTTAGATATGACCAGAGTTTTTCAAAATAACTGAATTTCTCCCTTTTATAATGAGTTGGCAAAACCTTGGATCGCCCGGGCCAAGGTTGGCTCGCCCGAGATGGCTTGAAATAGAGAAACAGCCAAATCAGCCCGATCAGGATCGGCCGAGCCGAATCAGGATCGGTCGAGCCTGCTCTCTGTCCTGCCAGGATGGGTCGAGCCATTTTGGCTCGGCCGAGCTGAACCTCTGTCTGGCTCAGGATGGGTCAAGCCATTTTTGGCCCGGCCGAGCCGTTCTGGATCCTCACAGCTTTTTCCTCCAAAACTCACCAAAAAGTGTTGTTTTATGCTCAAAATGCAACCTACAACTTCAAAAACACAAAAACACGAAAACACGATAAAAGAGCAACAAAAACATATGATATGGAAGTAAAATGGGCACTAACATGCACGCTCACACATCAAAAAATAGGTCATTTTATGCACATATCAAGGTGTATTTCATGAATTTCCAGCGCCAGCAGGTCCGCGTCGATCGATGTGGAAAAATCAGGTCTCAGGCCCTTCCGCGCGGTCTCACGGTTTTGGCCATAACTTCCTCTCCCGAACTACGATTGACCCGATTCTAGTTGCGTTGGAGAGCCAACTCGAAGCTTCATCCATTGCCATGCGCCAATAGCCCGAATTCCTCTTGTGGAAGAACTCTTCACTTCTACTCTTACACGTCACTGCTTTCGGAACGGTTTTCTCGTGAATTTAAGCCTAAAACCTGCACAAATACCAAAGTACGCCTAACACCACCTAATATTGACTCATGCATAAAATATATATATATAATAAATAAAACTACGTAAAATAGTAGAAAAATAATATAGATAAGTGAGTGAAATAATGAACATATCAAATCCCCCAAACTTGAATGTTTGATTGTCCTCAATCAATAGGCAAGAAAGAAATCTAAAGATCATGTGATTAAAGTGCAATGCCTCACAAGATTCATCACAGTCAAGAACCAAGAATCCACTACCGACAAGCAATTTGAAAGAGACGGAAAATTCATCAACCGTGGAAGAACTCACAGGAAGTGTATCGCTCAACTCTCAAGTGTTTAAGGTAAAGATGAAAGCACTCAAAAACATGTATGAAGAAATTTCTACCATAGGCTTGCAAATTTTCTAATATCTCCACTGCTAGAATGTGCACACAAGTCTATAATCAAAAAGGACTTTCGAAAGGTTGTAACGTAGGTTTTTTCTGATAAGGTAGGGAAATATGGCCAAGTAACTAAATCAATTGAGTTCATGACTCTCAACATCTCCAACCACTATCTATAATCATCCACCTTATCTCCTCATATACATCAACAAACTCAAATTTTGTTTTTTCTTAAGCTCATTTTGAATCTCTTATGCTTTTTTCAATAATTTAGTATTCTTTTCTTTTCAGAGAGCTTATGAGAATTCTAATTATTTCTTTGAGCTTCTTTTTCACACATCTTTTCACCACTAATTTATCATATCTTATCACCAATTCACCAATCAACCCCATACATACCACAACTCAAGACACGAGTGAGACAATACTTTTCTTAATCTCATAGACAAGGAAAGAAAAATTGTACAGGCTCAAAGTGGCTAACTAGGGAAAATTTTATTGTGAAGGGACAGTGTTTAGGATATTGGGTTAACAAAGATAGCCTGATATCATCTCCTAAACTTGTGCACACTATGCAGTCTCAACACAGAAAATAGGCAAGTTCTATAGAAATCAAAACACACATGTGAATCTCACATCAAACGAAATAAAGGCTCAAATTCTCACACATGGATTCAAAAATTTTCTTCCACAGTCAATTTCAAATCAGCTCAATCAGCATGCAAGTATAAGTGTCAGATCAGTCCTATCATGCGGTATTCTACATTTATAGGCATCTAACCACAATCTCGATCAATTCAATACTCAACCCTCAATCAATTCTAATCTCACAATCTCATTCAGGTTATCTCAAAACTCAAAATATTTCCCCACAAAATAGCATAAAAATAGAAAAGTATGAAGAATTAAAGACAAAAAGCAGAATAAATATAAGATAGGACATTCCATCCCTTGTCCACATCCCCCCAAACTTATTTCCAACTTGAAGAGTGGAATAAGTTTGAAAATTAGACAAAAGAGGGAACGATACCTGGTAGTTGATCTCAGACATCAACTTTTTTATCCCCCGGAGTCTCCAAATCACCATTAGGGAGGTCGGGTCTAGGAGGGTCTTTTCGTGACCTACTTTCCATCTTTATTCTTGACAACTTGCATTCCCCATTTCTTGGCGTCCTTTTCCAGAAAGACCTTGTGCGTGCATAATGAGGGGTTGATCCCCTTGATGTCTCTCAATGTCCCCCCAATGGCGGACTTGTACTTCCGTAGAACTCGTAGTAATTTTTCAAACTTCCCATACCCGAAGTATGCCGGAAGCATCTTGAGTTCCAGAACCAGCGGATCAGAGTTAGATGGCAGCTTTTCCAGATATGCGTCGGTTGACATGGATGAAACTGCCGCAAATTCTTTTCTACGTCGCGCTGCTTCTGTCGATGAAAACTCCGTGTCTGACTTCCTTCGTGCGTTGATTGACGAGACTATTACATCGATCGATGTGGCTCCAAATGCTGCGTCGATCGACACACGGTGCGCGTCAATCGACGTGGAGGCATTTCCACATTTTCCCTTCTTTTTCTAGCTGCGTCGGCTTGGAAACCGCTCCTGTTTGTTCTTTTTTTCATGTGTTATTCCCTCGGATACATCCAACTCCATCACCAAATCCACAAGCTCATCGTCCGCCTTATCCAAACCTGAAGACAAACACAAAGAGTGTAGTAAGCAGTTCTCCAGAAAGTCCGGATCAGTTTTAAGGGAAGGAAAAGGAGAGGAAATCACCGGATTTAAAAAGTCGATCATGTGACACTCTTCCTGGTAGCTCCCTTCATTACGCTTCTGCACTGCTTTGTAGATGGGGAAGGTGACCGACTCATCATTAACTCGAAACGTCAGTTTTTCGTCTCGAATGTCAATCAATGCTCCAGCAGTCTTCAAAAAAGATCTCCCCATGATAAGCGGGATGTTGTGGTCTTCTTCCATGTCAAGCACCACGAAGTCTGATGGAATGATGAAGTCCTTCACTTTCACAAGTAAGTCTTCTACGATGCCTCTTGGGTAGGACACCGATCTGTCAGCCATCTTCAATGATATGGTCGTTGGTTTGATGCTCCCGATCTCTAGTCGCTTGAAGATTGACAACGACATTAAGTTAATGGATGCGCCAGAATCGCAAAGGACCTTTGTAAAGGTCTCTCCTCCAATGATGTAGGGGATCGTGAAGGATCCCGGGTCCTCTCTCTTCAGCGGCATCTTCTTCTGAATAATCGCGCTGCATTCCTCGAACAAGTTGACCCTCTCGTGCTCCATGAAGGGTCTTTTCTGAGATACCATATCCTTCAGAAACTTGATATACCCCGGTATCTCTCGTAGTGCCTCAATAGCGGGAAGTTGATGTTTAATTTCTTCATGTTCTCTAGAAAGCGTGCAAATCTCTCATTCATCTTCATTTTAGCAAAGCGCTACGGAAACAGCAAGGGAGGTTTCTTCGGTGGCAGAATGGGAAGGGACGTCGATCGATGTGGATCAGCGTCGATCGACGTGGCTTTTGGCATTGCGTCGATCGACAGAGACCCGCGTCGGTCGATGGGGCTTCGTCTGCGACGGCTTCTTCGTCCTACTCGGCTTCTCCTTCCTCCCGGGTATCTTTCCCTGCCTGCTTTGGCTCTTTATACGATTTTCCCCCTCTCAGAGTGATGGCATTCACTTGGTTCCTCTGATTCTGATTCTTGGGGTTAATCTGAGTGTTGCTCGGAAGTTTCCCCGGCTTGTGCTGGGCTCCGAGGGCATCGGCGATCTGGCTGACCCGGGTTTCTATAATTTGTACATGGTTCTGCACTTGGTCTACTTTAATATTCACGCCTGCAATTTCTTGCATTAGCTTGGCTACCGTATCGGTGGAGCCTTCCATGAATTTAGACAAAATCTCCTCGAGATTCGGCTTCTTCTTCTCCACCACTTCTCCATCTTGCACTGCAAACCCAGGTGGTGGTTGCTCCGCGGCTTGGGGGTTCGCGTAGGAAAATCCAGGATGGTTCCTCGTGTGATTAAAAGTGTAGGGCTTGTTTTGCAGCTGATTATGCTTCTGATATCCTCCACGGTAGTTGTTTTGGTAACCACCCATTTGCATGAAATTTACAGCAGCACAATCCCCCTCAGGTGGAGCTTGCACTGGCTCTACTGCAGCAACTGTTTTCTCCTGCTTCAGCACAGCGAAGTCTTCCCTTAGCTTTTTCAGCTCGGTTGCCAAATCAGGTTGTTTGGCAACTTTCTCCACCACTTTCTTGACTGCCATCATAGGTCGATGTCGACTCGAGGACCACCATTGAGTGTTGTTGGCCATCTTTTGGAAAAATTCCATGGCATTCTTTCCGCTTTTCGTCATGATGGTGTCTCCCAGTGTGGTGTCATCCAACTTGACAGTCTTATCATTGAGTCCCTCGTAGAAGGCTTCTGCCTGTTCTCCTGGTGGAAAGCCATGTCCGGGGCAAGATCTCAGTAGCTCTTTGAATGGTTCCCATGTATCACTGAAGCTCTTATCAGGTCTTTGAGCGAATCTGATGATTTCCTTCCTTCTCTGCCTGATGACATTCGGAGGGAAGAAGTTTTCAAGGAATTCATTCCTTAATTGAGTCCATGTGCTAATACTTTCCTTGTCCAGTGCAGTGAACCATGATTGTGCCTTATCCCTCAGAGAGAACGTGAATAGACACATTCGGATGGCACTCTTGCTGACTCCTCCGATTTTGACAGTATTACAGAGCATAAGGAACTTTTCCAGATGTGCGTAAGGATCCTCAATGGCTCTTCCTCTGAATTGGTTTTGTTGCACCATCTGCACCAATCCGGTCTTCAGCTCAGAGTTGTTGGCATTGATGCCAACTCTGAAGTCTGTCTCCCTGAACCAGCGTTTATATCGGTTCTACATGGCCTCCTCTTCTTCCTCATCGTCAGATTCCTCTGGCTGATTTGGATTGACATCCTCTTCATCATCGGGATTGCCCTCAAACAGTGGGTTGCGGCGAAGATCCCTATTATTCCGATTGTTCCTCTCGAGGTCTCTTTCCAGATTCAGTTGTTGGAGTTGTGCCCTCATGGCTTGGACTTCTTGGAGAAGCACAACTTGCTCCTCTACAGTCATCAATGGTGGAGGTGGTTGATCAATTGGCGGTGGTATGTTATCTCCCATTGCTTGATTGCTCGAGCTTTCCTGGTCACGCCTATTCTTTCGGATCTTCCTGCAAGTTGCTTCAATGTTCGGGTGATAATAAAGCGGGTCCTTTCCTCTAGCTCTCGTACTCATGCACTACCTGTACAACAAAGGAGGTAGTGAGGTAAGACTGAAAATAAAATGACACGAACTGAAATAGATAAAATTGAAAATCTGTAAACAATACGGCGTCAATCGACGAGATATGGCGTCGATCAACGAGATATGGCTTCGATCGATGTGGAAGTAACAACTGCATCGATTGACGTTAATGTCACGTCGATCGACGTGAATAACGAAAGGTACAAAAATTTGAAGAAAAGTAAGAGAATTACTGCCTAAATCAGTATTTCAATCACATAATTAATAGTAAGATTATTTCTATTCAATCCCTAGCAACGGCGCCAAAATTTGATCGCTAAATTATTTTACTAGCGACTTAGCAAAGCTAATAATATAGCGGCAAATAAAATTATCGATCCCACAAGGAATGAAGTAACGAAAAACCTTAAGTACTAAATCAAATGTTCACGAACTTACTGGTTAGGAAAGATCAAATTATTGGGTTTTGGTTGTTTTGAAAATCGTAATACTTGCGAGTAAAAAGTAGACAGGAAATTAAAATACTTTTGATGAAAGATTATGAGAAGTACAGATTCTAGGGATATCTATATATCAAGTATGACATGGATGAATGAATTGATTAATTCCCAATTTAATTCCTCTTCGTAGTGAAACATCAGAAAAATATTAAGAACTTCTTTGTTGGACAATTCATAAAGTAGATTAGTCAATTATCTATCTCCGCTCGGTCTCCAAATGAACAGATCCAAAGATCGACAGATTTATTCCTATAACTTATCTCATTCAGTTACGACAATAAATCAAATTATATTGTGAATATCTCTTTCCATTGAAAACTATTACAGTTACGTCTCAAGTAATCAACTAATTAATCCTAAAATGTGGCCAGCAAACTCAAGATTATGAATAAACAAAGATTTCACAAACTACGAAGGGAAAGGGAAAATAATTCAATTAATCGAACATGCATACAATGATAATTCGAAACCCTAGAATCCGAGGAAGAAGTTAGTTACACATATTCATAGCAATATTCATCATGGAAAAATAAAACCTGAATTGCATAAAAACTTGGGTCTGAATGTCTTCCCACAAAATTCTGTCTTCAATCATAAACTCTAAAAACGCTTGGAAATTTCTCAAAATCTGAAATCTGGAATGAAGCACACCTTAAAATCGAAGTTACAGAGGTATATATATAGGTGGAGATGTATCCTATCAAATCTAGGGCTAGGGATTCAAATTTGTTCAAAATGTGGAAAGGTTTGAACGATGAATGATGTTAAGTGTTTATACCTTCTGAATCAGGATCCAACGGCGGGGGGAACGCCTTTTTGGGACTCAATCAACGGCTCAGAGTTAGTGCGACCTTCCGTATGGTCACCGACGTCCCCAAAATGCTCGAGTACTTTTGACGTGTCGCTTTCTGGTTCGTTGCAGCCAGTTGCATGCATTAAATGCACCGCATCGGATCCCATCAATTCAAATTCAAAACTTCCCTCTTTGACTTCGTGAGACTACTGAGAGCTTGGACTCAGCAATCTGCTACCATAGAAATCCTTAGCAATCAAATACACTGCTGAGAGCTTGAACTCAGCATTCACGTGTTAGCAACAGATCTGCTAGCTTCCAAATACGTCAGCATTCTCTTATTATATGTTGAGAGTTTGGACTGCTCAACTGCTGAGAGCTTGGACTCAGCAATCTATACTTAGCATCCAATTTCTCGAATTTAATATTTTGAACCTTTCGCCTTCTGACCACCCTTCGTCACTTTTGTCTTCGATTGGACATGCCTTTTATATCTATCGATTACTCTCTCTAAGCGACTCTTTGAATTTCGAGAGAGGTACGGATCTGACGTGATCTTTTTGAAGAATGTTCCAGTCCATTAATTGTGGAAAAGACAGGGCTATTTTACTTATAAATAACACCTTATGTAGAAAGCTTTTGCATCACTTCTGCTTTTCTACACATCATCTTCTCTTCATTTCTTCAAACATAGACATATTTTGTGCTATAACCTGAAAATGTTTTCTCTGCAAGAGCTCACCGTCCAACGAAACCAAACTCTTCACGAGTCTGGCTTGTACATTGAGTATGAGTCGGAGTACATAGTTGCGGAGGAGGTGATGACTGGCCTCCGCCACAATGGACTGGAGCAGTTTGTCTGCTCAACTCCTCGTCATTTCCAGAAGACACATCTCCAGAACCTCATCCATTCTTGCATTTATGCTGAGGACGCAATATATGGCGTCTTCAACAATCAGATCGTCAGATGAACGCTTGACACTTTTGCTACGGACTTCGGCCTTCGCCGGGGTCCCGTGCAAGTTTGGGATTACGGCCGGGGGGAGACAGTGTCGGAATGGAAGCCTTGGAACAATTGGAGGTACTCTCCCTTTTTTGAGTTCAGTCCGTCGGCCTCCTCGTACGGTCTGAAAAACATCGTACAGGGTGATAATCGACATCATCAACAACATGATCATCGGTTTTGATCACGATGAGTCGGATTTTACAAAGGAGGTTTGGAGATCCATGATGACGTTTCACGATAAGGCCGACGTAGATTGGGCTGCATTCATCTTGCAGGGCGTACGGGAGTGTGTTCAACATTTCCCTGACGTTCCGCTTTCTTGTGGGATGCAAATGTGTTGGCTCCTTGAGCGAAGGTTTCTAGACATCGCTGAGGGCCAATCCAATCTCAGGGATTCAGATTTCTATCCCTTGAGGCCTCGTCCACCTTACTAGTCATAGACGTCGTAACTCTCCTTCTTCCCTTGTATGATGTAAATCCCCTTTTTTGTATATATTCAATATTGGAATGGAAAATAAGTTCTCCCCTTACTGTATTTTCATACTGAGTTACTCATGGTGGAACCTTGTCTTCACATCTAATTTTCCACAACATAGGAACTGCTGAGAGTTGGAACTCACCAGTCATTAGCTCAGCAATTGCAACTTCTAGCAAACGTTCGAAACATAATCTCATACACATAGAGGTCTGCTGACAGCTAAGACTCAGCAACCAAGTGCTTAGAATACACAAATTCAGCAACTAGATTTAGCAACAAAAATGTAAGCTAGGATACGTTTTTCTCCAATTTCTTCACGAAATCTAGAAATCCAGAAAGAATGAAAATAACAAATCATTCGTCCAAAGCATCATCTATCTCTATAAGGCCTAACTTGATGCATAATTTTTTAAATCTGACCTCAACTAGCGGTTTAGTAAAGACGTCTGTTAGCTGATCTTCAGTGCATATATATTTCACATCAATATCTCCTTTCTCCTGGTGATCTCGAATAAAATGATGTCGAATGTCGATATGCTTAGTCCTTGAATGATGGACAAGATTTTTGGTTATGCACATCGCACTATTGTAGTCGTAGTAGATCGACACACATTCTGGAGAGATATCATAATCTTGCAAATGCTGCCGAATCCACAAGACATGCGAACAACAACTAGCGGCTGCTACATACTCTGCTTCAGTAGTAGATGTAGCTACTGAGTGTTGTTTCTTGCTAAACCAACTAATCAACTTGTGCTCAAGGAATCGGCAGGTTGCACTTGTGCTCTTTCTATCAATCTTGCACCCTCCAAAGTCTGAGTCAGAATAACCACTTAGTTAAAGACCATCAGACCTTGGATACCAAATTCCAAGTCCTTCTATGCACTTTAGGTATTGAACAATCCTCTTAGCAATATTCAAGTGAGATTTCTTAGGATTTGCTTGGTATCTTGCGCACACTCCAACTGCATAAGATATATCCGGTCTGCTAGCAGTTAGATAAAGTAGAGATCCGATGATACCACTATAATAGATTGGATTCACATCTTCTCCTCCTTCATCGAGGCTGATTTGGCAACTTGTGCTAGTGGGAATCCTTAGACTCTTAGTCTTCTCTGGGCAATACTTAGCGATCAGGTCACGAGTATACTTCCTTTGATGGATAAATATCCCTCCATCTGATTTCTTGACTTGAAGTCCTAGGAAATAGGACATTCTTCCCATCATGCTCATCTGAAAATTGCTTTGCATGAGCTAAGAAAACTTCTCACAAAGCTTCGAATCCTTCGAGCCAAAGATAATGTCATCCACATATATCTGCACTAGCAAGATACTTCCTTCATCTTTTATTCTGAAAAGAGTCGTATCAATCTTTCCCTTCGTGAAACCATTTGCTAGCAAGAACTTAGATAAAGTTTCATACCATGCTCTTGGTGCTTGCTTCAAGCCATACAAGGCTTTCCTGAGCATATAGACATGATTACCTTGCTCGAAGCCATGTGGTTGCTCAACATACACTTCTTCTTTGAGCTCACCATTGAGAAATGCACTCTTTACATCCATTTGCAATACTGGAAATTTTTTGTGTGCACCATACGCGAGGAACAACCGAATTGCTTCCAAACGAGCCACTGGAGAAAACGTCTCATCATAATAAATTCCCTCGCATTGTCTGTAACCTTTTGCTACAAGACGTGCTTTGTTTCGAACGACCATTCCAGACTCATCTTTCTTATTCTTGAACATCCACTTCGTTCCAATAACACTTTGATGCTATGGTTTATCTACTAGATCCCACACATGATTGCGCGTGAACTTTGCTAGCTCTTCCTGCATAGCATTCACCCAATCTGGACATTGTAGAGCATCTTCAACCTTCGTAGGCTCTTCGTGCTATATATAGCACGCTAGCATCGCATTGCCTTGTCTCGTCAGAGTTGGATCATTGATGTCACCAAGAACATCATCCAAAGGATGATAACGTAACCATTTTAGCTTCGGATTGCTAGATTCTGGAGCTCTAGCATTGACCTCGCCTGCTGGATTGTTGTCTGCTACAACATTCTCCTCAGCAATCTCCGAGAGATCAGCATTCTGGTCCTCAGCATCCTGATTCACAGCATTGGGAACTTCAGCAACAGGACGCTCAAAACCTGCAGCTTCAACAACCGGAACTTCAGCCTCTTCAGCAACATTCTCGGCAACTGGAACCTCAGCAGCGGGCATCTCAGCAACGCCTTTGCCATGATCTTCAGCAACGCCCACACCGTCTTCAACATCGGGAGATGGCTTTGAGATTTCCTCATCTTCTTCGTCTAGAGATCCCATGACTTCCAAATTATTATTAAGATGAATTCGGGCCTCAAGATGATCATTAACATCACATGCCTGGTCAGCAGTCTAGTCACCTGCTGAGTGCGTCTTCATTGGATTAGAATAATTCATAAACCTAGTCGAATCAATACTCATATTTTCAAAAGAATTCAAGATTGATTGACTATGGACATCATTGGTCTCATGATTACTATCCTTTTGTTCTTTGCTAACCCTGCGCACTAGAGTAGACTCATAAAAAATAACATTGCATGTTATCTCCACAAGTTGAGTTGTCTTATTTAACACTCGATAGTCTTTGTGAGAAGGGTGTCCATAACCCAGGAAAACTCCTTCATCAGACTTAGGCAAAAAAGTGTTAAGTTTCGACTTCCCATTATTTTGGATATAACATGTCGAACCAAAATCACGAACATGAGAGATCGAAGGCTTGCGACCATTGTACACTTCGTAAGGTGTTTTGTTGAATCTGCCATTTATTGCGCTCCTATTCGGAGTGTAACACGCAGTCATCACGGCTTCTCCCCAATACTTTCCACTCAATCCAGAGTCGGCAAGCATGGGCCGGACTGCTTCTTTCAGTGTCCTATTCCTTTGCTCTGGAAATCCATTCTGCTGGGGAGTCCTAGCAGTGACTTCTCATGACCAATACCGGCTTCTGTGCAAAAATCCATCAAGATTCCATTGCAGAATTCGGTTCCATTGTCCGATCTGATCCTTTTCCCCGTGACCTCTTTACTATTTTGCTCTTTAAGAATCAGCTCCGGTAGTAAGATCTTGACTTCGTCCTTGGTCCTTAGCTAACGAACCCATGTGTACCTGGAAAAGTCATCAACAACCACTAGTGTATAAACTTTCTTACTTACAGTGGATGGAGTGACTGGGCCGAATAGATCCATGTGGCCTTTTCTGGGTTTGAATTGAAAGATGACTTTGTCTACTTCCCTTGTTGGCAAGCATTACACACACCTTCCTTTCGAAAGGTTTCTTCGGGCAACCCTTCAACGAGCTTGTGCTTGGCGAGGTGGTTGATGGTTTTGAAATTGAGATGTGTCAACCTTTTGTGCCAAAGCTAATTCGCCTCCTCTTTGTTCAATGCTACGAACCATGAATATTGTTGACCGCTTTGCCAATCAACATTGTATAGACCACCCTTGCAGATGCCTCTTAGCTTCACTTCTCCTGTAATATTGTCAACCATCTCACAACCAGTACTTACAAAATAAACATTGTACCCATTTTCAGTAAGCTGGCTGATGCTTAGGAGATTATGCTTGAGGTTTGAAACAAGGGCAACATTCACTATGCGAAGTCCAATCTTCTCGATGCATCCTCGTCCAATTATTCTTCCTTTACTGTTGTCACCGAACACGATGATTGGGACATACACTCTTTGAAGATCTGTGAATAATTCTTCTTGCCCCGTCATATGCGCTGAACAACCACTATCAAGGATCCACTCATTTGACATTCTTGATGTCTTAGCGCTCAAACCCTGTTCCTGCAAAAGAAATCAAGTTGATTTAGGTACCCGCTTAGCATCGGGTCCTCCTGGATTAGCGTGAACCATTGTTACTTTCGGAATCCACATCTTGGAGATTCTCAAAATTTTCTTCTTGATGTCACCATCAGCAACCTTCTCGACCTTTCGATATGCGTATTTAATATGCCGTGCATGAGGTGGAGTGGTGGTCTTCTTAGCCTTCACAGTCCTTTCAAATGAAAAGTGTTTGGACTTGGGCCTCACATAGGTGTTCTTCTTATGTGGTGTGTAATGGTAATATTGAGGTTTTACTGCATGGTAGTTAACCTGCTTGCCCCTAGCAAATATAGGTTTTGGCTTCCTAGCATTGGGAACATAATGCTTAGCACTCATCCTAGATTCTGCTGAGTAAGATTGTCTAGCAGACACTCAGTAAGTGCTCTGCTGAGATCTAGCACTCATCCTAATACTCAGCTGAGCAGTTTGCTTAACATTATGCTGAGTAGTCTGCTGAGCATTACGCCTAGCACTCTGCTTGACATTTTGCTTAGCATTCTGCCTAGTAGTCTGTTGAGCATTACGCCTAGCACTCTGCTTGACATTTTGCTTAGCATTCTGCTTAGCAGTGGATGACTCAACAATCATCTTATCTTTGCCTTTATCATCAGCAAATAATTTTCCAGCAGAAACAAAAATAATATTCTTTTTCTGCTTCGAAGTCTCATTATTGCTGCTACGACTATGCCCAATTCCAGGTCGGTCAAAATGACGTCTCTATTGGCTAACAAGGTTGTTTAAAACATCCTTGCTCATCGTGTACGCGCAAATGCACTTGTCATTAGCTTTGCTTTTCAAAGTTAAATTCTCCTTTTTAAGATTCTGAAAATTTTTAGAAAGAGTGGAGGATTCAGCCTTGAGTTTTGAAAAATCCTCACTTTCAGACCTTAGTCTTTCGACTTCTTCGGTCAGAGATGTAACTTTTTATTTTAGTGAGGCATTTTCTCCAACGGTAGCATTCTTGATTTCATACATCTTAGAAAATTCAATGGAAAGCTTCGTAAAATAATCATCCTCAGAATCTAGAAAAGATTCCCCCGATTCATGCATGATTGCTAAGCTAGGAATGCTAGTAGAGGTTACTTCATGATTGTCGACTGCTAGAGCCGATTCACCAGGTTGCATAGCATCAGCATTTGCTTCAGCATCCTCCACAATATTTGCCATCAGCACCATCATGGCTTCTTCCTCCTCATCGGATGGATAATATTCCTCTTTGTTATCCAGGATATCAGGTACTTTGGTCCTTTTCAGCAACGCCTTGGTCACTGCTCGGACAACTCTTTGCTCAAACCATTGTCTGAGGCGCTCTCCTTCTTCTGGACTTACCCTTGGACACTCATGCTTTAGATGATCAGGAGATTGGCAGTCGAAGAATGTCTCGGGCTTCCTTTCTGATGGGCGCTGGATTGAAGCGAGCTTTGCTTCCTTTTCGGTCTTAGCTTGCAGCATCAACTTCTGGAGCATTTTCATCTGCTCTTCCAACTCATTGATCTTTTGGTCTTCATTCCAAGAACTAGAGGTTGAAGAAATCTCCTTGGTTGGTGTTGCTGGAGTAGATCACTCCTGGTTGTGTAATGGCTTTCTCGGCGGCTTCCACGTACCAGTATCTTTCTTGACGAAGTACGCCACGTCCTCAGAGTTTCCAACATTTGATGACGTAGGTTGCACCAAAGCAGCCTCGTTCTTCTTTGACCTTTGTATAATGAACTCATGAGCTTTAAGTTGAGAAAATACCTCAGATGTCGTCATTTTGCTAAGATCCTTCTCGCTTAGGCTCGTCATCTTGACAAACCAATCACTTCTTGGGAAGAGTTTTGATATTATCTTAATGTTCATCTGCCCGTTATCATATGTCTTGCTCACGTTCTTGAGCTCTCCTATGATTGTGTTGAACCGTTCTTCCACGGACTTCGTTTCACCTGGAATCATAGAAAAAGACTCATACTTATCCACAGCTACCTGTAATTTGTTGTGTTTCATCTGCTTAGTTTCCTGGGAATATGTGCACACGTAATCCCACATTTACTTGGTTGTCTTAAAATCAATGGCTTTGTCGGCCATCAAGGGGGGTAGACTGTCAAGGATCAACTTTATTGCTAGGTATTCCAACTGACCCCTCTTCTTGTCTTCTAGCGTCCATTCTTCATAAGATTTTACTACCATTTGAGGATGTGGTTGACCATCAGCAGTTGCACCGACTGCGATGTTGACCTTCATGATTTTGATGGGTCCTTTGGTTAGCACATCCCCCATCTTTGGATGGATACTTTGAGGTTGGATGGTTGCTAACTTCTTCCATGACTCAAATCTCTCTTTGTTGTACTTGGGTAGAGTATGATTAATCTTGCAAGACTTTAGATACCTGAGCTAAACAGAAAGCAACAGAGAAGCTCTAGGAAAAAGTAGATCTGGTCAAAAGCGACTCAGAAATAGAGAGTCTGGTATGGCCTCCGCTCTGATACCACTTGTTGGTCCCGATTTACCAGAGTCGTTGTGCTTAAACAGAAACATAAAATGCAGCGGAAGTTCTTAAAGCTTATCTTACACTTAATCTTCTCTAAATGTTTAGCTTTAAGTTCAAATATGTATTAGATTGTTTCAGGATATACACTAGCATCTTGATGTTACTAGGTTTCAAATCAAAACAGGAAATTGTAAAACAGTAAATGACTCAAAGTTTATAGTGGTTCGATCCAATAGATCTGCGTCCACTCCTTAGCCGAAACGCTAAGAATTCCACTAAAAAGATATCAGAATACAAGGATTCGCCAACACATGCAACTGGTGGTGAACTTTCGAACCAGCTTCTGCACAACTATCCTCCATTATCCTCCTTCTTTTCAGGCGCAGCTCTGGTTGAGTCAAGGGAACACCTTTGTAAAACTCGCCTTTACTACTTTTTGAAGTTTTTGAGTTCCTTCCGAACTTTCCTTCGATTTTGGCTAGTGTCTGACCTAGTCAATCTATTTTCAGAGATTTGACTGCTGGATGCTTCAAAGATTGGAAGGTATCCCAATGATTGAAGATTCTTGATCTAAGTCAAGGAATCTCTTCAATGAAGTGTCAGACATTCAACGGGGACACTTCGGTGGTTGAAAGCTTTGAATACTTTTCGAATGTTGGCTTTCAACTGACTGCTCTCTTACTTTTCGCTTTTAACTTAGGAATCTCTTGTTCGAGTATTAGTTCGTTGTATTGAATGAGCAGTTATTTTTATCTCTCTGTTTAGGCTTCATTTTTATATCTGGAGATTCAAACTTTGAATCTCCAGACCCGTTAGACACAACGGTCCTTTGTCCAAGAGAGGTTACTTGCTTTTTCTACCTTTCTGTCATCGTACAGTACTTTTCGACCTACTTAAGGAAAGCCCTAGTCCTCGGTTGTACTTTCTATCAGAGCGGGTGTCTTTCGCAAGTCTTTGCTGAGTATCTCCTTGCTAGGTATTTTATCGGAAATGCTAGGAGTACTCTGCTAGGTATCTTGATTGCTAGGCTTTTCTTAGCAATCTGATCCTTCGATCTGCTGACTCCTTCAACAGATGTATCTATACTACTTTAGTCTTCTCTGATTGCTATTTCTTAGCAGACTGCTTTGAATTCTACCGGATGCTGACTCCTTCAGCATTCTACTATCACTTTGCTTTCGTCTGCTGAGTAAAGCTTTCTAGCAGTCTTTTTCTTTGACATACGAATGCTAATGCCTTAGCAATCTCCTTCTTCGCATTTGACTGCTAACTCCTTTAGCAATCTTCTTCATCTGCAAGGAATACTTCTAGCAATCTAATCTATTACAACTCACTACTTAGCTTATACAAGACATTACAAGAGTTGCTACACTATACTAGAATTCAGCAATTGATCGACCAACTACTAAGGCTTTGATTCAACAAAACCTATTACAAATTTGATCCTAAAGGGAGAATTACAAAATAATTCCCAACAACCTGTGAGAGGTACAACACCACCGGCGCGTTCTTTAGTAAAAAGTGCATAACCACAAGTTGTTGCACCAACTTCTGACGCGGCACCTGTAGGATTCGAGTCTACAATCAACAACGTGAGTTGTTATTTAATTCGCAGGACCGTTCTTAGGGTATCAAAATAAATACAATTAAATAAACCATGCGAATCCTATGCATGCTCCTACAAAATTAATTGCATAGGATGGATAAGGGATTATACCTTTCTTCAATCGTTTGATCTACAGATCTAGATCGGAGAATTAACGATGAAGCTAGATCTGAAGCGGAATGGAACTCCTTCTTTGATTGTGTTCCTACAGATCTGATCTTCTGATCTGTTCCCTTGCTCCTTGGAAATCTGGTGAGGATTATCCACCAAGTTGAATCAGAAAGCCGGAGGATTCGATCAGAAAAATCCTCCTTCTGATCG
>JAPKLW010001266.1:0-19405 GCA_026898455.1 Plectranthus barbatus
TCATTGTGCTTCTACATTGCCTTGTAGATTGAGAATGTGACTGACTCGTTGTTCACTCGGAATGTCAGTTTGCCGTCTCGAATATCGATCAATGCCCCTCCGGTTTTTAGGAATGGCCTTCCAAGGATCAGAGAAATGTTCCGATCTTCTTCCATGTCACCACGAAATCGGCTGGAATGATGAAATCTTTTACCTTCACCAGCACATCTTCGACGATGCCTTTCGGGTAGGAAATTGATCGATCGGCCATCTGAAGTGAGATTGTAGTGGGCTTGATGTTTCCGATCTTTAATCGCTTGAAGATTGACAGCGACAACAGATTGATTGATGCTCCAGAATCGCAGAGGACTTTTCCAAAGGTTTCTCTTCCGATCACGCAAGAGATTGTGAACGAGCCCGGGTCCTCCCTTTTGATCGGCATCTTCTTTTGAATAATAGCGCTGCATTCTTCGAACAGGTTGACCATCTGATGCTCCAAGAAGGGTCTTTTCTGAGATACCATGTCTTTCAGAAACTTGATGTATTCGGGCATCTCTTGCAGGGCTTCGACCAATGGAATATTGATATGCACCTTTTTCATTGTTTCCAGGAATCGAGCATACCTCTCGTTCATCTTTGTCTTGGCGAACCGCTGCGGATATGGCAGAGGCAATTTCTTCAGTGGTGGAACGGGATCTCGTCTGTGATGGTTTCTTCATCCTGCTCGGCTTCTCCTTCCTCGCGGGTATCTTTCCCTGCCTGCTTTGGTCCTTCATAGGATTTTCCCCCTCTCAGAGTTATGACGTTCACTTGGTTCCTCTGATTCTGGTTCTTGGGATTGACCTGAGTGTTGCTCGGAAGTTATCCCGGCTTATGTTTAGTTCCGAGGGCATCGACAATCTGACTGACTTGGTTCTCAATGATCTGCACATGCTTCTGCATCTGGTCAACCTTAGTGTTCACGCCCGAGATTTCTTGCTTGAGCTTGGCTACCGTATCAGTGGAGCCTTCCATGAATTTAGCCAAAATCTCCTCGAGATTTGGCTTTTTCTTCTCCACAACTACCCCGTCTTGCACGGCGAATCCCGGTGGTGGCTGCTCCGCGGTTTGAGGGTTTGCGTAGGAAAATCCAGGGTGATTGCTCGCATGATTATAAGTGTAAGGCTGGTTATGCTGCTGATTTTGTTGCTGATATCCTCCTCGGTAGTTGTTTTGATAACCGCCCCTTTGAATGAAGTTTACTTCGACACCCTCGCCATCAGGTGGAACTTGCACCGTCTCAACTGCAGCGATTAGAGGACCACCGTTGAGTGTTGTTGGCCATCTTTTGGAAGAATTCCAAGGCTTTCTTTCCGCTCTTTGTCATGATGGTGTCTCCTAATGTGGTGTCCACCAACTTGACGGTCTTCTCATTTAGTCCCTCATAGAATGCTTCTGCTCGTTCTCCTGGCGGAAAACCATGTCCGGGGCAAGACCTCAGTAGCTCTTTGAATCGCTCCCACATTTCACTGAAGCTTTCATCGGGTCTTTGAGCGAACTTGATGTTTTCTTTCCTTCTCTTCCTGATGACATTTGGTGGGAAGAAGTTTTCCAGAAACTCATTCCTCAATTTAGATTCAAGTATTGGAATTCAAACGCAAAAGATCGGTACAGAGACTAAAAATTAAGGTAATTCCTTCTAATCCACGCATTAAATTCATAGGAGCATGCTAGGGTTTGTGAATTGGTATTGTGAACAATAAACCATAAATCGATCCGACTTATTTGGATTTTGTGATTCGGTTCACGGATAAAATCCCTACATATTGTAGATGAGTTAAAGAAGTTGGGGAGAACGTATGAACTTCCTGACATGAATTCAAATATTCTCTCAAGACTACCTAAGGAGGATTTGTTTGTCAAAGTAACCAGTCTAAAGGATAAAGATCTGTCGAAGATCAGCACCAAAGACGTGTTTGCTCAACTGGAAGCTCATGAATAGGATATCACCTAGATCAACAAAAATGAAGTTGTTCGTGCTGCAGTCAACATTGAAGAACCGATGGAGGGTGCATCATTCTTTGTGATGAAAGATGGACAAAAGTGGAAAACAAAGAAACCATTTCACTCAGACCGACCTGCTTAGCCCAGTTCGACAAAGGATATTCCTTCCATCAGCGGATCTCACTTCAAAGAAGATGAATGCTCTGTGAGCGAGCTGGTGGAACATATGAAGTGATTGCAAAGGTTGTTGCTGAAAGCAAAAGGGAAAAATAAAGATATCCAGCAGACGCAACCAACAGACAACAAGAATAGCAAGAGAGCAACACGAACATGCTACGAGTGCAATTCCCCAGATCACCTGAAGTTTGAATGTCCAAAGGTAGATCCAGAAGAAAGGGAAAGACTGAGGAAGTTGTTCGAAAGACGTGCATTGAAGGTTGTCACTAAAGCCTTACTGACAAGGATGGAACTACCAGACGTCCCAGATTATGACGGCGAGAACTACTCATCAGAAGATGAAGAGGATGTTCTAATGGTGTTCATGGCAAATATCAATGAAGAGCAGATAGGAGAATCAACTCTAGCTGTCATAGGAAACCAGGTAACAAACACTACGTTGTCTATTGCTTCAATTTCTGATAATATGCATGATATTGTTGATTCTTGCTACTCAGAATCAGATGAGATAATTGTGGTGTATCTGCTGAATGAGTTTTCTTAAGTTCATGCATTAAAGGATATTCTAGTAAAAGGAAACTTCTCTCTGAAGTCTCAGCTTTCAATTTTGACCAGTGAGATTGATAAATCTAGGTCAGCAGACGAGGAACTTTTAAAATTAAAAATTAAATTCTCCTCCTTGAACGATAACTATAGTACTTTAAGACAAGAGAATGAAATCTTGAAAAATAATCACTTAGTGCGAAATGTATGTCAGTGCAAATTTTCTAAAAGCACGAGAGAATTAGATGATATTCTAAGTGTCCAAAGAAGTTCAAAGAACTTTGCTGGAATAGATTTTGACAGTGAAAAGTCTTGCGTCGCTGAATCAAGTCGAAGAAAATTGTTTTTGTCCCAGCTACTAGGAAGATTCAGTAAACCGCTAGGAAAGACAAGAGGGAAAACCCCAAGTCAATTGCTCAGCAAAAATGCTGGCAGACTAATATCCCTCAGCTGACTGCTCAACAAAGATTGAACTATCGATCTGCTGAGAAAAAAGCCAGCAACGTCTATGTATGTAACCCAGCAGACTGTTTCATCTGCTAGGAAGGTTCATACAAATCTTAGGAAGGCCAAACAATCTACTGAGGTTGCAAGGAAGCCAGAATACACTCCAAGTAGAAGGAACACCTACTGGAGGCCAGAGTCTATATAATAATCATGCAAATTAAATATATAGGTTTGATGTTAATTTGTAAATTTTACTATTTATTAGTAATTGTTAGTAATTAAAAGAACAAAATATATGATATATATATATATATATAAAAATATGCGTAGCACTAAAACTTTCATAATATATATATATATACACGAAGTACATATAATAAACATATACATACGCCGTCATATTATTATATATATATATATGTTTATATGTGGTAGGCGTATTAAAGAAAAAAATGAGATAACAACAAAAGAGGCAATAAAATAATAAAGAAAATCTAGTAGGCACAAGTGGCATGCATGCATTAATTCAATGCATTATCATCACAAAAAAAAAAAGAAAAAAAAAACTTAAAATTTATTGTAGAATTCTAATCAATAATCTAAACATACAACACTGCTATTACCTGCAAATCGAAGGAGAGAGATCGAAGAGTTTTGCTGAAAAAAAAAATAAAAAATAAAATAAAAGAGAGGGAATCTGAAGAAGATGACGAAAGTGAGGGAACTGATATTTATTTGTAGCTGAAAGGTTGATTCTTACTTCTCATTAATTATTTAAAATTCTCTATTCTATTATATATATATATATATATATATAGGGACGTGATCCAGTGAGAATCACTGTTACCATAAGAAATAAGAACCAATCTCGGTCGTAGATCTTGCTCAATCAACGATTCAGATCTAATAAAAAACGCGGACATTTTTTCCCCAAAAACTTGCATTATTGGGCAATTTAGTCTTTTCGCTTATAATTGAAATTCGCACTTGAATTATAACCTTCTTAATACACATACAACGTACATGCATTATAGAGTTCACAAACTATCATTATATAGAGAAGATACTATCATTATATATTATCCCTCTAATTTCACACAAATACACAAATATTACTAACATGTGTAATAATTCAAAGCAGTGGGTTTCATCAAACAAAGCAGACCTGCATTATATAATTTATGAACTATCATTATATACTTAAAATATTATTATTATATATCATTATAATATGTTGAACTTAAAAAAATATGTTAATATATAATTTGAATGTGTTTTTTTCTTCTTTAATTAATTAAAAATAAATGTGCAAAATCAACGTAAATTGTGGCTTGCGAATAATTTCACACGAATACACAAATATTACTAACATGTGTAATAATTCAAAGCAGTGAGTTTCATCAAACAAAGCAGACCTGCATTATATAATTTATGGACTATCATTATATACTACAAATATTATCATTATATATCACTATATGTTGAACTTAAAAAATATGTTAATATAATTTCAATGTGTTTTTTCTTCTTTAATTAATTAAAAATAAATGTGCAAAAGCAACGTAAATTGTGGCTTGCGAATAAAATTGTAATTAAATATGAATTAAAAACAAGTTACAATCACTCATTGAACCTCTTCTAGAAACATCACAAGTTGCAAGAATGAGGGTTGACAAATAACAATACAATACAATCCATTGTGGAACAAACAAGGGATAGAACCTCCTCAATCATCATCAATCATCAATCTCAACATAGCTAGCTCTCAATCTTATATAGAGTTGATGTAAAGAGCTAGCTGAGGTCAAAGAAGGCTTTGGCCAAAGGATGCTTAGTCTATGAGAGATGGTGAGCCTCCAAGATCTCAACAATCTCACGTTGCCAACAAGGCACACCACATCAGCTATCCTATACATCTGCTTGGTGCTGTGTTATGACACTTTGGAACAAACGAATCTGTACAGAAAAAAACATGAATTAAATTTGAAACTTATAACATATAATGCAAGATTCATAACTATATAATGCATGTATTTACACTATATAATGAATTCTCATAACGGAACAGAACCTCCATAAACTAATTATAACTAACTCACAAAACAATAATGCAAGTCATAACATTATATAATGCAGATATTTAAAAAAAATTGAAAGTATGTAAACTAATAATCACTCTTTCAAATATAACCTAAGTACTACAAATGTATAATGCAATTCATAACAATACATAATGCATGTATTTACACTATATAATGAATTCACATAACGGAACAGAACCTTCATAAACTAATTATAACTGACTCACATATAATGCAACTATTACAAAACAATAATGCAAGTCATAACATTATATAATGCAGATATAAAACAAATTTAAAAGTACGTAAACTAATAATCACTCTTTCAGATATAACATAAGTACTACAAATATATAATGCAATTCATAACGATATATAATGCACATCTTCAAATTAAACAATTAAGAGCGAAAACACCAAACCATAAACAACAATCTACGAAACCTAATTCAAAATCTGGAAACAAATAATCAATAACTCATACAATGAATCTTCGATTCTATCACCGTAATCTGATAACTAATGATCGAACATCATATCAGAAAACAACTGATTCTATTACGTAACAAATGGAATTTATCAATTCTTACCTTTCAAAGGATCCATAACTCGCCGACGACGAACACAAACAATAACGAACACAGACGATGGCGAGCAGATTTCACAGAGAGAATGAATGAAGAAAATATATAATCACAGAAGGAATGAAGATCGCAAATCGCAAAGGAAAGAAAGATCGCAAAATTTAAATTAAGATTCTAAAAAGATTTGAATTCATGTAAGTACAAAATTACCCCTCATTTTGCAATAATGAAAGTCAATACAAACAATAATGCATAGCGGACGAAATAAAATCTAAGCTGTTGATTTCATGATTTGGACGGATAAGATTAGTTCTTATTTTCACATGATAAGGCTGGTTCTCATATGATCACTCCCCTATATATATATATATATATATATATATATATATATATAGTGGTGCATTCATGGCTGAACATGTGTCCATGAATGAACAGAGACCAAAATCCAACCCTTGATTTTTAAAATAGACGTCCCAGATTTTCTGTTGTCATTTATCATTGTTGCTAGCTTCTTCAATCATTGAAAGGGCAAATTAGTCCTAACCGGAAAAATTTGAAATAAAATTAAATCTACATGCTGATTTTTTGGATTCAGTTACCAAATCAAATCCCCCACGATTTTTTACATTATTATCAAATAAATTAGAAAGATAAAATACACCACGATTTATTCCATAATCTTAAGTTAATCGTTATCATTGTTTATGGCTTTGTGTGTCAATGTTTATGTCTTTGTGTGTCATTGTAAGGTAATTATGTCAACTTCTACTAATATATTATCGTTAAATGTATAAACAATTTTAATTATTCGTACAATGATATTGAATAAAGATAACAATGATTTTAAAGGTGTATTATAAATCAATTAAGATTAAAACGATAATTTTGATAAAATGATATTTAATACAGGTAACAATGATAATATAAACATCATACAATGCTACATATTAACTGAGTTCACACAATGTAGAAAATAAATAAATAATTATCAATACATTAAACAGGAATTCGAACAATTAAACATTTATTCAAAAATAATGACACTCATCTAAAATAACAATGATAATCGCATATGACACAAAAATAATGAAATCTGCTCGTGAAGCCTAGGACTTCCACACGCACATATTCTTTCTATTTCCATTCATTCTTGAAACTTCAAATGAATATCAGAGATTAGAGATCCAAGACAACTTATGCAGCTCTAGTTTCCCTTATTAATGATTTGGACCTCATTCCCAATCACCCCTGTCATTCCTTTTCTTTTGACAATACACAGATCTCATTCATTTCTCAAATTGTACATTTATTGATCGATATTTTGGAACTCTATGATCCTCAGGGATGCAGCAGGAAAGCTGCACAAGTTTTGGAGAGCCGGATTTTATCTGTGGCTCGCGCGGCTCGCGAACTTCTCGAAACCCATTTAGTCAATCAAATTTATGTTGGATCCACTCTTGAAGATTGAATGCAGCTGCCAACCCTAGCCCTAATAAAAAAAGCTTCGTAGAAATGAGGAGTTTTTTTTTAATCATAAAGAGAAGCATATAAATAAAAAAGAAGAAAAAAATTAAAATGATTTGATCTTACAAAAACATCCACCACCATGACCTCCAACTCCGCCAGCGGCGACACCATATGTGATTTTCCGCCGTTGGGAAAGAAAAAAAAATCACAGCCACAAAAAAATGGTTCTTTTTTACCCACTTATCCCCTCCCCTCTGCCCCCCTTTGACATCTCCAGCAGTGTTGTCCCACCACCACCTACCTCCATTTTAAGCATCTCCGCCTCTCTTCTTCTCACTCTTCCTGCCTTACTCCGCCGCGTTTGCCACCACTGAAAATGGCTGCTGCTTGTTCGTAATCTTTTTGAACCCTAAAAATACATGTGTAAAAAAAGCTTAATAAGTTAAATCCCAATAAATTAGGTAACTACCATAATTATCAAATCTACTAAAAAGTATAATAATATTTACAACCTAAAACGCCCTTTCAAATAAATAAAAAAATATAATGACTGCCACGTGTCATTATTATAACCATCAGATTATAAAATTTAATGGTTAGATTATAGGTCATTGTTCATTCATGATATTTGGTTCGGATTTGAACGCAACTATATATATATATATATATATATATATATATATCACATGTCTATATACATTTTTTTTTATGCTATGATTTTAGAAAATGACAAGAAATACTGACGTTGAGAAGTTAAAATTTGCAGGAAGAATGTTGGTATACATTTGACTATATTTATGTTAGAAACAATCTGAAAATATTGTATCTAAATCAAATTGAAGGAACTAAATTATAGGCATATGCTATTAATAAAAAGAAGTGGTGGGCTCAAATTCAAATAGTTGCGGTAATTACATCTAGAAATTAAGCAATGCTGGAATAATGTAGTTATTGTGGCACCTCCTGTGCAACAATATTTTGTTTAATTCTATAAAATTTTAGCAATATACACCCGCAGAGCTTAATTTGATTTAAGTACCCTAATACTAGTAGCATTCCTCTTAGTCTAGTGGTATGAGTACAAACTTTTGAGGATAAATTACAGATTTAAATATATAAATATGCATTTTAAATATTCACGTAAAAAGAAAAAGAAATAATAGTTTTGTTCCATTTAATTTAACAAACTTTTGTAGTAACTTAATTTAATCATATTTCATGTAAAATAAAAAATTATAAGTTAATAACATAAACTCAACTTAATGAACAATAATGGCGTATATTATCAATTGCAAACCTTAGTATATAGTCATTAGTGTCATTTGTATTAACCTCATAAATAAAATTTAGATTAGATTTAATTAGAATAGTATTTATTGATATATTCTAAATTATTGAAGGTGACGAGAATCGAGGACACTAAATCAAAGGTAGCTACTACTTAGTCAGCGACATAATAAAGGTGGGCTTTCTTACTACAAATAAAAAGAAATGTGTTTTCAAATTGTTTACGAAAAAAAAATGTGTTTTGTTTTCAAATGATTGAGCATGCCAAAATATTTTCTACATCTCCTATCTGTCCTCAGAACCGGAAAGGCGGTCAGAGAGTGTGTAAAAATCTAAGCCAGGGAATATGGCCAGAGCCTTAAACATTTTGAATGTCAAGGTAATATGAACGATCGGATCTCGATGACTCTACGAGTGTCGAGATTAATGCACTTGGTGCAAACCTGGTGAGAGAAAGGTATTACTTAATAGGCTGGACACCGTGGTCATGGAAGTAGTCCTGCTTCCTGATCACACCCCTTTAAATATACACCCGTAGTTATGAGGAAATGTTTTGTAGCATATGAGTCCATTTTAAAGTAAAAGCTCATGTGTTGTTGTGTGAGTTGGCATGTCAGTCTTATATATGTATGATTTGGCAATGTGTTCATTGGGTACAATGTTCTTAGCCCTCTGTGTATTTCTAAACATGCAGGTTGAGTAGAGCGAAGATGGAGGCAGCTGAGCTGAGCTAAACTTTTGTTGTAAATAATGCATTATAATCCAGATTACATATCTCCATATATGTTCTCTGTTATGATCCTTTTGCGCACTCTGTTACCGGTCTTTATGTAAATTATGGCAGGAGTAATGTGTACGCTTTTGTTTATATCTGAAAGCAATACTCTTTTGATCTGACAATACTCTTTTGATCCGCTGAATGTATAGTTTAGTTTGGTATATGTTATTCTTTCTCGTTGATCTGATTCTAGTTGATACCAGGCTTTGATGAAATTGATCTACATCCTATGTTGTTAATTCATTTGATAATCAATTTTTATTTTACTAGTCTCGCCTAAGTAGACCGGCTCCTCTCGTGGAGGCTGGGGCGTGACAGCATTGTATTTGAGTCGTTGTTCGCTCCGCACCATTTGTTTTTAACAATCTTATGCTTCGATTGAGTTCTCTGAATTGTATTGCTCTGAGTTAATACCCTTCTCATAAGATTAATCAAGTATAAAATGTAAAACCCTATTGTCTCAGCTCCCCGCTTCGTACTACTCAACCATGTCAGGTAAAAAGTACTTTTATTGATTATGAATTTTTTACACATGTTATGAAGTTGCTTGAACTTTGGAAAAGGGGATTTTGAAGTTCTTATACTACATGGCTGGTATTTGTTTAATTAAGAGTTGAAATAGAAGCCCACTAGGTATTTTGATATTTAGGAATGAATTGTGTTGTAACTAAGACCTTGTTAAGAGATTTTGGGGTGATTGATATAACATGGATGTTAATGGAATAGAAATGATTTATTTTGTAAGGTTTAGGTTATTATAACTCCTTGGGTTTGTTTTATTGCTTTAACATAGGTAACTTTGTTTAATTATTACAGATGAACCAGTTACCGATCCCAGTAGTAGTTTTCAGAGCTTACCAACCTAATCCACATGAGAGTGTGGGTCAGATGCTAATGAACTTCTTTCAGCTTTGGTTAGAGGCAGCACAGTGTGGGGTGACTCAGTATGAGGGGATTATGAGGTTAATTGGACGACTACCTCAGGGTTAGAGTGAGTGGGCCGAAACAGAATCGAGAAATTTCATTTATTTGGATAGTGCTACTTTCATACCTCAGGGTTGCTTTTACGAGTTTATAGATATGATCGTGCACCAGTTCATTATGATAGGGATTCCACCTTACGGACCCTTTCTACCAGTCCATAATTAACTCTTATAGCTAACCTATGGGAACAACCAATCGTACTCCAAAATTTCCCAAACATAGTGGTACCACCTCCGCAACCTGTTAACATACCTAACCCTTATCATATTGAAGAACCAGAGTTGGGTGAGGTACAAGTAGAAGAAGAAGAAGAGGAGGACCCAAAGGAAGACCCAGATGAAGTAGAAGTAGTGCCTGAGGAGAATGTGAACTCAGAAGTGATCTATATTAGTATGGGCTCAGATGAGGATTAGTATATGATGATGTATCCCTTTGTAGAGATCTAACACATTTTGGTGTAATTATATAGTTAGATCATGATGATTAATGTGAAATATCAATTTGTTTGACACAGGAAATTAATAGATTATAATTTATTTGATTTTCTATATTGATACAAGGAAATATTTTAAAAGTTCTAAACTATTTTATTTATTTCAGAATATAATGGAGGAGGTGGGGCCAGAAATTAATCAGGAGCAACCTAATCAGAATCAAGGGGAAGGGATAGGAAAAGGAGAATCCCATTAATGAACAACCAAATCTACCACCACCAGCTCGTGAGGTAATGGAATCCTTCCAAAAACAGAATCCACCAACATTTACTGGGGATGGAGAACCTATTGATGCCGAAAAATGGGTATGGGCATTAGAAAGGATATTTCATATCTTACCCTATTTGGATCGGGAAAATATTAGTTGTGCTGCTTACCAATTTTGTGATTCAACTGACTTTTGGTGGGAGACTAAATTAAAGATTATGACTGTTGAGCTAATGAGAAATATAACCTGGGAAGAATTTAAAGAGATCCTGTTTGATAAGTATATCCTAAAAAGTTATAGAATGCCGAAAGAAATAGAATTCTATAACTTGCAACAGGGGAAGATGACTGTTCCAGAATATGATAAGTTATTATGTACTCCATCAAGATACGATCCACAACAAGTTGTTATAGATGTTAAGATGGTAGGAAAGTTCTGTACTGGGTTGAAGACTGAAATCTGAGCTCACTTAGCTAGTCATACTGGGTTAACGTATTCTGGAGCTTTAGGTCATGCATTGGATGTAGAAGCCGCTTATGCAGGAAATAATGTCGTAGGAAATGAAACTGATGAGGCAACTACGAGTTCTGAAGGGCAACAAGGTAAACGTAAGTGGGAGGACAGATCAGAATGACTATCGTTCAGACAGAGGAACCACAATAGACAGTGGCAGGGGAATCAACCACAACCATTCCAAAGTCAACAGAATCGTTTTGGGCAGAATCAACAAGTAAACAGACAAGGGGTACAAAGCTAAAGAATATACGAACAGAATTCACAGGGAATGCGAGTTTGTTCTAAGTGTGGCAGATAGCACACATGGATTTGTGTTGCTACAAATAGTGTTTGTTATTCGTGTGGACAATAGGGACATTTTGCCTCACAGTGTCGTAATAGGAGTATAGGGATGTACCCACAGTTTGGCGAGCAAAACCCTAGAAATCCAGTTAAGGCAATGCGAGGAGAATTTTATCCGCAACGAGGTGGTCGGGGACAACGAGGTCGAGGAATGCATAATCAAACCTATTATCTGCCTCAACAACCTCTACAATTGATGTTGATGCCAACTCAACCTATACAACGACCGCAACGTCCAGCAAGAGCTTATGCTTTGGAGCAAGGACAATCTTCGGATGAAAAGAAGGGCAACTGAACAGGTATGTGTTTAATCCGAAACATACTTGTTATAATTCTGTTTGATACTGGTGCATCACATTCATTTATATCAAGTGCATGAATGGAAATAGTAGGATTGACGAATGAGAAAGCCCAATAGAACTTAAAAGTTAATACACCGTCAGGTGAAGTGACAATAGTCACCCATATATGCTCGAAACTAGAAGTTGATCTAGGATCACTTAAGATTTTTGTGAATAATCTGAATGTAATGAATATGTGGGACGTTGACTTAATCTTGGGAATGGATTGAATAGAAAAGAACTATCATTTCGATCTTCTGGTAGCTATTTAAGGGATGTCTGTAGGGTTACTAAAGGTAGAAGAATTCCTATTATATCAACCCTTCAAGCAGAAAGGATATTGAAAAGTGAAGAAAATCAGACATTTTTAGTTTACCTCAATGAAGAAGTAACCCAAGAAGTTTCTATCGATGAAGTACCGGTAGTAAGAGAATATGAAGACGTGTTCCCGAAAGAATTACCTGGAGTACCACCTGATCGACAAGTTGAGTTTACCATCAATTTAGAACCGGGAGCTGCTCCAATTTCAAAAACACATTATCGCATGGCTCCTAACAGGTACAAGAATTGAAGATACAACTACAGGAGTTGTTAGATATGGGTTTTATAAGACCTAGTGTCTCGCCATGGGGAGCTCCAGTCCTCTTCGTCAAAAAGAAGGATGGATCGATGCGTTTGTGCATAGATTATCGTGAGCTGAATAAACTTACACTAAAGAATAAATATCCTTTACCAAGGATTGACGATTTGTGTGATCAGCTGAAAGGCGCCAGTGTCTTCTCAAAAATAGACTTGAAATAAGGATACCATCAGTTGAAAGTTAGAAAAGAAGACATACGTAAAACTGCTTTTCGAACATGGTATGGACATTACGAGTTTATTGTTATTCCATTTGGATTAACTAATGCACTGACAGTATTTATGGATCTAATGAATCGAGTGTTTCATCCTTGTCTCCATAGATTTGTATTGGTGTTCATCGATGATATACTTGATGGGTTTTGTATACTGAAAGCATTTATTATAATGAGTATACAACGGTTTATTTCTCCTATCTGTTAACAATCGTACATGTATGAACAATGGTATCCTCTTGTCTCACCGATAGGGACGATCATACAGCTTGTTGTAGATTGCAGAAGACAGTATGATCACTTGACCTAGTGAGACATAAACCAGATCACAGCCGAGACAGTGTATGAGGATACATCTGTCCGGATGGCTGCGGCATTGTCGGAATAAGTAGTCTGTCTTGGTTACTTGACATGCTGGTACGCAGAGGTGGCATATTGATGGACCGCAGTGAGATGTATTCGTCTTTGTGACATCAGCGAATACAAGATCTCGTTATATTGATTGAGTCCAAACCCTAACGAAGGTTCAGGGGTTCGCACGGGTTGACTGTTGCTTTGACTTGCCATGGTGAAGAGCCTAAGTAACGTGCTCGTATATCCGCATCTTGGGTAACAGCAGTTCGTGTAGTACCGCCGGAGATTGGGTTTAGGTAACCATATTCGAGTAATAGGATGGGGACATTCCCTAAGGAGGTCAATAACATTCATCGTGCCAAAGTCCTGCAGGCTGATTAAGTTCAGGCACGAGTGATAAGGCTTGAGTGGTACTACTCAGGAATAATAAGATATTAATTAATTGTAATTAGAGCTTGTCAGAGGCTCCGATTAATTAATGGATGTCCGGTAACCTTAAATATGGGGATTCTTAATTAATGCACCCCGTTCTCATAACGTGGTAATAAAGGGGTAGGTCAGTATTAATTTTGTGGTGAAAAAGAATTAATATTAATTAAGTAATTGTGTCCTGGGTTGTGGACATGGGAATTAATTAATTTATAGGCCCCTTTATTATTTGCATTAGGTCCCAGGTCTGGCCCAACAAGTGTGCTGAATTGAGCCCAGGAGCCCATTAGGGTTTACAACCCTAGGTCTATAAATAGACAGCTCTCTCTCATAAGTTGTAACACAGTTGAAACACACTAAACCTAGAGAGAGAGAGGGGCGTCGTTTTTGGGAGAAGAAAGGAGGAGAATTTTCGAATTCTGGTCCTGCTCAAGCCACAGTTCTACGGAGTCCTCACCAGTAGTAGATTTGGTCAGCACCGGGACACAGATCGGAAGATCTAATCTGGAGAACAACAGATTTCTTCTTCCCTATTTCTTTATTTCGATTTTATCTTAGAAATTAGATTTCTAATTTTTGATTCTGCAGATAAATTCGGATTGCGTGGTTGAATTCAAGTTGGAAATTCAAATGCAAAAGATCGGTTCAAACTCGACGGATTTACGGTAATCTCTCAATCCAAAAATATGCATTAAATTCATAGGAGCATGCTAGGGTTTTGTGAATTTAGATTATGTGCAATATCCATAAATCGATCCGGTTCAAATTGGTTTTGGTGATTAGGTTCACGGAAAACCCTACAATTCTTATATACTCGAAGACTGATCAGGAGCATGAAGAGCATTTAAGAATTTTCCTAGACAAGTTGAGAACTAAGAAGTTATATGCCTAATTTTCTAAATGTGAGTTTTGGCTAAAACAAGTGGTGTTTCTAGGGCGCATCGTGTCATCTGAAGGGATTAAGGTAGATCCTGTGAAAATACAAGCGGTAAAAGAATGGAAGTCGCCCAAGACACCTAATGAAATCTGAAGTTTTCTAGGATTTGTTGGGTATTACTGTTGGTTTATCGAAGGATTCTCGAAGATTGCAAAACCTATGATGCGACTTTTGCAGAAAAACATCAAATATGAATGGACAGAGGAGTGTGAACCAAGTTTTCAAGAGCTCAAGAAAAGACTAACTACTGCTCCTATCTTAGTTGTACCAGACTCTGAGAAGGAATATGAGTTGTATACTGATGCATCTAAAAATGGGTTAGAATGTGTTTTGATGCAGGATGGAATGTGATCGCATATGCGTCTAGACAATTAAAGCCGCATGAGTTGAACTATCCTACTCATGATTTGGAGTTAGCTGCAATAATTCATGCCTTGAAAATCTGGCGGCATCACTTTTATGGAGTAAGATGTGCAATCTTTATTGATCATAAAAGTTTAAAGTATTTCTTCGAGCAGAGAGATTTAAATATGAGACAAAGAAGATGACTCAAGTTAGTCAAGGATTACGACCTTACCATTAACTACCATCCTGGAAAAGCCAATTCTGTAGCAGGTGCACTTAGTCGAAAGATTTCGGACCAACGAAATTTCTTGGCAACTAAAGAAGAACTAATCAAGGACTTTGAGAAATTAATTTTGGAAGTAGTTTCACCTCCGAACACTATTGACAGTGTCGTAGCAGCTTTGACAATTCAACCTGATTTGAGAGAAAGAATAGTCCAATCTCAAAGAAGTGATGCAGTATTCGAGAAGATACGGTTAAAACTTCAAACAAACCTACCCGAAAAATTTCAGGAAGCTGCCGATAATGCGATTTTATATGAAGGAAGACTATATGTACCTTCTACAAGCGATTTGAAAAGTGAAATATTGAGTGAAGCTCATAATACTCCTTATACAGCTCATCCCGGGAGTACCAAAATGTATCAAGATCTTAAAACAAGATTCTGGTGGGAGGGAATTAAACGAGATATTGCTTTCTATTTAGAAAGATGCTTAACTTGCCAACAAGTAAAAGCATTGCACCAGCAACCACATGGCAAGTTACAACTTTTGGAGGTACCAGAATGGAAGCTGGAAGACATAACCTTGGATTTTGTAGTTGGGTTGCCAAAAACTCAAAGTGGAAATACAACTATATAGGTAATTGTAGATAGATTAACAAAAAGTGTTCACTTTATACCCATACGAATAACATATGGAGCATATAAACTGGCTCAACTATATGTTCGAGAGATTATACGCTTGCATGGGTTTCCAAAAAGTATAACTTCAGACAGAGAACCCAAATTTCTAAAGATGCTTAACTTGCCAAAAAGTAAAAGCATTGCACTAGCGACCATATGGTAAGTTACAACCGTTGGAGGTACCAGAATGGAAATGGGAAGACATAACCATGGATTTTGTAGTTGGTTTTGATGGGTTTTGTATACTGAAAGCATTTATTATAATGAGTATATGACGGTTTATTTCTCCTATTTGTTAACAATCTTACATGTATGAACAATGGTATCCTCTTATCTCACCGATAGGGACGATCATACGACGTGTTGTAGATCGCAGAAGACAGTATGATCACTTGACCTAGTGAGACATAAACCTAATCACAACCGAGACAGCGTATGAGGATACATCTGTCCGGATGGCTGCAGCATTGTCGGAATAAGTAGTCTGTCTTGGTTACTTGACATGTTGTTACACAGGGGTGGCATATTGATGGACCGCAGTGAGATGTATTTGTCTGTCTGACATCAGCTAATACAAGATCTCATTATATTGATTAAGTCCAAACCCTAACGAAGGTTCAGGGGTTTGCACGGGTTGACTGTTGCTTTGACTTGCCATGGTGGAGAGCCTGAGTAATGTGCTTGTATATCCGCATCTTGGGTAACAGCAGTTCGTGTAGTACCGCCTGAGACTGGGTTTAGGTAACCATATCCGAGTAATTGGATGGGGGACATTCCCTAAGGAGCTCAATAACATTCATCGTGCCAAAGTCCTGCAGGCTGATTAAGTTCAGGCACGAGTGATAAGGATTGAGTGGTACTACTCAGGAATAATAAGATATTAATTAATTGTAGTGAGAGCTTGTAAGAAGCTCCAATTAATTAATGAATGTCCAGTAACCTTAAATATGGGGATTCTCAATTAATGCAGCACGTTCTCATAACGTGGTAATAAAGGGGTAGGTCAGTATTAATTCTATGGTGAAAAAGAATTAGTATTAATTAATTAATGTGTCCTGGGTTGTGGACATGAGAATTAATTAATTTATAGGCCCACTTTATTATTTGCATTAGGTCCCAGGTCTGGCCCAATGAAAGTGTGCTGAATTGAGCCCAGGAGCCCACTAGGGTTTACAACCATAAGTCTATAAATAGACAGCTCTCTCTCATAAGTTGTAACACAGTTGAAAAACACTAAACCTAGAGAGAGAGGGGCGCCGTTTTCAAGAAGGAAAAAGGGAGGAGAATTTTTGAATTCTGGTCCTGCTCAAAGCATAGATCTGTGGAATCCTCACCAGTAGCATATCTAAATGCACCGGGATACAGATCTGAAGATCTAATATGGAGAACAACATATTTCTTTTCTTTCTTTTGATTTCGATTTTATTCTAGAAATTAGATTTCTAATTTCTACTTCCGTAGATAAAAATCGAATTGCGTGGTTGAATTGAAGTTGGAAACTCAAACGCAAAAGATCGGATCAGACACTACGGAGTTACGGTAATCCCTTAATCCACAAATCTGAGAATTAAATTCATAGGAGCATGCTAGGTTTTATGTATATCTAATTGTGCACAATATCCATAAATCGATCCGGTTGAAATTGGTTTTTGTGATTCAGTTCACGGGAAAACCCTACAGGGTTGCCAAAAACTCAAAGTGGAAATACAGCTATATAGGTAACTGTAGATTGATTAACAAAAAGTGCTCACTTTATACCCATACGAATAACATATGGAGCAGATAAATTGGCTCAACTATATGTTCGAGAGATTATACGCTTGCATGGGTTACCAAAAAGTATAACTTTAGACACAGGAACCCAAATTTACATCTAACTTTTGGATGAGCCTACAGAAGGAATTGGGTACACAGTTAAGATTCAATACCGCTTTCCATCCTCATACCGATGGACAATCTGAGAGAACTATACAAATATTTGAGGATATGCTAAGATCTGTGGTACTTGAAAGAAGTGGTAGTTGGGATAAGATGTTACCATTAGTAGAGTTTGCTTATAATAATAGCCATCAATCTACTATTGGCATGGCCCCATATGAGGTATTATATGGAAGGAAATGTTGATCGCCACTGTACTGGGATGAAGTAGGCGAGCAAAAAATACTTGGGCCAGAATTAGTTGAGGATATGATAGAAATTGTGCGACGGGTTAAAGAAAGAATAAAAAAGCTCAAAGCAGACAAAAATCCTATGCAGATACACGTCGAACTGAATTAAATTTTGAAGTAGGAGAAAAGGTTTTCTTAAAGGTTTCTCCAACCAAGGGTGTAATCAGATTTGGGTCAAGAGGGAAACTGAAGCCTCGGTATATAGGACCTTATGAGATCCTAGAGCGAATTGGTTCTGTGGTTTATCGTCTAGCACAACCACCAAATATGGGAAACATTCAAAATGTCTTTCATGTATCTCAATTATAAAAATACGTGTTTGATCCAAATCACATGATACACCAGGAAGAAGTTGAGTAGGACTCTACTTTACATTACGAAGAGAAACCAGAGGCAATCTTGGATAGAAAAGTACAAAAATTAAGGAATAAGGAGATTCCATCTATAAAGGTTCTATGGAGAAACCATAACCATGAAGAAGCGACATGGGAGCTAGAAAGCAGAATGAGGGAAAAGCATACCGAATTATTCGAGACTTAATGAAATTTCGGGACGAAATTTTTTTAAGGTAGAGTTAATTTGATAATCTTGCAAATTAAATATATAGGTTTCATATTAATTTTTAAATTTTACTATTTATTAGTAATTGTTAGTAATTAAAAGAATAAAATATATGATATATATATATATATATATAAATATATGTGTAGCACTAAGATTTTTCATAATATATATATATATATACACGAAGTACATATAATATACATATAAGTTGAAATTCGTAGATACATATCAGATATATCAGCCAAGTATATCTTCATCGCCGAGTTTATCTCCACATATCCACCATCGTATATTCAAGCCATGCAAACGTAGATATACTTTCCATATTTTTCGTGTATAAACCTAGATTATCTAGAGTTGTATCTAGGGTTGTTCTTGCTATATTTTGTACCTATTTAAACTAGCAGCATTCGACTGCATATGTAACAGAGAAAAATGAGATTATGTTCTTGAAATTTATCATGGTACCAGAGCAATTGTTCTTCTGAGACCTAGCTTCCGCATATTTATCAACCGATCCTATGGCTGCGAAGGACGACGACAAGCTTGGCATCATTAACGATGTCATGTCGCCCAACTGAAGGGATTCGTGAACTGAATCACGAAGTCCGTTTGCTAAGGATCGTTAATTGGAATATC
>JAPKLW010001266.1:33051-66985 GCA_026898455.1 Plectranthus barbatus
CCCATCATATATATATATATATATGGGGCTGATCTGGTGAGAATAACTCTTATCATGAGAAATGAGAATAAATCTCGTCCATAGATTTGACAACATCAATGATCCAGATTACATAAGAGCTTTAACAAAAAACGCGGCATAATATCCTCATTTTACTTCATTAAAGGGCAACATAGTCATTGCGAACGTACAAGGCGCAAAAGTTGTGTTTTGTTCATTTTATGTATTATATACTTCATTTTATCTTATTTATACTTCATTTTATCTCAATTGTGAATCATTATAAAATAAATTCGATTAGAATTTTGATGTTACACGTGACATGCATTTTATCATAGCAGTTCTTCATTATATCTTAGTTATTCTTCATTTTATCTCAATTGTGATTCATTATAAAATAAATTCGATGTGAATTTTGATATTACACGTGACATGCATTTTATCTTAGCAGTTCTTCATTATATCTTAGTCATTCTTCATTTTATCTCAATTGTTGTTCATTATAAAATAAATTAAATAAAAATAAAATCAATTTTTCTGAAAAAATGATTTCAATTCTCTTATTTTATCTCCTCTATACTTCATTAAATGGAAAAAAATAAATTAAATAAAAATAAAATCAACAGAAAAAGTATTTCAGTTCTTTTCATTTTATCTCCTATATACATCATTAAAAGAACAAAATCAAATTTTTAGAAACAGTTCTCTTCATTTTATCTCCTCTATACTTCATTAAATGGGAAAAATTAAATTAAATAAAAATAAAATCAATTTTTCAGAAAAATATGTTAAGTTCATTTTATCTATTTAAAACTTCATTAAATTAGAAAATTCAATTAAATAATAATAAAATTTAAATTAATTTTAGAGTATTGGGTGACTCAATAAGGCAATCGAAATCTTGTGAAAAATCGAAAAGAAAAAAAATTACATATCCAAATATGTAATAATGAAGTTCGCGGAAAGGATGAGATTCATTCTCATTTCTTACATTAACATCACTACAAGAAAAAAGGCAATAGAAGACGCGGAAATCGTGTCTTCTATTGCTGAATTCCGCGTCTTCAAGTTAAGTGTAGTCTATTAATTTTCGCTAATAGAAGACGCAGAATTCCGCGTCTTCTATTGGCATATAGACGACGCGGTATTCCGCGTCTTCTATTATCATATAGACGACGCGAAAATCCGCATCTTCTATATGCCAGTAGAAGACGTGCAATTTTGCGTCTTCTGTATATAAATAGATGACGCATATTTCTGCGTCTTCTATTGCTTTTATTACTATTTTTTTTCAATTTCTAAAATCCTGTAATTATAATAATTCTAAAATAACAACAATAACATCATTGATAGCAACAAAATCTTCAATTTTTTCACTAATAATTAGAACATTAAATATACACATGATTTAAGTTCAAAAGTTATGAAAGTGTTTGGTATACAAATTGAAGTCTTTCTAGTCGTCTATGCTAAATCTATCTTGTAGCCCGATCAAAGTATTTGATAGATATGGGAGACTTTCCTTGCCGTTCTGACATTTTTCGACGACCTGAAATAGAGATGACATTAGAAAATTTATCAATAATGCAACATAGAAATGATATCAAGTAAGAATGCATTAGGTAGTCACAAACTGCCAACTATGAACATTACTTTTTATATATTCGGACTGAAATGAGACCGACAACCCAGGCCAAAGACAATTGATTTATAAGTCTACTTGAATATAGAAGAATTCAGAAATAATTATTATTCAGACACATAATTGAAGTTGAACAAAATCAAAATGATCTATAGTTGCATACAAAATTAAGAAATACAATAAACTTACAAAGGCAACTCGCGTGTTAAGCCATCAAATAATAGTTGATTTGCACCAACGATAAAATTCATAAATTTGAGAGCCCACACATCTTCAGAGCTTTCAACCTGAACTTTCACTCTTTTAATTACCTGTCCATATTCAAAAGAAATGTCATATATACAGCCAGCAGAACATACAATCGAAGTTGCACAAGTCCAATCGATTTTCTACCTAAAAATAGCAAAGTAACAACCAAGAGGGACATGGAATATACAAGTAGTACGCCATATTAGAATTAAGAACAACAATATAATGAAGCACACTTTGTTAGGAAGAAGGTAACAACCAGCTTAACATACAATAAAAGTTGCACAAGTCCAATAGATTTTATTTTTCTACCTAAAAATTGAGAAGTAACAACCAAAAGGGACATGGAATATACAAGGTAGTACGCCATATTAGAATTAAGAACAATAAGATAATGAAGCTCATTTTGTGAGGAAGAATGTAACAACCAGCATAACATACAATAAAAGTTGCACAAGTCCAATAGACTTTCTACCTAAAAATTGCAAAGTAACAACCAAAAGGGACAAGGAATTTATAAGCAGTATGACGTATTAGAATTAAGAACAACAATCTAATGAAGCACACTTTATTAGGAAGAAGGTTAACAATAAAAGTTACATCAAACAATACCACCATGCCCATGTATACATTCAAACATTTGAGGCATGTAGTCATTATAAATTCAGCTCTACACATGCTTTTACTTCAATCCAAATAAGAGCCATAACAGATAATCCACAGAATAATAAGGACAACCATACATTAAACTCACACAGAAAATAAAATAAAAGTTGCAAACAGTTTTCCCAGTTACAGAGAAAACTCATCATAGATTAAAATTAGAAGCGTTTGAAGATATACCTCTTCTTCAAGTACTATATGGCGCGCACTACCCGCTTTCATAGCTTTCGTCTTTTTGGGTTTGCCGAAGAGTAGAATAAATTCCGTTTGCTTTTCACACCATTCCTATATCCAATAGAAAAAAGTAAACACCCATGAATATCATTCAAGTCGAACACAGAAAGCTGATAATATAGGGTGGATAATCAATAAGAAGAAAAGGTAAGCCCGTGACTATCTATAAAAAAAATACTTGAGATTGAAATCAATTTTTCAGCAAAAAAATGCAAAAAGGGATTAAAGGAAAATCCACGGGCAGAAGGGATAAGTTGTGATACCGTGCCAGTGAGGTCGGTGACGGACAAGCCTCTTCCCTTTCTGAATCGATGCAGCAACGGCTCTGGTAATAGAGATGACATTAGAAAATTTATCAATAAGGGCAGCGGGAGGGCTGGCCGGCAGGGGGCGGGAGGACAATTTTTTTTAACAGCCGGCCGAAAAAACTAGGGCTGCTTCTCCTCGACGGCGGCGGCAAGGGCAGGCTGGCGGCGGGAGGACGGGCTGGCGTCTGGAGGGTAGGCTGGCGGCGGGAGGGCTAGCCGGCGGGGGCGCGGGAGGGGCAATTTTTGTTTCAGCGCGTTAATTAAAAATCAGCAAGCCTAGGTTAATTTTAATTGCAAAAATATAGAAGACGCAGGAATCCCCGTCTTCTATATACTTATAGAAGATGCGACTTTACGCGTCTTCTATAAGTATATAGAAGACGCGGATTCCCGCGTCTTCTATTAGCGAGCGAAATTTTTAATACACATTTACCCTTATGCGTTGCAAAAATATAGAAGACGCAGGAATCCGCGTCTTTTATATACGTATAGAAGACGCAGGAATCCGCGTCTTCTATTAGCGAGCGAAATTTTTACTACACATTTACACTTATGCGTCTTCTATTAACATATAAACTACACAATTCAATATTCGCGTCTTCTATTAAACGTTGTCTATTCCCCTTTTTGTTGTAGTGATCTATTCTCATATGATCTAACCTCTATCTATATATATATATATATATATATATATATATTTATATATATCACATGTGTATATATATTTGTTTAATGCTAGGGTTTCAGAAAATGACAAGAAATACTGACGTTGAGAAGCTAAAATTTGTAGGAAGAATGTTGGTATTCATTTGATTATACTTATGTTAGAAACAATCTGAAAATATTGTATCTAAATCAAATTGAAGGAATTAAATTAATTTAATATTATAGGCATATGCTATTAATAAAAAAAAGTGGTGGGCTCAAATTCAAATAGCTTCGTTAATTACATTTAGACATTAAGCAATGCTGGAATGTAGCTATTGTGGCACCTCGTGTGCACAATATTTTGTTTAATTCTGTAAAATTTTAGCTATATACACCAGCAGAGCTTAATTTGATTTAAGTACCCTAATACTAGTAGCATTCCTCTTAGTCTAGTGGTATGAGTACAAACTTTTGAGGAAAAATTACAGATTTAAATATATAAATATGCATTTTAAATATTCACTTAAAAAGAAAAAGAAACAATAGTTTTGTTCCATTTAATTTAACAAACTTTTGCAATAACTTAATTTAATCATATTTCATGTAAAATAAAAATTTATAAATTAATAACATAAACTCAACTTAATGAACAATAATGGCGTATATTATCAATTGCAAACCATAGTATATAGTCATTAGTGTCTTTTGTATTAACCTCATAAATAAATTTATATTAGATTTAATTAGAATAGTACTTATTGATATATTCTTAATTATTGAAGGTGACGAGAATCGAGAACACTAAATTAGAGGTAGCTACTACTTAGTCAGCGACATAATAAAGGTGGGCTTTCTTACTACAAATAAAAAAATGTGTTTTCAAATTGTTTACGAAAAGAAAATGTGTTTTGTTTTCAAATGATTGAGCATGATCTGACCTCTGAACCGGAAAGGCGGGTAGAGAGTATGTAAAAATCTGAGCCGAGGAATACGGCCAAAGCCTTAAACACATTGAATGTCAAGGTAATATGAACGATAGAATCTTGATGACTCTACGAGAGCCGAGATTACTACACTTGGTGCCAGACCTCATGAGAGAAAGGTCTTACCAAATAGGCTGGACACCGTGGTCATGGAAGTAGTGTTGGGATTATATACTGAAAGCATATATGATTAAGTGTTTTGTACACTGGTCTTCATATATGTGTTGCTACAACAATGCTCGCTGTCTGAGAAACAAACATACAACGAACCATAATATCCTATTATCTCGCCTATAGGGATGACCATATGGTGTGTAGGAGATCACAGAGGATTATATGAGTCGTTTAACCTAGCGAGATATAAACAGTATCACAGCTAAGACGGTCCCTAGATAGGCTGTCGGTCTAACCTGCGGCACATCGGTTCATAAGTGGGCTTATCCTAGTTACTTGATGTGTCGGTACATGGTTATGTATTGATGGGATCAACAGTGGGATGTGCCTTTCTCATTGACATATTAATGAGCCAGATCCCTAACATACTTCCTATGATCTTAAACCTAACTGAGGGATAAGGGGCACACACAGATTGACCACACTTTGATTTACTAGAGTGGCAAGTCTTACATGTACTCTAATACTTGTATTTTGGGTGTTGGCAATTTATGTGTGGCCTGCTTAGTCTGGACGTTTAGGTAAGCATATCCGTTTCAGGATGGTGACATTCCCTAAGGAGCTCACAAGGTTCATTATGCTAAACCTTGCAGGTTGAATTATTTAATTCAGGCATAAGTGAAAAGGAGTGAGTGGTATTACTCAGGAAATAAGAGATTAATTAATTGTGGCTGATTGTCATAAGCCAAATTAATTAATGAATGTCTAAAACCTTAAATATGTGGATCATGTTAGTTTGGTGCAACCCGTTCCTAATAACGTGGTAATAAAGGGGCGAGTCAGCATTGTTACCGTGGTGAAGGTTAAAACAATGTTTTATTAATTAATTATGTTCTGGTTTGAACAAGGAAGGATTAATTAATAAAGAGAGCCCACTTTATTATTTGCATCTGGTCCCTGATCTGGCCCATGAACTGCTCACAGCCCATTTGGGTTAGGGTTTCACAAAACCCTAACACTATATATAGGCCTTCTCTCCATCAGATCAAGTTAGACTTTTCAGTATAATCAGTAAATTGAGAGAGAGTGGCGGCGGCTATCTGAGGGAGAAACTGATCGATTTCTCCGGATCTCGGATTCAACTTGGTAGATAATCCTCACCAGATTTCCAAGGAGCAAGGGAACAGATCAGAAGATCAGATCTGTAGGAACAACTATCCATCGCCGGTGTTCTATCTCAGATCTAAGGTCATTTCATTGTTATTGGCTCCGATCTAGATCTGTAGATCAAACGGTGAAATCAGGTATTCTCTAAATCCATCTTCTGCAATTAATATTGTAGGAGTATGCATAGGATCGCATGATTTGTTTAATTGAAATTTATTCCTGGTACCCTAAGAACGATCCTTGGCAAGAAATTAATAATGGCAACTCGTGTTGTCCATCGTAGACTCAAACCCTACAATTGGTATCAGAGTCAGGTTCATGTTCTTAGGCTCTATCTTGGATAGATTGAAATTAAATGAATATGTATGTTCATGGATGGATTTAAATTGTCAAGGATGTTTTTGTTCTCGTGGCCTTCTCATTTTTGGATCTGTTTTTCACCACGAGAAAATCCGTGGTTTGATTTGATAGGAAATCATGTAATAGATCTAGATCTATTCTTTTGTATTTTCTATTTTTTTAAATCTCTAAAATTGAGATCCGGAAGAATTGAAGAACGAAGAACAAAGAATAGACATGGAAGAACACCCATTAGTGTTCAACCACTACCCACCAGCCGCCGGCGGCGGCGACCTCGGCAACAGCGCTCGTGGGTGGTGGCGGCAGGGTTTCCCTTCCCTGCGGCTGGGCAAATCCTATCTAGCTGCTGCTGCTCGCGAATCCGGCGACCATGGTGGTCCAGGCAGGGGTTTGAGCTTTTGCGCGCGTACGGCGAGGCCTTCGTGGCCGGCAGTCGCGCGGCGCAGGCGGGTGGCGGCGGCAGGGACTCTTCCCTACGGCTGGGCCGCGCCCGCTTTTCTCTCTCCCCGTCGCATTTCGCTACAGCGACCGGAGTTATGGCCAGGGGAGAAGCTGACGACGGTGGCCGGTGGTTCGCAAAGGAGCAGACCGCGCGCCTCCTGTGCGGCGGTGGCTGCAGCAGCCGCGCGCTGCTGCGCGTGGCGGGTCTGCTGCTGCGACAGGCGCTGCCGGTTCCTCGCGAGGCCGCCGGGAAAGGCTGCTACTGTGACCGGCGACGGTGGCTCAAGGAGTGGCGATGTCTGCGACGGGCTGGCTGCGAACTCCGGTCGCAGGCGGCGGCGGCGGCTGCTGTGTGGCGGCTAGGGTTTGTGAAACTAGGGTTTGCAAAACCTAGGGTTTCCAAGACCGGGCCGGAAATCAGGCTTCTCAGCCCGGAGGTGGCCCGCAGTCTGAAATTAGGGTTTGGTTGCACATTTTGGGCCAGAAACCCTAATTTGAAGCCCAAATGTTGTTTATTCAATTCAAATCAGATTTCAAGTCCAACGGAGGCCCAGTTTGAAGATTTGTATTGGAATTAAATCTTGTAATAGAGTAGATTTAATTATTTATCATGTAATCGCATCTGAGTGGCCACGAGAATTTATTTGTTTATTTATTTATTCTCGTAATGATGTGATTTATTATTTGCGCACTAGTAAATAATAGGAAGCATGATTATTTGCTTTAATTATTTACTGTTATAAGCATGTTGCAATTTATTTTTGAGCATGTCTTATGTGATTTATTTTATGTTTTAAATTATGTCTATAAATTCCGGGATCATATTAATTTATGATGGAATTTTGGGCGTGACATAATTTATGGCAACATTAAATAATATGTGCGCATGAAACCTTTAGAATTAAAAATACTAAGCTGGATTTTGGTTCTTCTCTAACCAAAATCATTAGACCTCCACAAATACGACCTCTCATTAGAAGTAAGGCATTTCGAAGCGTAAACGTCTGCTGAAGCAGCTTGCGTTAGAAATAATTTACCAGTTCTAATGCGATGAGGTTTCTAAATAAAACATTTAGTTTAAGATGAGAAGTGGGAGCCTCTAAGCAAACGTCTGCTGAAGCGGCTTGCATTGAGACAACTTTCACTGGTCTCTAAGATTAAACTAAATGAGATAACAAAGGATGTGAGGGGCATGCGGTATGGGTCGAGTACGTATGCTAAATCGCTCTAAACATCCGGAGTTAGGATTGTGGTTAAACCAGCTTAGATGTTGCCTGGAGTATACCTCATGAATGATGTCCCTGATCCGGATAGGTGAACATGGTCTCCAATATTAATTTTTTTTGCTTAAGATACCTGACATGTTAAGAAATTAAAGGACCTATTTTGGTCTGGTTGAGCGTTTGCTGTAAACGTCTGCTGAAGCAGCTTGCAGTAAATTAGCTTGGGCAATTGGAGAATGCAAATTGCATTATTTTATCTAAAGGTTCTATGCATATTTGTTTCAATTGTTCGTAGTATGTGCTTACTTTAATTCACTTATTTGTTTTCAGATATGTCTATTATTGCATCGCTCATCAATTCAATCGTTCACAATTCCTTGACTGGTCCGAATTTTCCTGGATGGAAAAGTGACATTATCAAGCTCTTGGATTCATTTGGACATTTGTTTGTTATGCAAATTCCCTGTCCGAGTTCGCCGACTGATACATCTTTCGATGAGGAGCGTGCATAGTATCACATGTGGATGTGGTCGAATGGCATGGCCAGACAATATATCTTGGCTGGTATGTCAGATGCACTGCGTCCTCGTTATAGTGATGTATGGCTTGTGCGTGACATTATGCGACGTCTTGACAAAGCATATGGCGAACTCGATGGACATGCTAGATCCAGTCTTATCAAGCACATTGTAAGACAGAAAATGGGTAAGAACTATTCGGTACGTGAACATGTGGAATCACTCATCCAGCTCATAGATGAGTACACATTAATGGGTGGTCAAATTGACAATGGTGTCAAAATTGACTTGATACTCAACACGTTACCGAAGTCATTTGATGACTTCAGAATTTCTGTTGAGAAAAACAAGAGTGAGTATACTGTTCACAGTCTGCTCAAGGATCTTGTATCAACAGAAGCTTCTTCAGTCTTTTCTGTGAGTCACTCTGATTTGCTTCCGAGTCGAAAGAGTGATGTCATAGAAAAGAGGAATGAAGGAAGCAGTGGGAGCAGTCTTGTATTATCGGTTCATTCCAGATCTCTTGCTAAAAGTTCTTCTAAATCGCGTTGTAATGACATGAAGAAGAAGAATGGTAAAGGAGAGAACGAAGGAAAGAAAGATAACAAGAAGGAAAAATGTTTCAAGTGTGGCAAGAAGGGACACTGGAAAGTAAATTGTCCAAGTTTGGTAATTAAGGGACAAGGTACGTCATCTTTTGCATTGGTTGTTGAAACATGATTAGTATCGGTTTTCTGCTCCTTAGTGGGTAGTGGTAACTGAGGTCACTAATCATGTTTGCTACACTTTGCAGGGAATCAAGCTTAAGGCTTGAAGATGGCGGGATTACCATCTCCAAGATTGATGCTGGAAGTTTCTACTTCAGATGATGGAGATTTTACTTTGAGTTTATGTTAAAAACTCTGTTTTAATTCAAGTTTCTGAAGAGATGTTGTTTTGTTTTTTATAAACATATTTTTCATCTATGGATTATCCTTATTCGATAGAGTTTTTCTATCATGATGAATAACAGTGTTTTCTATTATGGATGATGGTCTCTTCATTACTTGATTACATAAACTATCAGTGTTCAAAGGTATAATTTAAAGAATCACTATAGAGATAGGTTACATCAGTCTAAGTAGTTTTAAGTAATTCATGGAATTATGGATTCAATCCAGGTATTTCTAAGAATGGTACTTATGACAACTACTTAGAGGTATAATGATGGTAACCGGGCCTTTTAATAGGCGAATGTATCTCTATACGTTATTTCGTGTTTGCTCTGGTTTGCTGGTTTGAGTCTACTTCCGCAAGTTGCCTTAACAGGCATTGATACTGTAATCATTTAAGATTTGGATATGTTTATCCAGTTCACCACAAGTCTTAGTCTCTTGCTTTAATCAAGTGCGTTCAAGGCTAAGGTAGAGAATAAGTTAAACAAAACCGTAAAAACATTATGGTTCATTCATAATGGTATATCTTAAGTGATGGGGTTTTACAGTATCTGGCAGAGCAAAGGGATTGCATCCCAGTTAACTACACCTATTATTCCTCGATTGGGATAGTGTAGGTAAAACGAAATAAGATTCTTTAAAAGTTTATAAGTTATGCCAGTTTTGCCAAGTTTTCGTTTTTGGGAAGAGCGCCAAAAGCAGTTGTATGTTTGCTTAATCTATTACCTTCTAAATCAGTTCCAAACACCCTAGCAGACCTTGACTCCGTCAAAAGGGCAATTCGGTTGTTAAGCTGATATAGGAAACTGATTGTTTGGAAGAGAGGTTTAAGCTAGTACTGCTTTGTGGGCTATTCCATGTAAACGAAAAAGATGGTTGCTTTGTGTATCCTAGATATAAGCATGTTGTATGGGATGAAACCATGAATCCAAATGTGAGTTTGTTCTCTAACGTCTTAGAGAAGACAATTCAAATCCATCAGGAAATACCCCGTGGCGTTTTGAGCATACCTTGGAAGGTATGGTACCAATTGCACGGTCACCTGTGTAAGGTGGTAAACCACAAATTAATGCACCATTAACTGACAACGTAAAAAGAGCATCGTTGTAGTGGGAGGTTACCTTAAAAGGCTTAATGGTACAGGTTCGTGGAAACAGTCTCTGGACTTGTTCCCAGCTTAACGAACAACGTCGTACTTACCCCTTAAAGCGCAACGAAGCTGTTAAGACAAATGATGCAGTTTAATGACTTCAAGTCATGGATTCAGAAATGAATCAGTAAAGGTTATGGTTGTGTATCAAGGTCAGTGATTGCCAAATAGCTTTCCAGCTATAAGCAACTGATTGATATATATGAAAAGTGCACGAATGGCAACCTAGTATATTCGAGTATCTAGGTTAGTGAGTAAGATATGTTTCACAACAAGACCTTCTCACTGGTTCCAACTATTAAGTCCATTCGAATTCTTTTAACCATAACAGCACATATGAATCTAAATATCTGGAAGATGGATGACGTCATCCGTATTTTATAAACGGGTACCTTGATAAAAGGTGACAACATCTGTATGCAACAACCAGATAAGTTATGTGCAAAGCATCATGTCTGGAAGCCAAGGTAGTTTAAGTATGAACTTAAAGGTGCTTCAAGGTCATGTAGCAGACATTTCGATATTGTCTATCGAGAATGATAGTTTCATGTACCAGTTATGTGTCAGCGAAAGCGTGGTTTTTCTTGCACATTATGTAGATGGTATTTTCACATTCGGAAACGGTGTGGAGATATTGTCAGGCATAAAGGATGGTTATCTAAACAGTTTCAGAAGTAGGACTTATGAGATCTTGGAACATCTTTTGAATTAAAGTCTTGTGTGGTCACAAGAAAAAGGATGTTCATGTAGGGTTTTTCCGTGAACCGAATCACCAAAACTAAACTGAACCGGATCGATCTATGGATATTGCCCATAATTAAATATTCTCAAAACCCTAGCATGCTCCTATGAATTTAATGCATAATTGTGGATTGAGAGATTACCGTAATTCCGTAGTGTCTGTACCGATCTTTTGCGTTTGAATTCCAAAATCCAATTCAACCACGTAATCCTATTTCTCTGCGGAAACAGAAATTAGAAAACTAATTTCTAGAGAAAATCGAAAATAAAGAAAGGGAAAGAAGAAATCTGTTGTTCTCCAGATTAGATCTTCAGATCTGTGTCCCGATGCTGTTAAGATCTACTACTGGTGAGGACTCCGTAGATCTGTGGCTTGAGCAGGACCAGAATCGAAATTCTCCTCCTTTGAACTCCCAAAATCGGCGCCCCTCACTCTCTCTCTAGGGTTTGTGTTTCAACTGTGTTACAACTTAAGAGAGAGAGTTGTCTATTTATAGACCTAGGGTTGGAAACCAGACCTGCGACATAATGCAAACAATAAAGTTGGCCTATAAATTAATTAATTCCCATGTCCACAACCCAGGACACAATTAATTAATTAATATTAATTCTTTTTCACCATAGAATTAATACTGACCTACCCCTTTATTACCACGTTGTGAAAACGGGTTGCATTAATTGAGAATCCCCATATTTAAGGTTACCGGACATCCATTAATTAATCGGAGCCTCTGACAAGCTCTAACTACAATTAATTAATATCTTATTATTCCTGAGTAGTACCACTCAAACCTTATCACTCGTGCCTGAACTTAATCAGCCTGCAGGACTTTGGCACGATGAATGTTATTGATCTCCTCAGGGAATGTCCCCATCCTATTACTCATATATGGTTACATAAGTTCAGTCTCAGGCGGTACTACACGAACTGCTGTTACCCAAGATGCGGATATACGAGCGCGCTGTATTGGCTCTCCCCCATGGCAAGTCAAAGCAACAGTCAATCCGTGCAAACCCCTGAACCTTCATTAGGGTTTGGACTCAATCAATATAACGAGATCTTTTATTCGCTGATGTCAGACAGACGAATATATCTCACTCCGGTCTATCAATACGCCACCTCTGCTGTGTAACCAAGACAGACTACTTATTCCGACAATGCCGCAGCCATCCGGACAGACGTATCCTCATACGTTGTCTCGGCTGTGATCATGTTTATGTCTCACTAGGTCAAGTGATCATACTGTCTTCTGTGATCTACAACACGTCGTATGATCGTCCCTATCGGTGAGACAAGAGGATACCATTGTTCATACATGTACGATTGTTAACAGATAGGAGAAATAAACCGTTGTATACTCATTGTAATAAATGTTTTCAGTATACAAAACCCATCAATCTCCCACTTATACTCAAAGCATAACTAAGCTATTACAGAGTATACAGTCTGTCTATCTAGTCTGCTGTCTTTAACCACTATCAGTGGTCGGCATCCACCTCAGACCAAGCTCACGAATATGTCTTTCGTACACTTTCTGCGGCAAGCTCTTTGTAAACGGATCAGCAAGATTGTCAGCAGTGTCAATCTTCTTAATCAGCACATCGCCCCTCGATACGATTTCTCGTATGATATGGTACTTTCTCTCTATGTGTTTGCTTGCCCTGTGAGACCGCGGTTCCTTTGAGTTTGCCACCGCACCAGAGTTATCACAATAAATTGTGATGCTCCTCGGCAAACTCGGGATCACGCCCAACTCTAAAAGGTAGTTCCGGAGCCACACCCCCTCTTTCGAGGCATCGGAGGCGGCGACATATTCCGCCTCCATGGTGGAGTCAGCAATGCATTTCTGCTTTGAGCTCCTCCAAGATACAGCTCCACCTCCCAGGGTAAACACATAACCTGAGGTCGATTTCTTCTCATCCTGGTCCCCTTGGAAATCCGAGTCCGTATAACCCACAGGGCACAAATCCTCACTTTGATAAACTAGGAAGAAATTTCTAGTTCTTTTCAAATACTTGAGGATATGCTTTACAGCAGTCCAGTGCGCCTGTCCAGGGTTAGACTGATATCTAGCTACCATGCCAACGGCATAACAGATATCTGGCCTGGTACATAGCATCGCATACATGAGACTACCCCCAGCCGAAGCATATGGTACAAGACTCATCTCGTCTTTCTCCCGCTGTGTCTGAGGATACCGCCCACTAGAAAGACGAATGCCATGTCGGAAAGGTAGCAAGCCTTTCTTGGCGAGTTGCATGTTTAACCGGGCTATCACAGTATCCACATAGGATGCCTGAGATAAGCTCAACATTCTTCTTTTACGATCTCGTAAGACCTTAATCCCAAGAATGTAGCCAGCTTCACCCAGATCCTTCATTTGAAACTGTTCGGATAACCAAACCTTGATTTCGGACATCACTCCCTCGTTGTTTCCAAATAGGAGTATGTCATCAACGTATAGTGCAAGGAAGACCACGCTCCCACTGACACAAAGTCGGTAAACACAACTTTCATTTTCCAACTGTGCAAATCCATAGGATTTAATCACATCGTTGAAACATAAGTTCCATGACCTCGAAGCTTGCTTAAGTCCATACAAGGACTTCTTAAGCTTCCAGACAAGATGTTCTTTGCCCTTGCTTATGTAACCCTCGGGTTGCTGCATATAGATGTCTCTACCTTCTTCAAGGTAACCGTTTAGAAAAGCGGTTTTGACATCCATCTGCCAGATCTCGAGGTCCATATGCGCAGCTATGGCAAGAAGTATCCGGATGGACTTGAGCATGGCTATGGGTGAAAAGGTTTCGTCATAGTCAATGCCCTCTTTCTGACTATAACCCTTTGCCACCAGCCTGGCCTTGAAAGCCGTAATCTTTCCATCCGCCCCTTTCTTTCGTTTGTATACCCATTTGCACCCTATGGCCCTAAAACCATCTGGCAAATTAGTTTTCTGGTATACATCCAAAGCAGTTATGGATTCTATCTCAGAATCCATGGCGACTTTCCATTTGGCAACATCCTTGTCCTGCACTGCCTCTTCGTAAGTCAATTGGTCAAAGTCCTCATGTCCGTCTTCCGGGCTCAAGTCCGAAGACTCACCCACAAACATGTACCTTTCCGGCTGGAAAATAACGCTCCCACTGCGACGAGGCATCGGTGCCGTGTCAGTAGTAGGTGCAGTGACTTGTGGTCCTGCACCTTGCACTGAAGAACGTGTCTGTGGTGATGTACCTCTCACAGGTGCACCCACATCTACACGTTCCCCTTCCCTTGGAATTGCATTCTCGTTCTCAATTTCTTGAAGAACGACATCACTCCTTGACCTGTGATTACTCACATACTCGTCCTCCAAGAATCTAGCATTGGTGCTAACAACGACCCTTTGACTCTCAGGACAGTAAAAGTAACCACCTTTCGTTTGCCTGGGATACCCTATGAACAGCATTACTTTTGACCTGCTTTCTAACTTATCAGGTTCCTTCGACAGTACGTGTGCCGGACAGCCCCATACTCTAAACTTGCACAAATTGGGTTTGCGACCAAGGAAGAGTTCAGCAGGCGTCTTAGGAACTGATTTAGAAGGCACCACATTAAGCACGTAAGCCGTTGTTTCCAATGCGTAACCCCAAAACGAAATTGGTAAGTTTGCATAACTCATCATTGATCTTACCATCTCTAGAAGAGTCCTATTTCTTCTTTCAGCTACACCGTTTTGCTGGGGAGTACCCGGTGCAGTCCATTGGGATGTTATCCCATTTTCTGACAAATACTGCAGAAACTCATTACCGAGGTATTCGCCACCGCGGTCAGATCGCAGCGACTTGATAGTTTTCCCCACCTTCTTTTCTACCTCAGCCTTGAACTCTTTGAATTTCTCAAAGCATTCGGACTTGTAGCGAAGCAGGTAAACATATACGTACCTTGAGTAATCGTCAATGAAAGTGACAAAGTACTCGTACCCTCCACGAGACTGCGTGGACATCGCTCCACATAAGTCAGAATGGATCAATTCCAACACTTCCTCTGCTCGAGACTGACTAACCTTGAAAGGCCTAGTTGACATCTTGCCCTCGATGCAGGATTCGCAGGCTTGATAAGGTATAGCCCGGACTAAGTCCAATGTACCGTCATCTGCAAGTCTCTGAATCCGCTTCAAGCTGATGTGACCCAGTCTCAAGTGCCAGAGATATGTAAGATCCTCATCAGAAGAAGTAAGTTTTCTCTTCCTAGGATTGTCAATTACGGATGAATTACATGCAATACTTGCGGACATATTTTGATCGAAGTAGCATAAAGAGTACAAATCAACACAACGGATAACATTATTACTGCCAATGATAAAATCATAAATAACAAATATCCATAAAAGGTTGATAAAATTTGTCCTGCCGATAAACCACGGCCCACAAATAAACTCTCAAATGTACTTAAAACATCAAAATATGAGGAAAGGAAAAACTCCATGAAGTTCCGTCATAAAACGTTGCCTTCATCCAGTTTGGTATCTTCTTGCCATCACTCACCAGCCTTGTCGGCACGGTCCCCTGCAAAGTACAACAACATGATCAACAAGTCAGTGCTTACAGCTCTAGAAGAGCAACAACTAACTCTAATCATGCTTACAGTTATACATGCAAAATGGCATACCTTGTCTAGCTTTGTTGGCTTGACAATCTTTCCTCCAATGTCCTTTCTTAACACACCTGAAGCACCTGTCCCTTTTAGTCGCCACCTTAGGCTTTTTCCCAGCCCCACCATCCTTCACAGGTGTCTTCTTGGCCCATTTCTTAATCCCTTTCTTCCGCTTCATACTTTTCGGTACAGTAGAGAGATTACCAGAAGTGGCCAAGGCAACCTTCTGAGGGTTCATGACCGATTCAGCTGCCATGAAGTCATTAAGTAACTCGTTAAGAGTATACTCTTTCTTGTTCATGACAACATTCAGTCTAAAACTCTCAAAGGACTTGGGTAGAGAGTTCAGAATGATATCGACCTTAGCCTCAGCGTCGATACCTCCACCATGCACTGTTAGTTCATCCATGAGGTGAGTCATGGTAACTACGTGCTCTCTCACTGAGGTGCCGTCAGTCATTTTCTTACTCACGATTTCTTTCATGAGATTGAATCTGACAGCTCTATCAGTTTCCCCATAGGTCGCCGTCACACTTAACATAATGTCATAGGCATCCCTATGGTGCTGATGTTGCTGCTGCAAGACTTTTGACATAGTGGTCATCATGTAGCACTTGACTACATTGTTCGATTTCTCCCACTTGTTATAATAGTCTATTTTCTCTTGAGAGGACTCAGCAGTTGGCACTATGGGACGAAGTACTTGCAGAACGAACATATGTTCTTCTGCAATCAGGAGGTACTCGAGATTGCGTTTCCATTCCAGGAAGTTTGGACCAGTTAGAGTGTTTTGTGCTAGAATATTGATGACATTAGACATAGACATATCTGAAACAATAAAGAATCTTAAATAAGAACACACATGTTGAACTTCGAAAACAAATGCATTGAAAACCTTTTAATAAATCAAATACAAATGTTTTCCACTAATTGCCCAAGAGTTCCCACCGCAAGCTACACTCGTAGACGTTTACGATGTCACCCTCAACCAGAACTGCGGGTTTTAAGCCCCAATCCATTTAATTTCACTACCATGTCAGGATGCTTTTGACACTAGAAATTAATAATTAGTGAAAACCTTAGACCAAGCCCTACAAGTAGGCCTGCTTCCTGATCACACCCCTTTAAACAGATAGTGAATGTATGGGTTGAGTTAAACTGCGCAGTTATGAGGAAATTTTTTGTAGCATATGAGTCCATTTTAAAGTAAAAGCACATGTTTTGTTGTTTGAGTTGGCATGTCAGTCTTATATATGTTTGATTTGGCAATGAGTTCAGTGGGTACAATGTACTAAGCCCTGTGTGTATTTCTAAACATGCAGGTTGAGTAGAGTGAAGATGGAGGCAGCTTAGCTGAGCTAAACTTTTGTTGTAAATTATGCAATATAATCCAGATTACATATCTCCATATATGTTCTCTGTTATGATCCTTTTGCGCACTCTGTTACCGGTCTTTATGTACATGTAAATTATGGCAGGAGTATTGTGTACGCTTTTGTCTATATATGAAAGCAATACTCTTTTGCTCTGACAATACTCTTTTGATCCGCTAAATGTATAGTTTTGTTTGGTATATGTTATTCTTTCTTGTTGATCTGATTCTAGTTGATACCAGGCTTTGTTGAAATTTGTCTACATTCTATGTTGTTAATTCATTGGATAATCATTTTTTATTTTACTAGTCTCACCTCAGTGGACTGGCTCCTCTCGTGGAGGCTGGGGCGTGACAGTCTACATTAAAATGTTTTCAAAAGACAGTGATGGCTCGACACACTACTACACATCCCTATATTAATCATCAAGATTATGCCAACAGGAACGGAATGGAGGTGAGACGTGATGACAAGAGAAACATCAAAATCACGAAAGTCTGGATTCCCAAAAGAATAATACAGAAAACTAATCCTGCAAGACCTATAATTGATCGGGTACCGAAAATATGACTTCTTTGTTTTGCAGGAACAGGGTCCAAAAAGAAGATTATCAAGAAAACTCAAAGAATGGATCTTAGATAGTAGATACTCAGGTCACATAACAGGAGATGAAGAGATCTTCACAGAACTTCACAAGTTCCAAGGAGCTTTAGTCTCATTTGGTGACAACTCTATGGCCAGAGTAATGGGAAGAGGGTGCATCGAGCAAAATGGAATGTGAATAATCAACGTTGCCCTCGTCGATAGCCTCAAGCACAATCTACTGAGCATCAGCCAGCTAAGTGAAAATGGATATATTGTTTCTTTCTTTGACACAGGTTGTGAAGTTGCTGATAGGACCAGCGGTGAAGTAAAGCTTAGAGGAATCAGAAAAGGAGGACTCTACATTGCTGATTGGGAATGTGGTCAACAAGCATCATGCTTCATAGCATTCAACAAAGAAGAGACAAATTGGCTATGGCACAAAAGGCTAACGCATCTGAACTTTAGAACCGTCAACTATATTATAAAAAATAACATTCTAGCAGGTTTAAGACAAGAAACCTTCCAGAAGGAAGGAATATGCATGGCTGCTACGCAATTCCGGCAGGTTTACAGCGGTCGCGGGTTGCCGATGGCAGTGGTTTGCCGGTGGTGGCTCGTCCGGCCGAGTTCTCGCGGGATATCAGGCTCGCAATGTGTGCCCAGGCCCGCGATTTGGTTAACTGGCCCAGTTGTCCAATTTTCTGATGGATCAAATCTTAGAGGCCCATTTTCAGAAAATAAAATCATATCACAGTCCAAGTAGTGGGAGCCCAGTTGAAGAACTATGAAATAATTCCAAATTGTAATTGATAGAATTATTTCTTAATTTCGTATCATTAGGCCACCAGGACATTTTTTATTTGCTTTATTATTTGTCTTCGCATGATATATGTGTTTACATTAATTGCGCAGCATACACGCATGTTGTAGATAATAGGAGCACGTTTAATGCTTTTATTTACAGCTTTCAAAGCATGCTTATGTGATTTATTTTATGTATTTAATTATAACTATAAATTCGGGGTTCATACATGGCATGATAGAATTTTAGCAGTGTTATAATTATGGCTACATAAAATAATCTGTGCAATTGAACCTTATGAATTTAAATTACTAAGCTTATTTAATAAGACCTCCACAAAGCGATCATTTATTGGAAGTAGATAATTTATTAGGTAAACGTCTACATGTGTAGCTTACTTAATTTATTATTCATAAGTTCTAATAGATATGATTTCTTAAAACAAACATTTAATTCATGTGAGAAGTGGGAACTCATGCGTAAACGTTCACATGTGTAGCTTGTGTATTGAGTTTTCATAAGTTCTCTAGGGATTGAATTAAATGAGACAGCCTTATTATAAGGGATCAGGGTGTGTCCTAGTAGATCCTTATATTGGAGGGTTGGCTTTAGTGGTATGCTAGCTTAGATATTGTCCAGAGTATAGCTCATTTGTGATGTCCCTGCTCAGTAGGATAATATGGTCTTAAGTTAGTCTCCAATTATTAATTCCATTTGTCTAAGGAACTTTGGCATGGATTGGAATTAAAGGACTGAAATTGAAAGATGCTGTCTGGTTAAGTGTTTTGTTGTAAACGTCCACATGTGTGGCAATAGTAATACTTAGGCAAATTGGAGGAATCATTAATATTGTTTTTTATAAGGTTTCAATATTTAATTATTTCAATTGTTTACGAATATGTTTTAATTTCTGCTTTAACTTATTATTTTCAGACATGTCTTTACCAAATGTGATCAATATCTTAGCACAAAACCAATTAACCGGTCCCAATTTTCAAGAATGGAAGCGCAACTTGGATTACATCCTTGTTGCAGAGGAATACAAGTTTGTCCTTGATAAGCCTTGTCCGGCTGCTCCCACTGATGCATCGACTGATGAGGAAAGGAGCTACTATAACAAGTGGCACAAGTCAAACAATATAGTGAAATGCTATATGATGACTACAATGTCCAAGGTACTTGTGTACGGTTTTCCCGTGAACCGAATCACAAAAACCAATTGAACCGGATCAATTTATGAATATTGTGCACAATTAAATTTACAATAAAACCTAGCATGCTCCTATGAATTTAATTCTCAGAATTGTGGATTGAGGAATTCACCGTTATTCCGTAGAGTCAGATCCGATCTTTCGCGTTTGAATTTCAAACTTCAAATCAACCACGCGATTCGATTTAATCTTCGGAAGCAGAAATTAGTAATCTAATTTCTTAGAAAAAATGGGAAACAAAAGAAGAGAAGAAGAGAGAATTATGTTCTCCAGATTAGGTCTTCAGGGCTGTGTCCCAATACTGTTTAGATCTGCTACTGGTGAGGATTCCACAGATCTGTGATGTAGGCCAGAGGCGAAAATCCTTCTCCTCCCTCTACTGTTGGCGCCGCCCAACTCTCTCTCTCCCTAGGGTTTTGACTAATTTGAATTATGATCAAGGTGACTAGGGTTTCAGAGAGAGAAGGGTCTATTTATAGACCTAGGGTTTTATCCATAATGGGCTACTGGGCTCCATTCAGCATATATTTCTTGGGCCAGACCTGGGACCTAATGCAAATAATAAAGTGGTACTATAATTAATTAATTCCCATGTCCACAACCCAGGACATAATTAATTAATTAATATTAATTCTTTTTCACCATAGAATTAATACTTGATGGGTTTTGTATACTGAAAGCATTTATTATAATGAGTATACAACGGTTTATTTCTCCTATCTGTTAACAATCGTACATGTATGAACAATGGTATCCTCTTGTCTCACCGATAGAGACGATCATACGGCGTGTTGTAGATCGCAGAAGACAGTATGATCACTTGACCTAGTGAGACATAAACCTGATCAAAGCCGAGACAGCGTATGAGGATACGTCTGTCAGGATGGCTGCGGCATTGTCGGAATAAGTAGTCTGTCTTGGTTACTTGACATGCTGGTACGCAGAGGTGGCGTATTGATGGACCGCAGTGAGATGTATTCGTCTGTCTCACATCAGCGAATAAAAGATCTCATTATATTGATTGAGTCCAAACCCTAACGAAGGTTCAGGGGTTTGCACGGGTTGACTGTTGCTTTGACTTGCCATGGTGGAGAGCCTAAGTAACGCGCTCGTATATCCGCATCTTGGGTAACTACAGTTCGTGTAGTACCGCCTGAGACTGGGTTTAGGTAACCATATCCGAGTAATAGGATGGGGGCATTCCCTGAGGAGCTCAATAACATTCATCGTGACAAAGTCCTGCAGGCTGATTAAGTTCAGGCACGAGTGATAATGTTTGAGTGGTACTACTCAGGAATTATAAGATATTAATTAATTGTAGTAAGAACTTGTCAGAGGCTCCGATTAATTAATGGATGTCCGGTAACCTTAAATATGGGGATTCTCAATTAATGCAGCCCGTTCTCATAACGTGGTAATAAAGGGGTAGGTCAGTATTAATTCTGTGGTGAAAAAGAATTAATATTAATTAATTAATTGTGTCATGGGTTGTGGACATGGGAATTAATTAATTTATAGGCCCACTTTATTATTTGCATTAGGTCCCAGGTCTGGCCCAAATAAATATGCTGAATTGAGCCCAAAATGGCCCATTAGGGTTTACAACCCTAAGTCTATAAATAGACAGCTCTCTTTCATAAGTTGTAACACAGTTGAAACACACTAAACCCTAGTGAGAGAGAGGAGGCGCCGATTTTGAGTAGAGGGAGGAGAATTCCGATTCTGGTCCTGCTCAGAATACAGATCTACGGAGTCCTCACCAGTAGTAGATCTGAACAGCATTGGGACACAGCCCTGAAGATCTGATCTGGAGAACATATTTCTTTCTTCTTCTTTTTATTTGATTTCGAATTTATTCTTAGTAATTAGATTTCTAATTTCTACTTTCGCAGATAAATTTGAATCGCGTGGTTGAATTGAGTTTTGGAATTCAAACGCGAAAGATCGGTTCAGACTCGACGGAGTTACGGTAAACCCGAAATCCACAAATCTTTGTATTAAATTCATAGGATCATGCTAGGTTTTTGTGAATTTGAATTATGAGCAATATCCATAAATCGATCCGGTTCATTTTGGTTTTGGTGATTCGGTTCACGGTAAAACCCTACAATTGGTATCAGAGCTAGGTTTCTGATTTATGGCTCTGTTGTTCATAATTAAATTCGATATGCATGTATGAATTTATTATTTTGTGGATGTTTGGTTTTTGTTCCTCGTGACAACCCGTTGATTCAGCCCGCGGTGGTTTATCCGTGTAGGGCTGAATTGTTTTTGTAAAATCATGAGAAAATCCGTGATTAGTGTAGATTTGAAAAACTGTAATAGAATAGATTTCTGTATTTTTTCAAATTTTGAAATTGGACTGGTCGAGGACGAAGAACGAAGACGGCGGCGCGGCACGCAGGGTGCACGCGGCGCGCGGGCAGCGGCAAGGCGCACGCGGCCTGCGCGCGCGAGGCACGGCACGGCGCGGGCGCACGGCCGCGGGTGCGGCACGGCAGCGGCAGTGCGTGGGGCGCGCGCGCGGCGGGGGTGGCGGGCGGCGGTCGGCGGTGGCTGCGACTGTCGTCGGCTGCTGCTGTCCCGTCGCGGTGGCTCGTGTTTTGGTGGTTTGCACAATCCTGTGTAAACCCTAGGGTTTGCATTAGGGTTAGGGCAAATCATCAGATCACAAAGGCCTGAAAAACCAAAAGATTTGGAGTATCCAGATTTGAAGGCCCTTGAAGATTTGGAAGATTTGAAAAAGATTTGGATTTATCCAAATTAATTCAAAATTCAAATTTGTAATACATAGAATTTATTTTTCTATTTTTTGGGGCCACGAGGAATTTTTGTTTGCCTTAATTGTCCTCGTATGATATGTGATATATTTATGTGCGCATTTAAGCATGTGTAGATAATAGGAAAAGCATGTTTTATCGCTTTTATTATTTACAGCTTTTCAAGCATGCTTATGTGATTAATTTCTTTTGTTCGATTATATTTTGGGAATTTTTGGGCTTGTTTAATTACATGCAAAAATTTGGGAAATATAATGACAAAGAAATTATGTGTGCGCATAAAGAAACCTTTTAAAAGAAAAATACTAAGCAGATTTTTTAATTAAAATCAATAGACCTCCACAAACTGGTCCTAAGCTGTAAGTGTATCTCTCGTTCTAGTAAACGTCTACGAGTGTAGCTTGCTAGTTTCTAGAGGTGCATGGGTACGGTTGTTGGGATTTCTAGACAAATAATTTAAATCATGTGAATAGTGGGAGGGCTTTGCGTAAACGTCTACGAGTGTAGCTTGCGTAGACCTCTTTCACAAGTATTCTAGGATTGATTTAAATTATAGATAACAAAAGCCTTAAGGGCTGTGCGGTATGGTTACGTGCCATGCTAAACTGTCTCTTTTGGCCGGAGTTAAATTTGTGGTTAATGGCTTAGAAGCATCTTAGAATATAATGCAAGAATTGTATCCCTGTTCTTGAGAGATGGCTTGGTCTCAGGTTTTCACTAATTATTAATTTCTAGTGTCAAAAGCATCCTAACATGGTAGTGAAATTAAATAGATTGGGGCTTAAAACCCGCAGTTCTGGTTGAGGGTGACATCGTAAACATCTACGAGTGTAGCTTGCGGTGGGAACTCTTGGGCAATTAGTGGAAAACATTTGTATTTGATTTATTAAAAGGTTTTCAATGCATTTGTTTTCGAAGTTCAACATGTATGTTCTTATTTAAGATGCTTTATTGTTTCGGATATGTCTATGTCTAGTGTTGTCAATATTCTCGCACACAATTCTCAAATTGTTCAAAACTTCCTGGAATGGAAACACGACCTTGAATACATCCTGATTGCGGAAGAACACATGTTCGTTCTACAAGTACTTTGTCCTATAAGTGCCTACTACTGAATCCTCGCAAGAGGAAGTAAACTATTACAACGAGTGAGAGAGCGCGTAGTTTCCATGACTCACCTCATGGATGAGCTAATTGTGCACAGTGGAGGTATCGACGCTGAGGCTAAGGTCGATATCATACTGAACTCTCTACCCAAATCCTTTGAGAGTTTCAGACTGATTGTTGTCATGAACAAGAAGGAGTATACTCTTAACGAGTTGCTCAATGACTTGATGCCAGCAGAATCGGTTATGAATTCTTAGAAGGTTGCCTTAGCTATTTCTGGTAATCACTCTGCTGTATCAAAAGGTATGAAGCCGAAAAGAGCGATTAAGAAGAAGGCTAGAAAGGTAACTGCGAAGGACATGGGAGCTGTTAATAAGCCTATGGGGAAACTTCGAGGGACAAGTGTTTTCAGGTGTGGTAAGAAAGGACATTGGAGGAAAGATTGTCAGGCCCACAAGGCCAGACAGGGTATGCCATTTGCATGTATAACTAAAGCATGATTAGAGTGCGGATTTGCTCTTCCAAGAGCTGTAAGCGCTGACTTGTTGATCATGTTGTTGTACTTTGCAGGGGACCGTGCCGACAAGGCTGGTGAGTGATGGCAAGAAGATACCAAACTGGATGAAGGCAACATTTTATGACGGAGCTTCATGGAGTTTTCTTTTCCTTATGTTTTGATGAATTAAAGTACATTTGAGAATTTATTTGTGGGTCGTGGTTTATCGGCAGGACAAATTTCATCAACTTTTATGGATATTTGTTATTTATGATTTTATCATTGGTAATAACAATGTTGTCCATTATGGTATGTTGATTTACAATCTCTATGTTACTTCGATCAAATATGTCCTTAAATATTGCATGTAATTCATCCGTAATTGATAATCCTTGAAAGAGAAAACTTACTTCTTCCGATGAGGATCTTACATATCTCTGGCACTTGAGACTGGGTCACATCAGCTTGACTGATATCTAGCTACCATGCCAACGGCATAACAGATATCTGGTCTGGTACACAGCATCGCATACATGAGACTACCCACCGCCGAAGCCTATGGTACAAGACTCATCTCATCTTTATCCCGCTGTGTCTGAAGACACTGCCCACTAGAAAGATGAATGCCATGTCCGAAAGGTAGCAAGCCTTTCTTGGCGAGTTGCATGCTAAACCGGGCAATCACAGTATCCATATAGGATGCCTGGGATAAGCTCAACACTCTTCTCTTACAATCTCGTAAGTCCTTAATCCCAAGAATGTAGCCAACTTCTCCCAGATCCTTCATTTGGAACTGTTCGGATAACCAAGCCTTGATTTCCGACATCACTCCCTCGTTGTTTCCAAATAGGAGTATGTCATCAACGTAAAGTGCAAGGAAAACCACGCTCCCACTGATACAAAGTTGGTAAACACAACTTTCATTTTCCAACTGTGCAAATCCATAAGATTTAATCACATCGTCGAAACGTAAGTTCCACGATCTTGAAGCTTGCTTAAGTCCATACAAGGACTTCCTAAGCTTCTAGACAAGATGTTCTTCGCCCTTGCGTATGTAACCCTCGGGTAGCTGCATATAGATGTCCCTACCTTCTTCAAGGTAACCGTTTAGAAAAGCAGTTTTGACATCCATCTGCCATATCTCGAGGTACATACGTGCAGCTATGGCAAGGAGTATCCGGATGGACTTGAGCATAGCTACGGGTGAAAAGGTTTCCTCATAGTCAATGCCCTCTTTCTGACTATAACCCTTTGCCACCAGCCTGGCTTTAAAAGTCGTGATCTTTCCATTCATCCCTTTATTTCTCTTTTATACCCATTTGCACCCTATGGCCCTAAAGCTATCCAGCAAATCAATTTTCTGGTATACATCAATAGCAGTTATGGATTCAATTTTGGAAACCATGGCGACACAATATTTGGCAACATCATTGTCCTGCACTGCCTCTTCGTAAGTTAGTAGGTTAGAGTCCTCATGTCCGTCTTTCGGGCTCAAGTCCGAAGACTCACCCACAAACATGTACCTTTTTGGCTGGAAAATAACTCTCCCACTACGAGAGGCATCGGTGCCGTGTTAGTAGTAGGTGCAGTAACTTGTGGTTCTGCACCTTGCACTGAAGAACGTGTCTGTGGTGTTGTACCTCTCACAGGTGCACCCACATCTACACGTTCCCCTTCTATTGGAATCGCATTCTCGTTCTCAATTTCTTGAAGAACGACATCACTCCTTGACCTGTGATTACTCACATACTCGTCCTCCAAGAATCTAGCGTTGGTGCTAACAACGACTCTCTGACTCTCAGGACAGTAAAAGTAACCACCTTTCGTTTTCCTGGGATACCCTATAAACAGCATTACTTTTGACCTGCTTTCTAACTTATCAGGTTCCTTCGACAGTACGTGTGCCGGACAGCCCCATACTTTAAACTTGCACAAAATGGGTTTGCAACCAAGGAAGAGCTCAGAAGGCGTCTTAGGAACTGATTTAGAAGGCACCACATTTAGCACGTAATCTGCTGTTTCCAATGCGTAGCCCCAAAATGAAATTCATAAGTTTGCATAACTCATCATTCATCTTACCATCTCTAGAAGATTCCTATTTCTTCTTTCAGCTACACTGTTTTGCTGGGGAGTACCTGGTGCAGTCCACTGGGATGTAATCCTGTTTTCTGACAAATACTGCAGGAACTCGTTACCGAGGTATTCGCCACCGCGGTCAGATCACAGTGACTTGATAGTTTTCCCGACCTTCTTTTCTACCTCAGCCTTGAACTCTTTGAATTTCTCAAAGCATTCAGATTTGTAGCGAAGTAGGTAAACGTATCTGTACCTTGAGTAATCGTCAATGAAAGTGACAAAGTACTCGTACCTTCCACGAGCCTGCGTGGACATCGGTCCACATAAGTCAGAATGGATCAATTCCAACACTTCCTCTGCTCGAGACTGACTAGCCTTGAAAGGCCTAGTTGACATCTTGCCCTCGATGAAGGATTTGCAGACTTGATAAGGTACAGTCCGGACTAAGTCCAATGTACCCTCATCTGCAAGTCTCAAAATCCGCTTCAAGCTGATATGACCCAGTCTCAAGTGCCAGAGATATGTAAGATCATCATCAGAAGAAGTAAGTTTTCTCTTTCTAGGATTATCAATTACGGATGAATTACATGCAATACTTGCGGAAGACTTATGATTACAGTTAATGACATAGAGAGAATTATTCAGCATCCCACGACAAATAACACCTTTATTACCAATGATAGAAACACCACTATCAAAAATAACTGAATATCCATCAACATAAAGTTTGGAAACTGAAATAAGGTTTCGCCGAAAATCCAGCACGTACAAAACATCTCTCAAAGTTAAAACAGAATCATCAAAGTACAAGGTGAAATCTCTAATGGCAGCTGCACTCACTTGTGCTGCATTCCCTGTTGAGATGGTAACCTCGTCATTCTTCAGCACCCTCCTCGGTGTGAACCCCTGCAAAATGTAACAAACATGATCAGTAGCTCCAGTATCCACTACCCACGAATGAGTAGAAACCGATGCTAAACATGTTTCCGTTACAAATGCAAATGACGTACCTTGTCGTTTAGCATTCGGACAATCCACCTTTCCGCATCCAGCACACCTCTTCTTCTTTGGAGTGACTTTAACCCTCTTCACCTTCCTTGACTTGCTTTCATTGACTGCTTTCCTGAGCTTGCTTTCAGCACCGTCATCTCCAACCTTAGATGTTGTCAAACCAGTACTAGAAACAGTCAGAACAGGCATCCGTGCTCGCGTGGAAGATTGCTCCACCACAAGGTCCTCAAGTAGCTCATGCAGAGCATACTCTCCCCTTGCAGCAGAAACTACCTTAAAGTCATAAAAGGAGTCCGGAAGAGAGTTCAAGATGATATCAATCTCACCTTGCGCACTGATATTACCACCCCGCACAGTGAACTGTCTTATGAGATCAATCATAGACATCATGTGCTCTGTCACCGAACTATCTTCAACCATCTTCTTGCACACAAGATCATGTACAAGTTTATAGTTAATAGTTCGCTCCATGTTGCCATAGGCTGTCGAGAGTTCCTTCCAGATCTCTCCAGCCCTTTCGAGGTACTCATACTTGTGCCTTAATTCTCTAAACAGGGAACCCGTGATGAGCCAGAAGGCGAACTCATCAGCATCCTCCCATCTTTCATAAAATTCAAGCTCAAGTTTGCAGACCTTATGACGAATACGCAACAATGGATCCATGAAAAGAACGTATGTTTGGTTTTTCAGATAAAGGTTGTGTTTGATGCAAAAACTCCATTCAGGGAAGTTTGGACCAGTTAGAGGATTGAGAGCAAGTAAATGATCGACAGTAGACATAGACATATCTGAAACAATAAAGAATCTTAAATAAGAACATACATGTAGAACTTCGAAAACAAATGCATTGAAAACCTTTTAATAAATCAAATACAAATGTTTTCCACTAATTGCCCACGAGTTCCCACCGCAAGCTACACTCGTAGACGTTTACGATGTCACCCTCAACCAGAACTGCGGGTTTTAAGCCCCAATCCATTTAATTTCACTACCATGTCAGGAAGCTTTTGACACTAGAAATTAATAATTAGTGAAAATCTTAGACCAAGCCATCTCTCAAGAACAGGGATGCAATTCTTGCATTATATTCTAAGATGCTTCTAAGCCATTAACCACAAATTTAACTCCGGCCAAAAGAGACAGTTTAGCATGGCACGTAACCATACCGCACAGCCCTTATCTTCGTCCTCGACCCGTTCAATTACAAATTTGAAAATAAAAAATTACAGAATTATCTATTCTATTACAATTTTCAAATCTACACTAATCACGGATTTTCTCGTGATTTAATAAGACCTCCACAAAGCGATCCTTTATTGGAAGTGGGTAATTTATTAGGTAAACGTCTACATGTGTATCTTACTTAATTTATTATTCATAAGTTCTAATAGACATGATTTCTTAAAACAAATATTTAATTCATGTGAGAAGTGGGAGCTCATGTGTAAACGTTCACATGTGTAGCTTGTTTATTGAGTTTTCATAAGTTCTCTAGGGATTGAATTAAATGAGACAGCCTTATTATAAGGGATCAGGGTGTGTCCTAGTAGATCCTTATATGGGAGGGTTTGCTTTAGTGGTATGCTAGCTTAGATATTGTCCAGAGTATAGCTCATTTGTGATGTCCCTGCTCAGTAGGATAATATGATCTTAAGTTAGTCTCCAATTATTAATTCCATTTATCTAAGGAACCCGGGCATGGATTGGAATTAAAGGACTGAAATTGAAAGATTTTGTCTGGTTAAGTGTTTTGTTGTAAACGTCCACATGTGTGGCAATAGTAATACTTAGGCAAATTGGAGGAAACATTAATATTGTTTTATTATAAGGTTTCAATATTTAATTGATTCAATTGTTTACGAATATGTTTTTATTACTGCTTTAATTTATTGTTTTCAGACATGTCTTTACCAAATGTGATCAATATCTTAGCACAAAACCAATTAACCGGTCTCAATTTTCAAGAATAGAAACGCAACTTGGATTACATCCTTGTTGCAGAGGAATACAAGTTTGTCCTTGATAAGCCTCGTCCGGCTGCTCCCACTGATGCATCGACTGATGAGGAAAGGACCTACTATAACAAGTGGCACAAGTCAAACAATATAGTGAAATGCTATATGATGACTACAATGTCCAAGATACTTGTGTAGGGTTTTCCCGTGAACCGAATCACAAAAACCAATTGAACCGGATCGATTTAAAGATATTGTGCACAATTAAATTTACAATAAAACCTAGCATGCTCCTATGAATTTAATTCTCAGAATTGTGGATTGAGGAATTTACCGTTATTTCGTAGAGTCTGATCCGATCTTCCGCGTTTGAATTTCCAACTTCAATTCAACCACGCGATTCGATTTAATCTGCAGAAGTAGGAATTAGTAATCTAATTTCTTAGAAAAAATCAAAAACAAAAGAAGAGAAGAAGAGAGAATTATGTTCTCCAGATTAGGTCTTCAGGGCTGTGTCCCAATGCTGTTCAGATCAGCTACTGGTGAGGATTCCACAGATCTGTGATGTAGGCTAGAGGCGAAAATCCTTCTCCTCCCTCTACTGTTGGCGCCGCCCAACTCTCTCTCTCCCTAGGGTTTTGACTAATTTGAATTATGATCAAGATGGCTAGGGTTTCAGAGAGAGAAGGGTCTATTTATAGACCTAGGGTTTTATCCCTAATGGGCTATTGGGCTCCATTCAGCATATATTACTAGGGCCAAACCTGGGACCTAATGCAAATAATAAAGTGGGCCTATAATTAATTAATTCTCATGTCCACAACCCAGGACACAATTAATTAATTTATATTAATTATTTTTCACCACAGAATTAATACTGACCTACCCCTTTATTACCACGTTATGAGAATAGGCTACATTAATTGAGAATCCCCATATTTAAGGTTACCGGACATTCATTAATTAATTGGAGCTTCTGACAAGCTCTAACTACAATTAATTAATATCTTATTATTCCTGAGTAGTACCACTCAAACATTATCACTCGTACCTGAACTTAATCAGCCTGCAGGACTTTGGCACGATAAATGTCATTGAGCTCCTCAAGGAATGTCCCTATCCTATTAATCGGATATGGTTACCTAAACCCAGTCTAAGGCGGTACTACACGAACTGTTGTTACCCAAGATGCGGATATACGAGCACGTTACTCAGGCTCTCCACCATGGCAAGTCAAAGCAACAGACAACCCGTGCAAACCCCTGAACCTTCGTCAGGGTTTGGACACAATCAATATAACAAGATCTTGTATTCGCTGTTGTCAGATAGACGAATACATCTCACCGCGGTCCATCAATACGCCACCCCTGCGCACCAGCATGTCAAGTAACCAAGACAGACTACTTATTCCGACAATGTCGCAGCCATCCGGACAGATGTATCCTCATACGCTATCTTGGATGTGATCAGGTTTATGTTTTATAGGTCAAGTGATCATACTGTCTTCTGCGATCTACAACATGCCGTATGATCGTCCCTATCAGTGAGACAAGAGGATACCATTGTAACATACATGTAAGATTGTTAACAGATAGGAGAAATAAATCGTTGTATACTCATTATAAAAAATGCTTTAAGTATACAAAACTCATCAACTTGCACAACAACATCATTCGTAAGATAATGCTTGTGACATTATGGACAGCCTCACAGCGACCTATGGTGAGTCACACCGAGCTGTCAGATACAATCTCATGAGGGAAATTGAGGGAAAGAAAATGGCTGAAGGTAACTCGGTAAGAGAGCACGTGGTCAGCATGACTCATCTCATGGATGAACTGAAGCTGCACGTTGGTGGTATCGATGCGGAAGTGCAGGTTGAAATCATTCTCAACTCTCTGCCAAAGTCCTTTGAGAACTTTTGACTAAATGCTGTCATGAACAAGAAAGAGTACACTCTTAACGAGTTACTCAATGACTTGATGGCAGCGGAGTCAGTGATGCTTCCAGAAAAGGTTGCTTTGGCTACTTCAGGAAATCGTCCTGTTGCGCTGGTTGGCAAGAAGCGCAAAGGAATGTTTAAGAAGAAATCCAAAGGTACAACTTATGTGAAGAAGTCAAAAAGGACACCAGGCGTGCCTAGGAAAAAGGACAAGTGTTTCAGGTGTGGCAAGGCTGGTCAATGGAAGAAAGATTGTCATGTCAGGAAGACTGGACAAGGTGTGTCATGTGCATTTATAACGGAAACATGTTTAGCATCAGTTTCTACCCATTCTTGGGTAGTGGATACTGGAGCTACGGATCATGTTAGTTATACTTTGCAGGGGATCAGGCCGACAAGGCAGCTGATGCATGACGAGATTATCATCTCAATGGGCAGCGGAGAGAGAGTCTCAACAGTAGCCATTGGAGATTTTACTTTATGCTTTGAAAACAATGTTTTGATTTTAAGAGATGTTTTATATGTGCTGGTTTTTCCACGGAACTTAATTTCAGTTTCCAAGTTGTTTAGTGATGGATATTCAGTTATTTTTTATAGTGGAGTTTCTATCATTGGGAATAACGGTGTTATCTGTCATTGCAAACTGATTTATTCTCTCTATATCATTGATTATACGCATAAAACATCGGTGAATGTTGCAAACTCATCCAATAATAATAATCATTTAAAGAGAAAGTTTTCTTCCGATGAGGATCAAACATATCTCTGGCACTTGAGACTATGTCACATCAATCTAAAGAGGATTAAAAGATTAGCATGCGATGAGCTCCTGGATTCTTTTCAAGTGGTACGGCATTAAATCTGTGAATCCTGTATAGAGGGAAAGATGACGACCAGGCCTTTTAAGGCAAGTCAGTCTCAAGCAGAGGATGTGTTAGAATTGATCCACTCTGACTTATGTGGACCAATATCCACGCAAGCTCATGGAGGTTATGAGTACTTCGCAACATTCATTGACGATTACTCAAGATTTGGATATGTCTCTCTGCTTCGCTACAAGTCTGAATGCTTTGATAAATTCAACGAGTTTAAGACTAAGGTAGAAAAGAAGTTGGGCAAGACTATCAAAACACTACGATCGGATCGTGGTGGAGAATACCTCAGTAACGAGTTCTTGCAGTACCTGTCAGATAACGGGATTACATCCCAGTGGACTGCACCAGGAACCCCTCAATAAAACGGTGTAGCAGAAAGGAGAAATATGACTCTTTTGGAAATGGTCAGGACAATGATGAGTTATGCAACCTTGCCGATTTCGTTTTGGGGATATGCCTTGGAAACAACGGCCTATTTGCTTAACCTTGTACCTTATAAATTAGTTCCTAAAACGCCTCTAAAACTCTTGTATGGGTGAAAGCCAAGTTTAAACAGTGTGAGGGTTTGCGGTTGTCCAGCATATGTGCTGACAAAGGAACCTGATAAGTTAGAAAGTAGGTGTAAGTTTATGTTGTTTGTAGGATATCCCACGCAAACGAAGGGTTTTTTATTGTCCAGAGAATCAGAAAGTTGTTGTCAGTACCAACGCAAGATTCTTGGAGGACGAATATGTAAGAAACCACATATTCTAAGAGTGAAATTATCCTCCACGAGCTTGAGGATAAGGAAGCGATTCCATCAGGAAAGCCCAGTGTATTGGTAAAACCACCTGTAATAGATGAGGAAATACCAACACTGCCATCAATGCAAGGTATGGGACCAACGAGTACCGTGCCAACTATGACACGGCTCAGATGCCTCGTCGCAGTGGGAGGGTTGTCCACCAACCAGAAAGGTACATGTTCGTGGGAGAGTCTTCTGACTTGATCACAGAAAGCGAACTAGATGATACCGATCCCTGGACGTATGACGAGGCGGTATCTGATAAAGATGTGGACAAATGGCTGATCGTCATGGATTCGGAAATAAAATCCATTAAGGCTATGGATGTATACCAGAAAACTGTTTTGCCAAATGGCGATCGAACCATAGGGTGCAAATGGGTATACAAAAGAAAGAAAAGAGCAAATGGTGAAATTTTTGCTTTCAAAGCAAGGCTGGTGGCGAAGGGTTATAGTCAGAAAGAAGGTGTAGACTATGACGAGACCTTCTCACCGGTAGCCATGCTTAAGTCCATTCTAATACTCCTAGCCATAGCAGCACATATGGACCTAGAGATCTGGCAGATGGGTGTCAAAACTGCATTTCTAAACGGGTACCTTGAAGAAGGTCAGGACATCTATATACAACAGCCAGAAGGTTATGTGCAGAAGGGCGAAGAACATTTGGTCTGGAAGCTCAATAAGTCGTTGTATGTGAAGGGATTCGTGAACTGAATCACGAAGTCCGTTTGCTAAGGATCGTTAATTGGAATATCAAAATAAATTGATATGCCTATGAACAATCCTAGCATGCTCCTATATTATTATGCATAAGAAGGTTATGCGGAATACCTGGATTGAAGAACGATGAAGAACGCGTGCGCGGAGATGCCCTTTGATTTTTCCCACGCACCAAGATTTAATTTCCTAACAGATTGAGGAAATTA
>JAPKLW010001266.1:66995-88039 GCA_026898455.1 Plectranthus barbatus
TTATATCTCGCTAGGTCAAACGATCCATACGATCTTCCGTGATCTTCTACACACCGTATGATCTCCCTATCGACGAGATAAGAGGATAATTGTGTTTGCGACACATGTTTGTTAATTCAGACAGGAGATGAACATACAACAATTATGATTCCCAGTATATTAACCAATAAACCTTGTACATAATATACCAATCATAATGCTTTCATTATATAAATCCATCAGTATGGACTTAAGCAAGCTTCACGGTCATGGAATCTATGTTTTGATGAAGTGATTAAATCCTATGGATTTTCACAATGTTCAAACGAGAGTTGTGTGTACCGTCTATGTGTCAACGGAAGCGTGGTGTTCCTTGCACTTTATGTAGATGATATTCTCCTATTTGGCGACATGTGGAAATATTGTCGGGCATAAAGGGGTGGTTATTCGAACAATTTCATATGAAGGACCTTGGGGAGGCAGGATACATCCTAGGGGTAAAAATAGTGGGAGCGCAATTAGAGGATGCTGACCTTGTCTCAAGCGTCATATGCGGATACTGTGATTGCCCGTTTCAGCATGCAAACTGCCAAGAAAGGTCTATTACCCTTCAGACATGGCAAACATCTTTCCAATGATCAGTGTCCGGTGACACAAAGGGAGAAATATGAGATGAGCAACGTGTCGTATGCATCGACCGTAGGGAGTCTCAGTATGCAATGCTATGCACGAGGCCAGATTTCTGCTTTGCATGGTAGCAAGATATCAGTCTAACCCTGGACAGGCGCATTGGACCGCGGTAAAGCACATACTCAAATACTTGAAAAGAACTAGAGACTATTGTCTCTTCTATCAGTGTGAGGAGTTGTGCCCTGTGGGTTATACGTATTCGGATTTCCAGGCAGACCGAGACGAAAAGAAGTCCACATTTGGCTATGTGTTTACATTGGGAGGTGGGGCCATATCATGGAGGAGTGCAAAACAGAAGTGCATTGCTGACTCCACCATGGAAGCAGAGTATGTGGCAACTTCTGAAGCTTCGAAAGAAGCAGTATGGTTTTGAAACTTCCTTCTGGAGTTGGACGTGATTCCTAAGTTGCGCAAGACTATCACAGTATATTGAGATAATTCGGGAGCTGTGGCTAATTCAAAGGAACCACGAACTCACAGAGCAACAAAACATATTGAAAGGAAGTACAATATTATACGAGAAATCGTAGCAAAGGGTGATGTGCTAGTAGAGAAGATTGATACAAAAGATAATATCGCAGATCCATTCACAAAAGCTCTACCTCGGAAGGTCTACGAGATGCATGTACGTAACCTTGGGCTGAGGGCAAAGCCAGCCACGAGATGCATTTTACTGATATAGATTAGCTCGCTTTTGACCTCAGATTGGATTGTTATGTGGTATTTTCATGCATTATCTTTATTCTTTAAGGAGATATTACGTTTGGTTTGGTTTGTGGTTATTTATGCAGATTTCATGCACAGTCGAGTTGTTTACGAGATCTAACCAAGTACCCTGGTGCCAATCGATACTAACTTGCATCGGGAAAAGGAAGAAGTCAGAAAATACCAAAGGCCACACCGAATTCAAGTTCGTGACGATATCGGCGACCCAAATGACACACTCGACGATCGCCGAGTTTGTAGATGGGTCGCGAAAGTGGGAATTTTGTTTTCGTCCCACGGTACAAACTCGGCGACCCAAATGACACTCGGCGATCGACGATCTCGTGAATGGGTCGCCGAGTTTGAGAAGTTTTCATGCTGGTTTCGAAGCGACATCGGCGACCCAATTAACGTACTCGGCGATCGCCGATCGGGTATGTGGGTCGCCGAGTTTGATGCATTTTGACGAATTCTGACGAATCTGAGGCCCAAAATCATATTTTCCCAAGATTTGAAGATACCCATGTATAAATAGGACTTCCCAGGACCTAAAAAAGGTTCCTTCACATAATTTTAGAATAGAGAGAGATTGGAAATCGCAGGGGAATAGAGAAAACTTGAAGAGCACTCCAGAAATTGAAGATTGAAGATCACGGTTTTTTTATTTTCATGTTCTTAGTTTCTATGACTTTTTATTTCTCTGTTTTCTTAGAACTTAGCATGATTGGCTAAGTCCTTTGTGGATTCTAGGGTTTTGAAACTTGATGAATTTCATTTAATTGTTTATGTGATTTGATTTTCCTTTTCCATCTACGTTCTAATTTTATCTGAGCTTTTCATTAATTATGTGAGACTGGCCATCAATTGTAATTCGAATTGATAGTTTTTGAACCGTGAGGTCTAGGTTATCAATTAAGATGCAGATAAATTGGATTTAATAGAACGATTGTCCGAGAGGAAATTGAACTATTGAAGGGTTAAAAAATCTCAGGTTTTATCAAGAATAAAAGTCTTTTGTACGTCCGAGAGGAGCCACTAGGTCTTTTATTTCCATGTTATGGTTTAGAGTCCGAGAGGATCACCTGATAACACATTCGTGATTAACTCACGTTTTTGGAAATTAAATTTGGAATTGAATTGCATAAATAATTGTTTGATTATTCTTCAATGTGGATTGCCCTGGAATCCTAGTTTCTCAATAAATTTTCTAAACTTAATAATTTTTCTAGCTTTATTAAATATTGCTTTTCAATATTGCCTAGGAATTAAATAAACAAACTTTTCTACCGATGTGTCTAGATAGTAATACGGTATCCATATGTTAGTGATTGATTATACTTCGATTCTGCAATCTTCGAGATCGATAAATTATTACTTGCCCACTGCAGTGGTCTGTACACTTGCAGCTATAGCGCGTTGCAAAACGCGCTATCAAGTTTTTGGCGCCGTTGCTGGGGATTGCACAGATTTATAATTAACACTAATTCTGATATTACGCTAATTACTCTAGACTTTGTTTTACGCATTGTTAATTTTTATTTTCTATTTTATCTTCTGCGTGTGTTCTCTTGCAGTTAGTATATGCGAACCAGGTCAAAAGGTCCACTTCTTGAACCTATAGATCCGGAGATCGAATCTACTAGTCGAAGGAACACTGCAAGGAGAAAGTTAGCATTTCCTATGGCTGACGATCAAGAAACGCAGATTCCTGAGCTGCAGAGGCAATTGCAGGAGATGGATCTGAGGTTACAACAGCAGAATCCTCCAGTCCTGCCGAGACAGCCTACTATTGATGAGATGTACGAGCCTATGACTGATAGGCATCGCCATGCAGATTTTGGGTTGAAGGTGGATACACCAAATTTTGAGTTAATGACTGGATTGATTCACACGACTCAACAGAATCAATTTGCGGGACTACCATCTGAGGATCCCCACGTGCACATCCAGTCCTTCCTATTGTTGTGTGATACAGTTAAGCAGAATCAGGTGTCGATCGACTACATCAGACTGCGCTTGTTCCCATTTACACTGCGAGATAGAGCCCTCTCTTGGTATCTATCTTTGGATCGCAGTGCAATCACCACTTGGGAGGAGTTGTGTAAATTGTTCTTGGTCCAGTTCTTTCCACCCAGCAAACCCATCAGACTACAAACTCATATTTCTCAGTTCAGACAATTCGCTGGGGAATCACTGTATGAAGCATGGGAGCGCTATAAGGACTTACTACGCTCCTGCCCTTGCCATGGATTTACTGAGAAGTAGCAAGTCTGTCACTTTTATGGGGGACTTGATGAAGAGACCCAGAAGCACGTGAGAGCTTCAGCCGGAGGATCAATTACTGCTAGACCTCCACAGGAAGGGTTAAAATTGCTAGAAACCATGGCGAAGAGTGAATACAACTGGCCAGCAGACAGGACGAATCGCAGGATAGCAGCAGTTGATAACACTGGGGATTTAGCTGCTGAAATTAAACTGATGAGGCAGGAGGTGGCGGCATCTACAAAATCTATGGAGCAGCGCCTCTCCAAGCTGGAGAACAACATACCTCATCAGGGATTTGATCAGGGAGTTGAGATGCAGATGGAAGATGCTAATTATGTAAATTAGAGGAACTTCCAGAACAATAGGGGATATCCGGCAGGGAACATGACTTATCACCCTAATAACAGGAATCATCCCAATTTCTCCTACGCCAATCCAAACAATGCACTGCAGCCCCCACCTGGTTTCTCTGCGAACAATGGGGCTGTGAACGAGCCTAAGGAGCCAAGCATGAGAGAGCTTCTGACCCAATTCATCTCGATCTCTAATGCCAAGTCTGCAAAAATGGAAGGCGACATCTCTACGCTACAGACTGGTATGGGGGAGATGGGAAAGCATATTAAGAAGATGGATACACAAATCTCGCAGATTTCCAATGCGGTCGGCAACCAGCACATCCCTGGACAATTCCCCAGCAATACTGTGGTGAACCCAAAAGACCACTGCAATGCCATCACTACTCGCAGTGGTAGGGGATATAAGGGCCCATCTGTGCCCGTTGATACACCTGTGCAACCTGAAGTTGCACAGCCTGCTCCTATTCTTCCTGAAGAAAAATGGACTCAAAAGAGCAGGGGAGACTGTCCTGAAGACAGTTCCAAATCAGCTGGTCCTGTTGCCGTTCCTTTCCCACAGCGATTTGTCAAGAAGCAAAAGGAGGAGAGATATAAGAGATTTCTGGAGCATATGAAGAAGATCCACATCAACCTCCCTCTAATTGAAGTTGTGCAGGAAATTCCTGGGTACATGAAATTTCTGAAGGATATGGTTACCCAGAAGAAGCCCTTTGGCGCATTCGAGACTGTGAATCTATTTGAAGAATGCAGCGCCATTATTTAGAAGAAGATGCCGGTAAAAAGAGCTGATCCAGGCTATTTTTCTATCACCTGCGTAATTGGAGGGCAGACTTTTGAGAAGGTGCTATGCGATTCAGGGGCCAGCATCAATCTGATGCCCCTCTCTATTTTTAATAGACTCAGAATCGGCGACATCAAACCGACTACCATCAGACTGCAGATGGCTGACAAATCGGTAAACTACCCTAAAGGGGTAGTAGAGAATGTATTGGTGAAAGTTGGGGAATTTATTTTCCCAGCTGATTTCGTGGTCCTAGACATAGAAGAGGACCGAAATATTCCGCTGATACTTGGGAGGCCCTTCCTCAACACTGCTGATGCACTGATAGATATCAAAAAGGGAGAGCTTACTTTAAGGGGTAAATGATGAGAAGATCACCTTCTCCATCTACAAAGCCATGGAGCGGCATGATTCTGATGACTGCTATGAAGAGTGTGACATGGTTCAGATTTTGTATCCTTATGACCCTTCTATTATTTCTTCTGATTCTTTAGATTATGGGGTGCAAAATTCTGTTTATTCCTCTGATGATCTATTTGATGCTTGTGATGAGTTGCTAGAGTCTGTTCTATGATGCAGGTGTAAAGAGAAAGGTGGAAAGCGCTCACTTTTTGAAGCTAAGGAGCGAAGAGGAAGCTCGCAAGAAGGGGCTAAAACCTGAGGAGAAGAAAGAGCCACCTGTGCTGGAGCTGAAGCCTCTACCGGACCACCTGAGGTAGGCATACTTGGGGGAAAATAACACTTATCCGGTAATCGTATCTGCTACCCTATCTACTAGTCAATTAGATAGATTATTGAGGGTATTGAGAGACCACCAATCTGCTATTGGGTGGTCATTATCTGACATCAAGGGTATTAGCCCTTCTATCTGTATGCACAGGATTTTACTTGAAGACGGATACAGGCCTAAGGTGCAACCACAACGAAGGCTAAATCCCATCATGCAGGAAGTGGTGCAGAAGGAGGTGATGAAGCTTTTGGATGCTGGCATGATCTATGCCTTTTCAGATAGTGAGTGGGTGAGCCCCACCCAAGTGGTGGCCAAAAAGGGGGGAACAACTGTCATTAAAGACGAAAGTGGTCAAGAGATTGCTCACAGGCCTGTCACGGGCTGGAGGATGTGCATCGACTACAGAGCACTTAACAGTGCTACACGTAAGAACCATTTTCCCTTGCCTTTTATTGATCAGATGCTGGATAGGTTAGCGGGGTATGAGTTTTATTGTTTCTTAGATGGTTATTCTGGATATAACCAAATAGTGATAGCCCCCGAACACCAGCATAAGTCTGCTTTTACATGTCCATACGGTATATTTGCTTACAGACGCATGTCATTCGGTTTATGTAATGCTCCTGCTTCATTTCAAAGATGCAAGATAACAATTTTTAATGGACTTGTAGAGAATATTATGGAAGTGTTTATGGATGATTTTTCAGTGTTTGGTCATTCATTCGATAACTGCTTAGAAAACCCGACTACTATTCTGCAACGCTGTGAAGAAACTAACCTTGTTTTAAATTGGGAAAAATGTCATTTCATGGTACGAGAGGGCATAGTCCTCGGTCACAAAGTTTCTGCTGCAGGTTTGGAAGTGGATCGCGCCAAAATTGTGGCGATCTCAAAGTTGCCACCGCCCACCAACGAGAAGTCAGTAAGGAGTTTTCTGGGTCATGCAAGCTTCTACCGGAGGTTTATAAGGGAGTTTTGTAAAATCTCTAAACCTCTTAGTGTTTTACTCATGAAAGATGCAAAGTTCGTATTTGATGAAAATTGTTTGCAGGCTTTCGAGAAACTGAAGCTGGCCCTGACAACCGCCCAAGTTCTTATTTCTCCAGACTGGTTCGAGCCGTTCGTATTGATGTGCGACGCCAGTGATACGGCAGTTGGAGCTGCTCTGGGGCAGACAAGGAACAAAATCTTCAGGGTGATTCACTACGCCAGCAAAACCTTGGATGAAGCTTAGGTGAACTACACCACTACTGAGAAAGAGCTACTGGCAGTAGTCTTCGCCTTCGACAAGTTCTGGGCATATCTGGTTGGGGCAAAGACGGTGGTTTATACGGATCATGCTGCAATCCGTTACCTGTTTGTGAAGAATGAGGCAAAGCCGAGACTGATCCGGTGGATCCTGCTACTGCAGGAATTTGACATGGAAATCAAGGACCGGAAAGGCTGTGAGAATGTGGTAGCAGACCACTTGTCAAGGCTGGAGAATCCGATGGAGGGAGATGACCCGAAGATCTGGATTACTGAAGTGTTTCCAGATGAGCAGCTGCTTGTTGTGGAGGAGGTAGATCCATGGTATATGGATCTTGTGAATTTCTTGGTTGCGGGTGTTCTACCACCTGATCTGACCTCTCATCAGAAGAGGAAGTTCTTGCATGACTACAGATTTTATTATTGGGTGAACCATTCCTCTACCGAAGATGCGCTGCTATGGTGATCCGGCGATGCATCGGAATGCAGGAGCGGGAGAAGATAATGGGGGACTGTCATTTATCCCCCTACGGAGGCCACTGTGCGGCAAATAGGACAGCCGTAAAAATCCTCACCAGTGGATTTTACTGGCCCACTATTTACCGCGACTGTCAGAGATTTGTGGCCAGATGCGATAGGTTTCAGAAGATGGGGAACATCTCAAAGAAGGATGAGATGCCACAGAAGTTCATGCTGGAAATAGAGCCTTTCGATGTTTGGGGTATTGATTTCATGGGGCCATTCCCTAAGTCCCATCGATATCAATACATTCTTTTGGTTGTGGACTATGTGACCCGGTGGGTAGAGGCTATCCCCACTGTGACCAGCGACTCCAAGGTGGTGCTGAGGTTCTTACAAAAGAATATTCTGACCCGCTTCGGAGCACCGCGTGCACTACTGAGTGACGGAGGGTCACATTTCAAAAACAGATGGCTGGGGAGTTTACTGGCAAAGTATGGAGTTCAGCATAAGGTCACATCTCCATATCACCCCCAAGCTAACGGGCAAGCGGAATTGGCGAATCGGGAGATAAAACAGATCCTAGAAAAATCTGTTATCTCTAGGAAAGACTAGGCCACTCGTCTGGATGATGCTCTGTGGGTTTACAGGACTGCTTTCAAGACTCCAATTAGTATGTCGCCTTACCAATTGGTGTTTGGAAAGGCATGCCACCTACCAGTGGAATTGGAGCACAAGGCGTACTGGGCAGTCAAGAAAATCAATTGGGACCTGAAGACTGCGTCTGAGCAGCGGTGCCTGCAATTGACTGAACTAGAGGAGTTCCGGACTGAGGCATACGAGAGCTCCAGATTGTAAAAGGAGCGTGCCAAGAGGTTCCACGACCGGCGTATTCGCAGCCGCAGTTTCAATCCGGGGGATCAGGTACTCGTTTTTAACTCTCGACTTTGACTATATCCTGGTAAACTTAAGTCTAGATGGTCTGGTCCTTATATCATTGAAAAAGTTAATTCTAATGGCACACTAGACTTGATAGGATCTGATGGCACACACTTCACCGTTAATGGTCATAGGGTGAAAACTTACCTGCAATCTGAATCTGTGTCTGTCGTTTGTGAACTTTATCTATCTGACCCATAGAATGTTTCTGAGTTGTCTAGCTACAGACAGTAAATAAGGCGCTTGTTGGGAGGCAACCCAACCTATTTCTGGTTTTGTTATACAGTTTTGGTCAACTTGGAGTCAGTATCTGTTTTAATTAGCTTATTATCCTCTTGTTTTGAGTTGGTTTACCCCATTTTCCATAGTTTACGTTCACTTTTGGTTGTTGAGTTCATTGGGTGCAGGAAAGGAGATCAAAACGCGAAAATATGCTGAGGAATACAAACTCGGCGACCCAACTACACGATCGGCGATCGGCGGTCGTGAACTTTGGATCGCTGAGTTCATCGTCAAAATTTTGCCAGTACGGCACGAACTCGGCAACCGGAAATCAACATCAATGATCGTCGATGTTGCTCGTTGGGTCGCCGAGTTCGCTCTTTTTTCATTTCGCTCTCGGCACAAACTCGATGACCCATTTACGAACTCAGCGATCACCGATTTCGTAAACGGGTTGCCGAGTTCGACAATTTTAGAAATTCTATTTGGCACCAACTCGGCGACCCAACCTGCAAACTCGGCGATCACCGAGCGTGTTCTGGGTCGCCAAGTTCGTTTTAAAAATCAGAGATTCGACGGGTTTTCACCATTCCCCCACAACTCCACCACCAAATTTCAAAACCCACGAACCTTCTCTCCAGAAATTCGAACTCATCCTACCATATATCACAAATCCCTCTTGCACACCTCTCTCCCACATCATTAGGAAAATTCCCATCCGATTGGTTCGAACGATTTTGCCCAAAAAAGTCACACACCCAATTTCTAGGTTTTGTTCATTCGGTTCAATTTTGCTTCAGTTTTCAGGTTCGCGTGCTTATTGTTGTTTCTAGGGCTAATATATAGTTGTATTTACGATTTCAGTACTACATTGCATTTGGATAGCCTTGGATTGAGTTTGTCGATAGAAAATTCTAGTATTTGCTGGGTTGAATTTGTATTGCTTCTATGAATTCTTATGGGGATGGTTATGAGCTTTCAATTGTCCACCCGGCATATGCACGTTATTGTCACTTTGATTTTTGTAGTTATGTGTTATGTTTTAGTTTGGAGGATTTGGGTGATTATTGTTCTCGAAAGCATGTTGAAGTATGGGTGATTTTGTTTCTTTTCTGTTAATTTTTGTCGAATTTAGGAGTTGAATGATGGGTTGCTTGGTTTCTTTGACTTCAATTGACATGGGAAATGAATGAGTGCACTTCTACTTAGTTGAATTTAGGGGTTAATCTTCTCTTTTTACTTTGGTATTTGCTTAGTTGTAGTATTTGTGTATTCATATTTTGATATTGTTGGTTGATGCGTAGTTTTACTTTGTAGGTTTCAATGGCACCCCGACGTCGCCCCCAACCCTTCCATCCGGAAGCTTATGGGATTGAGGGTATACAGGGTTTGGATTCGCTCAAACGGTTCAAGAAAATGGCTGAACGAGGGGTAGATGGAACCCGTTATGCAGATACTGACGCATTGAAGGCCATGGGGCTCTATGACAACATCAAAGAGTTATTCTCCAATATTGGTTGGAGCCCCCTCTTGGAGCTGGACGCCCCGACTTATAAGAAGTTTACCTTGGAGATTCTAGCTACTTTTGAGCTTACCACCAAGGGGCGGAGTACACCGGCAGGGGCCAAATTTAGGGCCGGTAACGAGGACAGGACCCTCACCTACAAGAAAATCAACAGGGCCTTCGGAGTCCCCGATATTGGGGATTACAGAAAGCCGGGGGTTTCGACAGCAAAGTGTTCTGGCCCCACATTTGTGCAGAGGGCAGTCCAAACTAGGAGTCCGGCAAGTGCAAGGCCTCCATGATCCGGAACCCCGTCATCCGGATGATTCGAGCTATCCTGGCCCACACACTTTTTGCCAGGAAGGAGAACAGCTCCTTGAGGGATGTGGAGCTGATGGTTATCTACTGTATGCTGCATCAGGAGCATCTCAACTTCGCTCAACTATTCCTGATGCAGTCCAACCGAATTTTGGCAGCCACGAGAGGGAGTATATGCATCGGGGGCCTTTGGACCTCACTTCTTTTCTCGATGGGGATTGACACCTCTGGAGAGCAGGCCGAGCCGATGACAAAACTGACTCTAGCAAAACTTGTTGATCTCCGGTTCATCCACTCAGAGCACCCTCCGTATCTATTTTGTCAGCGCAACCCTCCATTCTTCCCACTGCCGAATCCCGAGCTCACTAATGTAGGGATTCGTCAGTACCGCAACAATTGGAAGCTAGACACACTGGCACATCTGGAGGCTATTCAGGCCGCTGAGGAGGCCCGCAGGCAAAATCCTAACCCTAAGTTCGAGGAGCCACATCACGAGGATGTTGGAGCTAGTGAGCAGGAGACAGATCATGAGCAGCACGAGGAGCAGCACGAGGAGCGGCCTGAGGAGCAGCCTCGCCGCAGGGAGAGGGGCGGATCCTCCCGACAGAGCCAGGGGGAGTCCTTGGCCTACTACGAGCATCGCACACATCGCGTGGCGTTCAAGCAGAGAATGAGCCAGCTGGAGCAACAGTGGGGGGACTGGAACACCCAACTTCAAGCCATCGCAGTAGCCCAGGAGACGTATGCCACTGAGCGCCATTCTTTTGAGGCCGAGCAGCGTCAGGAGTGGACGGCCCGATGATCCTTAGAGGATGAGCAGTGCCAGCACTGGACAGCCCAGGAGCAGCACTTTGCGCTGGAGAGGGCACGATGGGAGCAGCAGCAGGCAGCTGAGGAGCAGATGCGCCAGTTCATGGCTCGCTTCCCACAGTATTGGCCCCTGCCACAGTGAGGTTCCATTGAGATTTCACACACATCTCTGTGATCTTTTTCCCACAAACTTATTCTTTCCTTTGTACCGAATAAGTTTGGGGGAGGGGGATGTTATCGGTCGATGTGTGTTTCTCCCTTTTTCTTTTCTGTTTCACCTCTAACTGCTTTAATTGTACTGGATTTGAATTTGAGACTATCGCACTGTGAACTATTTTATTTTCGTTTGGTTATTTGCTTTGCTAGAGTAGATTAGGTTATTTGAACTTGTAGTTGCTTCTTTTTCTTTTACTATTGGGCCTGTAATCGGGAATTCTGATATTGGAAGGGAATGAAATGACTGGGTTGTTTTATCTGCATTATTGATCAAGTTTATGATGACAACGTTTTCTTTCTCGTGAGACTTATACTGATAACTTGTACATAAATTGGTAAGGTGTGGACTATTACGAAATTAATTTTGTCCTCTAAGATATGCTTATAGCCTGTGAGAATTGAGCCTGTGTTTGTTTCACCGAGAGTATGGCGCTGTACACTTGATCTCTAGAACTTGCTCTGGTTTCTTTCTCAAAATTGCATAGGAGAGTGTCAAGGACTTAGAAATGATCTTAGGTCATCGTTTCATAAGCCACAATGAACCCAAACACTAACCCGATACATACTCCTTTGTTAGCCCAGTTGAGCCTGAAAACCTTTCTTTCTTAACCCGGACGATAGGAGGTGTGGGTGGAATTGTAAGGGTATCCAATAATGTTAGGTGGTGAAAGTAGAGTCTTTATATTTAAGTAGTCCAAACACTTTTGATGGACAAGTATGTTAGTATAAGTACAGTGCACAATGAGTGCATCAGTATTCTTGAACAAGTCAGTGTAATATATGTCCAAAAGAATTATATAAAAAAAAATAAATTTTCGAGTAATGCACAAAATGTGCATGGTATTTGCGTTGGTTTTATAGAGTGTGCATAATTATCTGTTAAAATTAGTAATGCACAAGAGTTTTGCAGATGATTTTAGCATTGAGTCTGAATCCTAGTGAATTAATCTTGATGGGATGTATCTGTTTCAGTTACTGTTATAGTTTTTTGTTTGAGTCAGTTGGTTCCTAAAGATGGTATGTGATGAGGAATAGTCGAAGTGAATGGATTTATAAGGTTTTAATTATTTAGTCACTTAGCCAAATTTTCCATACCCTTCACCAATGTGCCTACATTAGAACCCAAGATAAAGACCTTTTTTATCTTTGTCGTAGCACTCCCACGGTCAGTGGAGAGTTTAGACGATGAGCAAGCCTATGGTAGTAGAGTTGTACAGCTGACAATTTGAGAGTATACACTAGCCTTTCCTACAATTTGAGCGAAATATGAGTGATACACTATCTTGTGAGAAGCTGACTTTTAGAGGCCGGGATTGAGATTGTTTTGTTTGCACTAAACTGATGAGTGATGCAGTGTTGGTGTGGGAATCACAACCCCGTTTTGTTTCTGAAACAGCTAATGATCAATTAATGCACCCCTCGTGTTTTTCTTGTTCTTTTACTTGTTTTTCTTCATTGTTCGAGGATGAACAATAGTTTAAGTTTGGGGGTTGATAAACACTCACTTTGTGCATTTTACTGATATAGATTAGCTCGCTTTTGACCTCAAATTGGATTGTTATGTGGTATTTTCATGCATTATCTTTATTCTTTAAGGAAATATTACGTTTGGTTTGGTTTGTGGTTATTTATGCAGATTTCATGCACAGTCGAGTTGTTTACAAGATCTAACCAAGTACCCTGGGGCCAATCGATGCTTACTTGCATCGGGAAAAGGAAGAAGTCAGAAAATACCGAAGGCCACGCCGAATTCACGTTCGTGACGATATTGGCGACGAAAATAACACACTCGGCAATCGCCGAGTTTGTAGATGGGTCACCGAAGTGGGAATTTTGTTTTCGTCCCATGGCACGAACTCGGCGACCCAAATGACACACTCGACGATCGCCAATCTCGTGGATGGGTCGCCGAGTTTGAGAAGTTTTCATGCTGGTTTTGAAGCGACATCGGCGACCCAATTAACGTACTCGGCGATCGCCGAGTTTGACGCGTTTTGACGAATTCTGACGAATCTGAGGCCCAAAATCATATCTTCCCAAGATTTGAAAATACCCATGTATAAATAGGACTTCCCAGGACCTAAAAAAGGTTCCTTCACATAATTTTATAATAGAGAGAGATTGGAAATTGCAGGGGAATAGAGAAAACTTGAAGAGCACTCCAGAAATTGAAGATTGAAGATCACGGGTTTTTGATTTTCATGTTCTTCGTTTCTATGACTTTTTATTTCTGTTTTCTTAGAACTTAGCATGATTGGCTAAGTCCTTTGTGGATTCTAGGGTTTTGAAACTTGATGAATTTCATTTAATTGTTTATGTGATTTGATTTTCCTTTTCCATCTACGTTCTAATTTTATCTGAGCTTTTCATTAATTATGTGAGACTGGCCATCGATTGTAATTCAAATTGATAGTTTTTGAACCGAGAGGTCTAAGTTATCAATTAAGATGCAGATAAATTGGATTTAATAGAATGATTGTCCAAGAGAAAATTGAACTGTTGAAGGGTTAAAAAATCTCAGGTATTATCAAGAATAAAAGTCTTTTGTACGTCCGAGAGGAGCCACTAGGTCTTTTATTTCCATGTTATGGTTTAGAGTCCGAGAGGATCACCTGATAACACATTCGCGATTAACTCACGTTTTTGGAAATTAAATTTGGAATTGAATTGCATAAATAATTGTTTGATTATTCTGCAATGTGGATTGCCCTGGAATCCTAGTTTCTAAATAAATTTTCTAAACTTAATAATTTTTCTTGCTTTATTAAATATTGCTTTTCAATATTGCCTAGGAATTAAATAAAAAAACTTTTCTACCGATGTGTCTAGATAGTAGTACGGTATCCATGTGTTAGTGTTTATTATACTTCGATTCTGCAATCTTTGAGATCGATAAATTATTACTTGCCCACTGCAGTGGTCTGTACACTTGCAGCTATAGCGCGTTGCAAAACGCGCTATCAGAGAGCAAGGGACTACCTGATGTGGAGAATGAATCAAGGTCGGATTGTGGTCGAAAGGAAAGATGATCGGAGAAGGGAACTGAATCGCCGGAAATCACGCAGAGAGAAGGGAGCAAAATTGCCGAAAATCGCACAGAGAAAGAGAGAGATGAAGAGTATTGGGAAAAGTGACAAAACTAACGCGCCAATCGACGGTTATACTCAAGCGTCTCTTCAACTGCTCCAAAACTACCCCCACTTTTTACGGTTATTTCAAAACTGCCATTGGGTTTTGCCGCCCAAAAATTCAAACACTACTACACACGAGTAGTTTGCTAAAAGCAGTTCGACGAATATAGTTCAATGAGAACAAGTTGAACACGAGGGGCTCGAAGCCCCGAACAAACCACTAGGGGCTCCGCACCTAGGTGCGAACAAAGCACCACTCACGACCTCATTAAAACCCCTTATCATGAACCCAATGAGTTCGATGGGGCTCACCAAATGGCCAAAATTAAGAAAAAGGCAGAACCCGAACTGCCCTAACAGACACCGCGGATTCGGGCCCGCGGTGACAGCACCCGCAGCAGCTTCCCGGGGCTGCGCGGGTGAGGACCCCCACAGAGGAATTGGTCCTCGAAGCCAAGAGGTGTTCGTAAACACTCGAGTAAAATCGGACCACCCTTGAGGTAGTCCGAAGGGCCAAAATCTGGGAAAAAATTCACGATAACATAAGCTTAAGCACTATTTTGACTCGACAGGTCATGGCGGACACGACCAGCCGAGCCAAAGGGGCTATTGTTGGGAGCCGAGACTGGATCCGGCCCAATAATGAATCTGACCGAAGCCCAATAAATGGTCGACAATGCTGCCGGCCCAGTAAGGTCGCAGTAGCCCAGACCGCTGAGATCAGGGTCCGCCAAATAAAGTAGTCCGGTAGGATGAAAGTAGTTCGATCAAGGTCGAGAGCAGCTCGACTAAGGCCAAAAGCAGTCCGACCAACAGGGAGAGGGTTCGATAGGGGAACTGCGATCTGCCTCGGCAATCACCCAACGGTCAGAAAGAGGCAACGGACGTGCAACGTCTACCTCGCAAGATTTCCAGAACTACTCAACTACCACGCGGTTAAGCTGCCCCGACTTTCACGGAAACGATTTCTAACTGCTTTGAGAAAAACGTGGAAACCCTAGAAAGCCGTCATCTTCTATAAATGCCCCCTCAAGGTGTCAGAAAAAGGATACGCACAAAGGAGAGAAAAAACCCTACCCTACGTCCACAATACCTCGAAGTATCCAATAGCTCACCATTTTCCATTTTATTTGCTCATAGATTAGTTCGATTCACGTGTATTGTTTTTAGTCAAACTATTCACTTGCAATCACTTTACAGTTGTTATGTCATTCTTCATTCATATTTATTCATAGTTTTCGGGGTTCCGACTTCCGAACGAATTTACCCTCAACAATCACTAATCATCAGAGTGTGTTGAACTTTATTTATTTTTTATTAATTTATTTGTGAATAGAATTAGAATTGGGAGGATTCGTATATTACTTACCTAAAGACTAAAACAATTTCTCGAAAGCACACTATTTATTTTAAAATACACATCTGATTTAACTAGCCTGATGGATTGAATATTATCGAAATTAATAAAAAACAAGTTTAAAAGTTTCAAAAATAAATTGGTCAAATAATTATTTCAAAGTGATCAAACTTATTGTTGGTGACTGACATTCATGCTAAGAGATTGCATGTTGCAGCCTGGCGTATGGGGCTATGGGCTCAACTTACTCAGTGCACGAGTATTGGTAAGGTTGGAGAAGTCGCAATTTTACTTGTAAAGTCCAGGTGGACAATATGATAAATGCCCAGTTTATACATGTGGCATATTTTTATTGGTAGAATTTTGAAAAAACTTGTTAAAACAGTTTTTTTTTTGTTTTTGCTGGGAGAGAAGCTAGGTTATTCAATTGTCGATTTTCGTTTTCAGTTGAGAGAGAGAGAGAGCAATTGTATGTGTGAAAACTCTGTGGAGTGCTTAACAATAATATTCCGACTCTTCATCCTTCGTGGACGTAGCTCAATACGAGCGAACCACGTAAATCTTTGTCTCGTGTTTTGATAAGTCTTCGTATGTTTTGTTGATCGGTTGTACAATTTCATAGCAATTGACGTCGTCTGTGAGAAGATTGAGGTGCAATCGATTTTCTGGTTTTCGTTTGTGTGATTATGAGAAATTGAAGGAAGTCTTCAGCTTCTCTCTCCTCAATAACAGAATTCTGAAAAATGTCTGAATGTGCAGTGGCTATTTTGTGTATGAATATAATATTTTGGATATTTTCATAATACATATAGTAAAAATGAGTATTAATAAATTCTATCTTATATATATATATATATATATATATATATACTAAAGCAAAGAAGTCTAAAAATAATTATTCCCGACAAAACTATAGAAAAACGTATATCAATATTTTTAAACAAAGTACTTTCAAAATGTCAAAGTGGTAAAATTGGTATAAGATGTTAAATTAAAATTTTTGCATCTAAAAGGTTTTGTGTTCAACTCCCACTCTCAACATATAAATATATATTATTTTTTTATTTTTTTTACACAAAAATTATCACTTCAATTATTTTAAATAAAAAGATGGGAACAATTATTCCATCAAATAAAAAATTATTTTATTTTATATAAATACATTATAATTTTTTTTAATTAAATTATAATCATAATTATCAATTTTGTACTATAAATATAGTCGGTCTTATTTTCAATTTCTATATTCCATAATAAAAGACAATTATCTTCATTAATTGTCAACAAAATATTTTATTTTTACCAATATTTCCATAATTAATATAAATTCGATAATCAAGCTATAATTAAATTTATACAATAACATGCAAACTTAAATGATGATTACAAATAAAATTATTTTAAAATTATATTTTTAAAAAATTGTAAGGTAATAATATTGAATAAATTAATAAGATATATTAATATAACATTATTTAATTTATTTTATAAATTTATAATTTATATAATATTTTATAACTTATATGTTAATTTTTGTAAATTCGATACAAATTAATTATTTTCATAATTTAAAAACATTGAATTATATATAATCTATTTATATATATACTAAAGCGAAGAAGTGTAGAAATAATTGTTCCCGTCAAAACTATAAAATTATTCATATATATATTAAAAACATTATTATTATCAATTATAAATATAAGTGAGTTAGTTTAAGGTAACAAATATAAGTTTTTGGTCCAAATTGTCCGGATTCAAATCCCACTATCAACAAATATAAATTGCAACTTTTAGTTTTTACATAAAGATTATCTCTATAATTATTTTTCTCATTCATAAAAGAATTAAAATATAAATATGTATAGAAAAATTACCGTCAATCAATATTTAATAAATCAATCACTATAAAATAAACAATATTAAATATTACAGAGTCAATAATTATTTATAAAAAATTATTATTAGCATCGACTTAAAAAATTAAAAAATTATGAATAGCTTCTCGAGTTTCTGTTAGGACAAAAAAACTCCATTCATAAATTTCATTTTAAGCATGCAGACAAAAAACTGCTCAAAATTTATAATTCGGCCCAATTTTTTTTATTTTTTTTCAAGAAGAAGATGTAAACATTTGAATAATTAATAAAACTCAAATATGTGCTCAAAGAATTTCAAGTCAAAATTATTTCAAAAGAAGTCTAAACGTGGAAAATTGTATATTACACAGAAAATTATCATACAACCAAAAATATTACATGTATTAAATTCTAATATAATAAAAGTAAACTGTAAACTCATTTCAAAAAATTTATTCTAAACATGCTGACAAATAATTGCCTAATATTTATAATTCAGCCAACTAAAAACAATATAAATATTTGAATAAGAAAATTAATAAAATTCAAATATTGATCCAAAGGAATTGTATTCAAGTTAAGCTCGTTTCAAAAAAAAAAAATCTACACATATTAGCCTTAAAGAAAGCTACAAAGAAAACTGTCGACCAAATAAAATCTTTAAAAACCATAAATCTATAAATATATTAAAATAGAATAGTGTAATCGTCCTCGCAAAAAATCTATTTATATTTTTCGAATAATTATTTCAAAAAGTATTCAACTTTTTTTTTCACTAACATAATTTTTACTAACATACTAGACTTTTTTTTTGTCAGCTTTCCTCAATAAAAAAAATAATAAATTTCAATGAAATTATTTTTATTGCTTTTCTTTAAAACATTATATTTTTACCTTTTGTTTTATATGTTGTGTTTAAATATTTAAATAATAAGATTAATTTTAGTTTATGAACAAATGAAGTTTTAAAAAACAATATTCTTAAAAATATATTATTATTAATTATATTATAATATAAGATATTTATTTCATTCGCACAATGTGCGGGTATAAAGCTAGTATATATATATATATATATATATATAGGGTAGTGATTAGGTGATAATAGGATTTTCCGTGCTAAATGAAAAAAGATCTCAGTCGTTTAAAATCTCAATCGATGGCACAGATTAAGCCCGTCCATTCCAATTTTCGATGCATATTTTGCACATACTCAATGCATTAAATGGCAATATAAACAATATATTTTCAAGAATTTCATTTTGTGCAGTTCATAAAACATAATATGCATACGTTCAAAGTAAAAAAATGCAATATTTTAGGCATAAAACTGCAGCATATAATCAATGCAAAAAATGCACTCAATATGAATACATAAATGCATATGATTTAGAATAAAAATGCATCTTATTCAAGTTAATAATGCATCATTTGATGCAAAAAAAATGCAAATATTTAGGAACATTGTTTTATGCGTAATTGATGCATTTTTTTATCCTGAACGTAAATATAACGAAGAACATATACAAGCTGAATATGAAATCAAGATTTTCGTGCGAATCTTCTATATTTAACATATTCAATATGGATATCATATGAATCGTCATAAGAATACGTTTAATTTGATATATGATTCGTAAAAAATAGATTTGAATCGAGAAAAGATAAAATCGTTTGATTATAATGGGAGGAAAGAGAAAATTAGGAGAGAGAGTGTATTTAGATCTAAATAGAGAAGACAATTACTATCTTACCCTTTTATGCATTGAGTATGTGCAAAATATGCATCGAAAATTGGAAGGGACGGGCTTAATCTGTGTCGTAGATTGAGATTTTAAACGGCTGAGATCTTTTCTCATTTAGCACGGGAAATCATATTATTATATGATCACTACTCTATATATATATAGAGTAGTGATCATATGAGAATAGTTTTTAGTATGAGAAATGAGAATAAATCTCAACCTTTGATTTTGTGATTTCAACGCCCATGATCTATTTCACTCCGTGTGCAGTTTTCCTCGATTATCTTGCAGTTTTGCATAATTAAGGTTTTTTTTGTAATTTTAGTTTTTTTTTTAATCTGAAATAGTATCTGATCAGATTTTTTATTCCTTTCTTTGCGCGATTTGATTTCTTCTTTCTTCTTCGTTCGATTTGATTTATATTTCTTCTGTCGACCAGATTTTTTTCTTTGTTTCTAGATTTCGCATTCGTGTTCGGTCTCGACTTTGTTAATTGTGCATGAATATAGTTTAAAAAAATTTGTTTTATTCAGATTGATGTTCATTTTTACTATTATATTGTGCATCTTTAGTGTTAACTTTGTGCATTTTTGTATCTTACAGGTTCATTTATTCCAAAGTGTGTTGATGAGATGAAGTATTTTAAGTGCAGATTTTTAGAACTGTTTATGTTGGTATTGAGTTTTATAGAGACTACATTCGTGTTGCTGCTTTGAAGAAGAAGATGTTTAATTTTTTTTAATTCGTATTTATGTAAAAATGAAGTAAATCGGGCTAAAAATGAAGTAAATCAGACTAAAAATGAAGTAAATAGGGCTTAAAATGCAGGTTGCTGTTTGTGTTTGAGTATTTTTAATGTTTTTGCCTTTAAAGGCTAAAACTGCAGGATATTGGGGCAAAAATGCCGCGTTTTTCAATTTGCTGAGAATGAATCTTATTCGTCGATTTGATGAGATAGACGCACGAGATCTATTCTTATTTCTCATAGTAATTCTTATTCTCACCTGATCACTACCCTATATATATATATATATATATATATAGGGGAGTGATCATATGAGAACTCTCCTTACCATGTGAAAATAAAAACTAATCTCGGCCATCCAATTGGTGATTCAACGCTCAAGACTAAATAAATCTCGTCTGCATTATAATGTAGTAAAACATGCATTAAAGGGTAATTTTGTAATATTTTTTCTCTCTCCTTTAAAATCATCCTAAATCTTTAAATGATCATATCTCATTCGATTTAGATTATTTTTTAATGTATCATATATCAAATTAAAGGTAATTTAATTATCTTTGAAACGAAATCCCTATTGCATATATTTCGATTAAAAAATCATCGTAAAAAATGAAAATTAGTGATTATATGCATAATTCTTGTAACAGTACACGAATTCTTATATAATGACTGGAGTTGCACAATATAGTGCATGAAATTGTATTATATAATGCAGAATATTATAGATAAAATGCAATATATTTTTTCCAGCGAGATCAACAAAAAAATTAAAATTCATTATCTTTGCATACTATAGAAAATATTATAGTTGTTATAAAAGTTGATCATACAATACTTATTTTTAATTATGTATTTTTTTTGTTATGTTATATAAATATATATTATTATATTATATAATGCATGTTTGTTAGGTATATAATGAATGTTTGCTTGGTATATAATGCATGTCGATGTCAAAATAATGCGGTCCACAGAGTATCGGTAT
>JAPKLW010001266.1:93039-108823 GCA_026898455.1 Plectranthus barbatus
CGGTATATCTTAAAAATGAAGTTCACATGATAAACATTCAAATATTCATTCTAACAATAAATTTAAATAGTTTGATGTACGAATAAGAATTTATATATGACAATAATCTTTGAGAAAATTAATGATAGATATGTTTCAATCTTAAAGATTAGAGAATTCTCCTTATTTATAATTTTCCATATTAATTAAGATATTTTCCATATCAATTTTGATATGAATATGTTATATTTAGTGCATATAGTTATATTTTTCTCTCTCTTAAAATTATAAATATCATAATTCTCTTAATTTAAAATTATTTTTTAATGTACCAAAATAATACTCCCTCTGTCCCATTGAAGTAGTCCCACTTCCCATTTTTGTTTGTCCCATAAATTAGTCCCACTTTCCTAAAAAGGCAATTTTTTTCACACTCACCAATAAAATATTAATTCCACTACACTCAACTCTTAATCTCCGTGCCGAAAAGAAAAGGGACTACTTCACCGGGACGGAGGGAGTATGATTTTATTATTTTTTAACTAAATTTCTATTGCACATGTTTAGTGGGAGTAAACTATGTAACAAATGAAAATTATTAATCTTATGCACAAATCAAATAACTTATGTATTATAATGTAAGTAAAATAATTTTGCTCTAAAATAAAAGTAATTAATACACTATAGTTCCGATTAAAAAATCATCGTAAAAATAAAAATTAGTGATTATATGCATAATTCTGGTAAACAGTACAAGAATTCTTTTATAATGAATACAATTGCACAATATAATGCATGAAGTTATAGTATATAATGCAGAATATGATAGATAAAATGCAACATATTTTTTCTTGCAAAATCATCATTCATCATTAAATTTGCACCTGTTATGCATTATATAGTAATAACATATGCATTATAATGAAAGTACAATAATTTTTCTCTAAAATAAAAGTAATACCATATATAATGCATGAATTAATACCGTATAATGATAGTAATAATGTTCTAAAATAAGAGTAATACCCTATTATAATGCAGGAAGATGTTTGTTAGGTAAATAATGAATGTTAGGTATATAATGCATGTTTCCTAGGTATATAATGCATGTTTCTTATGCATATAATGCATGTTTGTAAGATATATAATGCATGTCGACGTTGAATATGCAAACATAATCTTAAATAAGTACAAAATAACAAAAATACCTTATAATGCAGGTTTTTTGAGATAAAATGCCCGAAATTTTTAGTAAAATCCTGAGCGTTCATTTATCAAAATCAATGGCGAGGATTGATTCTTATTTCTTATGATAAGAGTGGTTCTCACTGGATCGAATCTATATATATATATATATATATATATATATATATAGATTAGCAGTTTCTAAACAGAGATAATTTGTGTTGTGGTAGCGCTATTTAAAAGTCTTAATATAATTAATTGGGTACCTAAATTTTTAATATTAGAGTTCTTGGGTGGGCCACGTTAGAGTAGTTGGACGTTAACCGAATTTCGTTACCGGTCTTATCATATGACGGGGAAATAAACAGATCAAAACAAATAACAAATTTTGTTGATTTACATTTTTATGATGGGGAAATAAGCATATCAAAACAAAATTAACTTAATAAAATAAAATTTATTTTTTTAATTACTAATATTTAATAAAAAATATATTGAGTAACTTGATACCACCTAGCAGAGGCGGATTTATGTGCATAATTGGGGTACACTTGTACCCCCAAAATTTTATTTTATTGTTATTAAATTTATATATTTATTAGTATTTATCCATATAAACTTTTATATAATGCACCCCCAATTTAATTTTATTCATATATTGTATCCCCAATTATAATTTTCTGGATCCGCCCCTACCACCTTGTATGGGTGACAATTTCGTACACGATCCGATAATCCGACACGAATCCGTACGATAATAATGGATATGGATTGATCCGATAAGAACACGAAAATTTTGGATCAAATACAGATCGGATCGGATAATCCGTAAATTGGACCGAATTCGGATCGGATCGGATTCGGATAATCCGTTAAGAATTTAATAAAAAAATATTTTTTTATTTATTGAGATCTAATAATTAATATATCAATTATTGTATTTTTTATATTTTTTATTAGGTATTGGATAATTTTTTGATTTACCGGTTTGTAATAGGATTGGATATTTATTAGCTTCTTATCGGATTGAATCAGACCGGACCGGATCGGATTTAGATTTGAGCCTAACGGATCGGATTTGGATACGGATTTAACATTTTCTTATTAGATCGGATACGGATTTGGTCTTAACGAATCGAATAATTAACTGATCGATACGATAAGGATCATATCCACATAATTTGTCATCCCTACTGTTAAAACATGGTATCTAACATATTTGAAAGGAGAGGAAGAATAGGAAGAGTAATTGTATTCATCGTTGTTCTAATGTTTAGCAGATTACACCCTTTTAATGGAGAGAAAATACATTAATAAAGGAAAACTCTAATCTATGATCCCTTGATTTCTCTTGATTGATCCCCTTACCTTTTGTGGTCTTGACAGGTATCTTGGAGGATTTTCTCCAATCTCCAATACTCCCCCTCAAGTTAAGTGACGGGATATCCGATACTTAACTTGTTCAGTATTTCCACAAAGTTCTTAGAATCCACAGCTTTTGTCAAGATGTCTGCAAGTTGTTCTTTGGATGGAGTAAATGGTAATGTTATTATTCCTGCTTCGAGTTTCTCCTTGATGAAATGCCGATCAACCTCCACATGTTTGGTTCGATTGTGTTATACCGGATTTCCTGATATGCTAATTGCTGCTTTGTTGTCGCACAACAGCTTACACGTCTTCCCTGAATATAGCCCTACTTCTGTTAAGAGTTTCTTCAACCATAGTACCTCGGTGAGGCCACTTTTGATTCCCCGGAATTCTGCTTCAACACTGGATAAGGCTACTACCTTCTGTTTCTTCATTCTCCAAGAAACAAGGTTGCCTCCTACAAGTGCAAAATATCCTGCTGTAGAACGTCTGTCAATTGGGTTCCCGGCCCAGTCAGCATCAGTATAGGCGATTATGTCGAGGTTCCCTTTTTTCTGAAACAATATTCCATAGTTGAATGTTCTTTGTAAGTATCTCACAATTCGGAGTGCTGCTTCCATGTGTTCTGCTTGAGGTTGATGCATGAATTGGCTGACAATACCGACAGCGTAGGTAATATCGGGTCTAGTGTGAGAAAGATAGATCAATTTTCCCACGAGACGTTGATATCGTTCTTTATCAACCAGTTCTACTCCTTCTGTCATTCGGAGACCATGGTTGACGGCCATAGGAGTGATTGCAGGTTTACAATCAACCAATCCCGTTTCTGCTAGTAGATCTAGTGTATATTTTCATTGGTTTATGAAGATTCCCTTCTGAGATTTGAGAACCTCGATTCCAAGAAAGTATTTTAGATTTCGCAGTTCTTTCATCTCGAATTCCTGAAACAAATTTTGCCTTAAAACAAAAATTTCACCGGGATCATTTTCGATGAGAATCATGTCGTCGACATAGATTAGTAAGCATGTGACTGACTTTCCTTGCTTCTTGATAAACAGAGTGTGATCTGAGTTGCTCTGCTCGTATCCATATTTCTTCATTGCAGTAGTGAACCTTCCGAACCATGCTCTCGGAGACTGTTTCAATCCATATAGTGTCTTTTTTAGTCTGCATACTTCATTTCTCTGGAATCCCGCAGAAAATCCTGGAGGGGGCTCCATATAAACTTCTTCTTGCAATTCTCCATGTAGGAAGGCGTTCGTGACATCAAATTGATGGAGAGGTCAATCTTTATTTGTTGCAATGGATAGAAGAACCCTCACAGTGTTCATCTTTGCGACTGGTGAGAAGGTCTCCTCATAGTCAACTCCGTAGGTCTGGGTGTACCCTTTTGCCACGAGGCGGGCCTTGTACCTCTCGATGGATCCATCAGATTTCCTTTTTATTTTGAAGACCCATTTACAGCCAATGGGTCTCTTTCCTGCCGGCAACTGACATTTCTCATATGTCTCGTTCCGAGCAATAGCCTCCATCTCTTTCTTCATTGCATTCACCCAATGACTGTGTCTCAGAGCTTCCCTTTCAGACTTTGGAATATCTTCTGATAGTATGGCTTTTTGATATTTCTCTACATCCGTGGTAAGATTGCATTCAGAGATAAGATTGATGGAATACTTGCTCGGTCTCTTTGTCCTTTCGGGTGAGTATCTTCTTGGAGGAATCCCCCTATTAATCCTGGGAGGTTGGACATATTGTTCTTGCTCGGGAACTGGGGTTGTATCGATAGTGTTAGCCTCATAATCAAATAACTCATTTGGATGAGAATTTCTTACCACAGACATCTCGTTCGGTTGAGACATTGGAGGGAGCACTGATGGATGTATGTCTACTTCGATAGGTTGTTCTGGCATAGCTTGTGTAATGTTAGTTGTTTCTAGATCGATAGCAAGCTCTGGACCGGAGGTAGGGGTAGTTTCAGGAAGGAGAAGCCAGCTTAGTAGGTCGGAAGAATTCTCCCCCTGACTACTAAGTTGGTGTCGGTAGAAGTACTTGGTTTCTAAGAATTGGCAGTGTATATTAGTAGTTACCTGTTTGGTTTTAGGATTGTAGCAGCGGTACCCCTTTTGGTGAATGCCATAGCCTACAAAAATGCATCTTTCAGTGCAGGGGGATAACTTGTTGTGTTCATGTTTAGGAATATGGACAAATACAGTGCATCCGAAGACCCTAGGTTGAAGTGTGAGAGGAGAAGGTATTTTGGTGTGAGTAGAAAGTGTTTGGAGAGGTGTTTTGAGTTTAAGGATTTTGGTAGGGAGTCTGATTAAAAGGTAAACAGAGGTGGCGATGGCTTCTGGCCAGAAAGATGAAGGGACTTGGGATTCGATCATGATAGAACGTGTTATCTCAAAGAGGATACGGTTCTTACGTTCTGCTACCCCGTTTTGTTCCGGTGTGTAGGGACAAGTGGTTTGGTGAATTATTTCTTTATCTAGGCAAAAAAATTTCATGAGTGTGTTGATGAATTGCCCCCCCCCCCCCCATTATCACTACGAAGGATCTGAATATTTTTTTGGTATTGTGTTTGAATCATGGTGTAGAAGTGTCTAAATTTCTCATACACTTGGGATTTTTGTTCTAGAAAATATATCCAGGTCATCCTAGTGCAATCATCAACAAATATCACAAAGTAACGAAATTTATGATCACCCACAATAGGAGACGGACCGCACACATCAGAATGTATCAATGAAAAAATGGAATCAGTACGGGTATTATTCAAGGAAAAGAGTGTCTGTGACTTATAGCCAAAATGCAGGTTTCACAAGGTAAGTTACTATTCTTAACAAGATTAGGAAAGAGAATTTTGAGATAACCGGTAGAGGGATGTCCAAGTCTCCTGTGCCATAGCCATGCTGTTCGATCATTTGAAACGTGAGTCAACATGAAAGTCCGTACAGGCACTGATGAACTGATAAAGTCATTTTTGTCAAATGTCATAATATTTGAAGCTCCACAGTCAAAAATCCAGTTACGATTTTTTTTATTAAATCCAGTCTCATTTATATGAAATATGGGAAAATGGGTAGGGTTTGATTTAAAATCAAACTCGTTACCTTCTTCAAAAGTCTCCGCCCATTCAACTCGTCTCTCTCCCTTCCGAATCGCTCTCTCTCCCTTTCTGAATCGCTGCCCCTCCAAAACTTATTTCTGATTCACCGATGGGTTGCACGGCGGCGGTGGGTGTGGTCCCATTCTCTTGCGTTATCCCGACCGCCGATCGTGCCTTCGCCGGACCTCTTTTTTTATTTTCCCACCAATCGGGAAATCCGACAAGATGAAAATATTCTTCGCGGCTGTGTTTCTTCATTCCGCAGTGTGTGCACGTTAATTTTGAGCGGTCGGTGTGGGTTCGGTCGGTAGAATTCCTCTGCGCACTTCTCTGATTTGGGCGATTCCGATCTATTCACAGCGCTGGTGGTGCGTTGCTGGTATATTTTGCCCCGAGCCCACTTCCAATGCCTCCTGTTGGGGTTTCGCCGGAGGTCGCGGCGACATTATTTGGAGCCTAGCGGCCTCCCTTCTTACTCGAGCGAACGCCGCTTCAGGTTTGGGAAATGGGCTCTCCTTTAGAATGTCACGCCTTATCCCATCATATTTGAGATCCAATCCTGCTAAAAATTGAAATAATCTCCGTTGTGCGATGATTTGAGCGTAACTCTGAATCTCCTTTTCGCAACAATTGATGGGGTTCGGATCCCGTCGATCTATGTTTAGCCAAAGGTTTTGGAGTTGGTTCCAGTAGTCTTCAAGGCTTCTGTTATCTTAACTAACTTTGTTGGCCCTTGTCTCTAGATCGTAGATTTGCAGCGGATCTGCCCCTGAGCCATACGTGACAACTAGGCTATCCCACATAGCCTTGGCCGACGAATGTTGGGCAAAACTTGGAATCAATTTGTTGTCCATGTTTTGGATGAGCCAAGAGAACACGGTAAGATCTGATTCTTCCCATTTAGAGAATTCAGGCGCATCTGTCTTCGGCGGCGGAGGATTTTCGGTAATATGGTTAAGCTTTCCTCTGCCCCCTATGGTGACTCACATTAAACGAGCCCAAAGAGGGTAATTGTGATCATCAAGCTTGAAACATAGTGTGATGGTTTCAGTTTGTTTGATCAGACTTGCGATTTGGATTGAGAGTTCTTCCTGTTGTTGGCTTGGTTTTGTTTCTGACATGTTTGTTGGTTTTTTAGGTGTGGGAGATCAAGAAGTCTGCCTTGGTCAAGGCTGGAAGGATCGAGATTGGTATAGACAGTGATGAAAAGAAAATTTCTGAGCCTTAGTTTGGTTTCGCTTAGGGCGATGCTGAATTTGAGCCCTGGGTATCGTCCTACTCTGATACCATGTTAAAACATGGTATCTAACATATTTGAAAGGAGAGGAAGAATAGGAAGAATAATTGTATTCATCGTTGTTCTAATGTTTAGCAGATTACACCATTTTAATAAAGAGAAAATACATTAATAAAGGAAAACTCTAATCTATGATCCCTTGATTTCTCTTGATTGATCCCTTTTCCTTTTGTGGTCTTGACAGAGGTATCTTGGAGGATTTTCTCTAATCTCCAACACCTACCACTTAGGTTCTAGGTTTTCGTCGACCATATGATATGACCGGCATGCATACTAATTTTTGCAATTATAATTATATTTATAAAGCTATTTTTTGGCTTGTCGATCAAAATTTTAATAAGATAAATAACAAAATGTTCATCTACTCATTGTGAGTACATGTATTATGTGTGGCGATATAATATTAATATGGAATTTATTCAAATTATACTTAATACATCTAATTTAATATTGATGAAAACATAAAGATTGTGACGTGTTTTAATTTTTTATGAGATATAGTAAATATTTTGCTCATTTTAATTGTTTAAAATATTAAAGTATAGAGGAAGTATTTAATGAAATTAAAAGAACTTATAAAAAAATTATAAATATATTGGCCGTATGAGCTAGCATAGATTTGGGTAACGATTTAAAGCTGAATCATAATCTAATATTTAGTGAATCAAATGTTGTTTTTACATAACAAATTAATAAAGTGTATTTCAAACATAAAATAACCCATACATTAGCATAAAATCAATAAATTTTCTATCTTCTATGTCTCAAATTGATAATCAACCTATTTAAAGTAATAAAATTTCAAAAAATAATACTTCCTCCGTCTCAATTTATTAATGTTACTTATTTTTTTATGTGTCCCATTTATTAATCTTATTTCCTAAATCTTTAAAATTTTTCACACAAATCAATAAAATATTAATTTTATTATATTTACAAATATTGATTATCATATCATTTAAGTTGGCGCTAATAATTAGGGGCATAATAAAATTGTAGAGAATATCATAGACAAAATTAAATGTAGAGGAGGAGAGAAAACAATAAATAGTGAGGCAGAGGTGGTGGCTTATCAGATCAAAGAGGTGGCTCATCTACCCCCAACTACAATCCAACCTTATTAATTGCTCATCAACACGGTTTGCCACAATATAATCAACCCAAATTTCTATTTTTCTTATAGATCTTGAATTGAAGCTCAAGTTCACCAAAGATGAAGGTTTACGTTGTCACCCGCAGCGGCCGAGAACTCGTAAAGGGAGGCCTTGAGCTCAATGATTCTGTACGTTTTTCTCAAATTTTATGTCTCCATTTGTGGAGCTGGAACTTGGGATTTTGTGGGTATTCAATAATTCGTTTATTATTATTATTATTATTTTTTTTTGGGTTAGTTGATTTGCACCTGGTGTATGACTGTATCTACTCTAGATTTGCATGTATATGCTTTCGTGTGTGTGATTCTGTGCGATTAAGCAGTGTTTATTACACCTGGTGTTGTAATTCATGTCGTTGTAGTGTTGATAGAACTGTTTTTGACGACTGAGGGTGTGATTTGAATTCTGATTTCGTGTTGTTTGCAGGCTACTGTTGCTGATCTGCAGGAGGCCATTCACAAGCGGAGTAAGTGATTTCGGGTTTATATTATGCTCGAATTTTTGTTGGTTTTATTGATTGAATGTAGTCTTCTTTGGGATCTTGCTGGGACTATGTGGCTTTGTTTGTTGCTCTGATTTATTTGTAGAGTACTAAAACTTACAGATGAGGTTTTCCCTTTCATAATTGAGGTCTCAATGTTCAATCCAGTTGTAGCTTGGATTCCCCTCAGTGATGGGGAACCTCCATCGGTTGAAAGAACAAAGCATGTAGAGAGCTTGAATTCAGAGTAATACTTTCACTGAGCAGTGGGATCTTGAATATCGGGAAAATGTGCATTGCCTATAGACTATCTTTTGATACTTAATGTTTAAAGTACTATGTGGAAGGAAACATAATTAATTTGTGATCCATAGAATTGTGTGATGCGCATAGGAACAGACAGCATGTTTATGATCCATAAATTTGGAAATTACTATGCTGAAACATAATTTTTTCTGAAGATTTTTACTCTTTTGGTGTCCTGATGAAGCCTGTCTGATTTACCGATATTAATGCCCGGATTTGCTGGTGTAAATTTTGTGGTATAGTTTAATTTGTGTTGCTTCTGGAAGCGATGAAAATAGGAATGAATGGTGTCCTTTACTGTGTTTGGACCATCACAATATTATTTTAAACTGTATGGAGAACAAAGTTTCAACCAGCATATGACTCGAAACATTTGCATGCATAGTTAGTAAAGTATTAGCTATGGCCCCATATTTTGAGACAATTGTGCTATTTTAGTTTTAGTTCCTCGGTCAGCTGGGGCATCTATGTGGATGTTAGTTAATCTTTACTGTTTAGTATCTTGGCTAATATTCTATTTCACTTGTTTCTTTATTTTTTTAAATGTTCATTAGTGCCCGTGAAAAGGTGATCTCATTTTCCTTATATTCTGACAACAGCCAAAAAATACTATCCGTCCAGACAGCGATTGACCCTCCCCCTCCCATCTGGGTCGAAGGAGAGACCTACCGTTCTTAACTATAAGAAGAGTCTTAAGGAATATGCCGAGGGGAATGAGTTAACTGTAGTTTTCAAGGATCTAGGCCCGCAAGTCAAGTATAGCACTCTTTTCTTCTTTGAGTACTTGGGTCCTCTGATTCTCTATCCGATCTTCTATTACTTCCCTGTATACCAGTTCTTTGGATACAAAGAGAAGCGCGTCATCCACCCAGCTCAAACATATGCCATGTATTACTGGTGTTTCCACTATTTTAAGCGTATTATGGAGACCTTTTTTGTGCACCGTTTCAGCCATGCAACGTCACCTATCTCAAATGTCTTTCGTAACTGTGCTTATTACTGGACTTTTGGTGCTTGGATTGCGTATTATGTCAATCACCCACTTTACACTCCTGTGAGTGATCTCCAAGTAAAAGTCGGCTTAGCTTTTGGGGTGCTTTGCCAAATTTCGAACTTCTACTGCCATATTTTGTTGAGAAATCTTCGGAGCTCTTCAAGCAGTGGCTACCAAATCCCACGTGGATTCCTATTCAACATTGTGACTTGTGCAAATTATACCACTGAGATCTATCAGTGGCTAGGATTCAATATCGCAACACAAACTGTTGCAGGTTATGTCTTCATGGTAGTAGCTGCTGCCATAATGACGAACTGGGCCCTCGCCAAGCACCGCCGCCTAAAGAAGGTAACTTTTCTTCACTCTTGCTTCAGAATCGAACTCGTGGATGTGGTGTCTTTTGATAATTGTGGCTTTTGTATGTTTATGTGTGTACGTATGACTTGACTTCCGTTATGACACCTAAAATCACCCATCTCTAGTGTGGCTAGCTCGCTCGCTTGACATCCATGATAAAATGCAGTTTCTGGATATCCTGAGTAGTCTTACTATCATTTCATTGTCCATCACAGCTGATTCAAAATGCCATCAGCCTCACATAGACAAGCCTCCTTAGGGGTTGTGCTGGGGTCAAAAAATCTATCACCCTCTATATTTTTAGCTGTTCAAACATTATTAATTGTTAGCTGTTGTGTGATTTATTCTTTTCTTAAACTTGTGCATCCTTTTATACATATAGAGTGAGAGATGAGATTCAAAGCTAAAATAATATTTAAGTTCAATAGAAATGAATCTAAACTTTTAGATTTATCACATCAACGGTTGAGATATATATATATATATATATATAGGGATGCATTCATATGTTAACCACTTCCCAGATGTTACCTGTTACCTCATTGTCGGTGCGTTATCTAGACAAGCTAATTATATTATCTAGGCCATATGCGGTACATTGCGAAGATAATGTATTACATTATCTATCAGTCTGTACATTATCTTCGTAATGTACCGCATATGGCCTAGATTATATATATATATATATATATATATATATAATTTCTTAAGCATAATATATTCTAAAAAATTAAAATAGATTTAAAAAGTGACATATATAACTAATAAATATAAGATTATGAATACATTTTAATTGGACCATTGATTAAGTGTGGACCTTTGATTCGGGTCGATGAAAGATGTGATTTATTCCTATTTAACCCAAACTGAGTTTTAGCATGGGATCCACTCTTTATGTATAGCAATAGTAATGAGTGAAACTTGCTCAAATTTTGTTTTTTTGTTAAAAAGAATAAATTCACACCCTATATCTATACCAAATCAATTATCCGCATTTAAACTTATTCATAATAATATCTTTTTAGTTATGTGTATTATGTTTAAAGATAATATGTTTTTTGAATAATTAATATTTTTTCTCATGTGTTGATGTGATCAATCTAAATCTAAAGGTAAAGATTCAAATTCATTCCTATTTAGAGTAGGTTTTATTTTTAACATCGGGCCTCATCTATATAAATATATATATATATATATATATATATATATATTTATATATATATATATATATATGTATACACACACTTATAGGATGTGGTTCAGGTACTAAAGAATCATTTATGTTAAATAGAACTGAATTATTTATACTTGTCATCACAAAAAATCAATGCTCTATATTAAAATTTGTTCACAACCTTATGCTCTTTTGATTTATATTTTATATGTTGTGCTTAATTTTTATATATCAACTGTTGATGTAATCAGTCTAAGGACTCAGATTTATTCTTATTTAGTATAAACTTTATTTTTAACACCGTATCTCAACTTAATATGCATATTTATCAACCCTGATCAGCCGGATGATCCATTAGGGAACATATCAAACATACTAGCTTTAGTTTTGTCAATTTGAACATGATTTGTACGTATGGTGCCATTTCCTGCAGCTGTTCGATGGGAAGGACGGGCGACCAAAGTACCCTCGGAGATGGGTGATACTACCTCCATTCTTGTAGAGCCAACAGCCCATCAATCATCAGGTCTTCTTCTGCTATTTCATCTAGTGAAAGGATCTACAACATAGCGAGTTCTTGATGAGTAATATCAATGGATTGGTTCTTGCTAGGGTACTATCATTTCTTGTAATGTTGTGGAATTGATCCTGAAAGAAACTTGATAAAAATGTAGTCTACATCTCATCAACTTCATCTGCTTGAGTTGAATTATTCTATTTGCTGTTTGATTCACCACTTGAGAGAAACTTGTGTTAGGTTATTCCATTTTATTTGCATTATCGATTTATATATTACAGGCAAAAATGTGTGTTGATGAAGTGATATCATTGCATAGCATAGCATAGCATAATACGATAAGAATTCGAGCCGTGCCCATTATAATAACCCCTTTGATAATATTCAAACTTGTAAGTTGTAAGGTTTAACAATAAACTACTTTTTATCATAAGACTATACTATCGATGCTATGCCTATAAGGTCCAATTTGGGGACATTGCAAGCCCATATTGAGTTTTATAATTAAAATTTGATTCTTAATGAATATCCAAATAATCTTTCTCCGAGAGTAGGCTTTTTTTCTTTCGATGTTCATGTTTGTTAGAGTAGTAATGATGTATATGTTGACACCAATAAACATGAGTAAAATATTATATATTCGATACTGTAAAATGTACATCTCGCTTAAACTCTCATTTAAAATGTAGCGCCCCTCGTAAATTTTAAATGTATTTATCGAATTTCCGAAATTTATATTTTGTCATCGAATTTAATTCGAAGTTATGCGATCGATTTGATTTGGAAATTTATTATTTTGGGCATTTATTTAATTGCCAATCTTATTTCAAGAAGAATAATTAAATATTAAATTAATAATTAACGTTGATAATTTATTTGATGACCCGATATTTTCATATCGGGATAATATCGATCGATAAATATTCGCGGGTAGACGAAATATAACAGTCTCCCGTGCAATGACGCGAAGAGATGTGGAGTTGACGTGAGGTGATGTTAAAGTGATCGATATGACAAGCGAATGACATCCACTTTAACCTTTTTGACTTTCGGTAATTCCGAAATTACCCTCGCCTTCCTTCTATAAATAGAAGGCTTACTCTTCAAGTTTTACTTTCACTTTCTCTCTCAAATTACTCCAAAGAAATTTCGGCGAGAATTCCGGCGAACTCCGGCGAGCTCCGACGAAGCTCCGGTGAAGTGTTTTCAAGGTAAAACTATACCTTTTCGGAATCCCCTCTTCGTTTCCTTTCCATTTCCAACCTTAAATTTCTATTCCCTTTTATTTTGAAGTGGGAAATCAACGAACTAAGGGTTGATCAAGCTTACGACGGTCTAGAAACGTCAAGGAGGTATAAATCGAACCTCCCTCTAGCTATTTTATCGATTTAAGCATGTTATGATTTTTTCCCTAGTTGATAAATGTCATGATCTAGGCTTGATATTGAGTTTATGAGTACGTATGCATGTTTAGCATGTTATATTATGAGCCTAGAGACGATATATCTACCTAGGAATCGATTTGTGTTGATTTTGGAGCATTTTTGGTATATTTGTCCAATATGGTAATATTGCGGTTAAATCTCGATTCCAACATGTTTTGATGGTTTAAATCATGTCTAGACTCGTTATACTTGTTAGAAAACTATTTGGTGTTGTTAGAAATCGATTGGACGAGCCCGGATAACCATTTGAGCCAAAAACAAGAATTTCCGCCGGAAGGCATGCAGCCTCTGTTTCGGCCGATATAGACTCCATTTCGGTCGAAATGGCTATATCGGGCGAGATGAAGGCCACCTCGGTCGATATAGCTATATCGGTCGAGATGGACTTCATCCCGATCGAGACGGCCAATTCCCATTTATCTTGGTCGATATGTGTTCCATCTCGGTCGATATGATCATATCGGTCGAGATGCACCTCATCTCGGTCGATATACTCATATCGGTCGAGATGAATTTCATTTCGGTCGATGCATCCATCTCGGTCGAGACAGAGTGAAATTTCCCCTATTTTGTTCTTTCTTCGACCGATTCGATTTATCTTTCATACCCTTCGATACCCTTCATACCAATCAACTCCAATGACATTTCCTTAAATTCTAAATCCTTCATTCAATTAATTCAAATCCAAATTAATTTCGTTTGATATTCCTTGTATCAATCGACGAAGAGATGTTATCTCTTATAACCTCTCCGAGAATCCATTCAGTTCAAATCAACTTGATTTGCTTGACCGAACTCTTATAACTCGAACTTCCTTGAAGCTTATTGTTAAATCAAACTTGTTAAACCTTAACTTTTGAAATCTTAATTTGATCTTTATCTAAGATCAATAATCTCCTCGATTATTTCGTTGAAACAACTTGATGAGTTCTTATACTCTCAAGCAATGTACGATGATTCACAATGAAACTTCTTTCAATCTTAAACTCTTGAAAGTGCTTAGTCACTGGACGAAGTCATTTGTTTTGATCAATCAAATTGAATTATTATTCATGTTCCTTGAATTAATGCTCGATGTTGAACCACGAGCTATTGAAGTAACGTTTGACTATCTTGTTCGTCAAACTAAATTGCCAAAATCATTCTTCCATATCCTTATCCGATGGCTCAAACTTGAGAAGTCCAAGATCAATTAAGAGTCTAGAATTAATTGATGAGTTAGATTTCAAATAATCTATTATCCCTTGAGGATTTACTCGTATTCCTTATGTAATAGGAAAGGGGAAGGAGAAGATCAATTGCTAGAACAACCAATCACGTAACCGCACCTACTCAAGGTGGGCTTTCTTTTACCCCTACATAGTGGGCCAAATTAAAAATATGAAAATGATGTTTTCTTTTCAAAAGCATATCAAGCATGAAATGAAATGTTTTGTTTTAAACTGCTTTGTCATTGCCTACTGTTTTGTGTTTACTATCTGTCCTCTCAGTGGGGGAACCCCACTCAGAGAAGAACATCAAATGTATTCAACGTGGATGTTGACTCTGCGTAATGCGAGTCTTATCGATCGTACCCAGGTAGTGAAAGAGATACCATGGGTTAGTGCACTATGATGCTGACATGTTAGGGGTCATGCCCTACTCGGACTAGCATCGTGACTGTGGTAGGTGGCCACCTCCCAGTCACATGATCATTTGCAGATAGTTTAACAAAGTAAAAAGGAGCATGCTCATTCATGAAATGTTTTGGTGCAATGGGAGGATTTCAAACTTAAAACCCCATGTGCGACCCGATTAAAAATGCATGACAAACTTATATGTATGTATGTTTTCGGGCATGTGTTCACTAAGTACAATTTGTACTTAGCCCCTCGCATTATTTCTAAAATGCGCAGGTTAAAAGAAGCTTTTGGAACCAGAGTACGAGGCAACAGTCGAAGTGGAGCTGAAGATTCTTTTTGTAATAGTTAGATACTGAAGTATGTATCTTCATATACATACTTCATTGATAACTTTCCGCTGCTGAAACTCTTTATCTTTTGTTAACCTTTTGATGACATCATAAATACTCTGATATTTGGTTACTCAAGAAGCTACGATCCCTTCTTGAGGAGGCAACCCTTTAATATCTTTTGCTTAACTTGGGATGAGTGTGGTGATTCTTTCTCATTTGCTTAAATTCTTCTTGTTAATTGATATCTCAAGTGCAAGTCTCGTACCCGATGTGCCTCATTTCTTTTATTTAAGTCTTGTTTATAAATCGGGGCGTGACATAAAACTTGGGTCCATGCCTATCAATTTTTTTAAATAGAATATCTCCATATTTTCTCAATACTAACTTTAAGTAACCCATACATTGTGCGAATTGAACAAATAATTTATTTTATAATATAATAATACTATTATATATTTTTA
>JAPKLW010001266.1:121728-137003 GCA_026898455.1 Plectranthus barbatus
TAAATAATGACACTCACATAAAATAAAAATGACAATCGCATATGACAGAAAAAAAAAAATCTAGACGTGAAGGCGATCCACCAAGTGTCAGCCGGTTTCGAAGAATGATACATTTATTCATAAATAATGACACTCACAAAAAATAAAAATGATAATCGCATATGACAGAAAAAAAATAAAATCTAGACGTGAAGGCGATCCACCAAGTGTCAGCCGGATTCGAAGAATGACGTCGACATCGCCAGATGAGACAAGGCAGCAAACAACTAGTCATAACAACGGATCTTGGACGAAAATCGTCCAAGTGGAATGGCCAAATCGCGAATTGGACTTTAAGACTGGACGAAAATCGTCCAAGTGGAACTTGATGCTGGGGTTGATTGGCACGAGATGACGAGCAGCGACGGGCTGCGACTGTAGCGGCGAGAAGGGGATAGACGAGAGAACTTGATGCTGGGATTGATTGGCACGAGATGACGAGCAGCGACGGGCTGCGACTGTGGCGGTGAGAAGGGGATAGACGAGAGGGGAGAGCCATGGCTGGTGGCCGGACGATGGTGAGGGAGAGGGTGGACGATCATGAGGGAGAGAGTGGACGATCATGAAGGAGAGGGTGAATTAACAAATTAATTGAACCCTAAAAGAAGCTAAATAAATTAAATCCCAAAAAATTAGGTAACTAGCATAATTATCAAATCTACTATAAAATATAATAATATTTACTACCTAAAATGCCCTTTCAAATAAATAAATAAATTTAATGACTGCCACGTGTCATTATTATAACCATCAGATTCAAAAAATTAATGGTTAGATTATAGGTCATTGTTCATTCACAAACACTTAGTTCGGAAATGAACACTACTCTATATATATATATATATATATTAGTGATCAGGTGAGAATGATCTTTAGTATGAGAAATGAGAATAAATCCTAACATTTGATCTTATCATTTCAACGCTCTAGATGTATTTAATTTTGTGTGCAGTTTTGGTCGATTATCATGCATTAAAGGACAATATAGTGCATTTTTATCTTAGCAATCATGCATTTTATCTAAGGAAACATGCATTATATCTCATTACGAAAAAATTTTATCTTCAATATTGTGCATTTTATCTTAGCAATCATGCATTTTTGTCACGCCCCCATTTTACTTCCCCAATTATGAGAGCGCGACGGGTTTTAAAATCATATTTCAGTTCCCCATTTTGAATTAAGACTAGAATTTAAACAAGAGTTTAATATTTAAAATCATTTCATTAACATAATATTTAAACAGTAAACGAAAGATAGGTTTTTGATTTACAAGAATTCAAGATTTAAAATACATAACAGTAGGGAAGAGTTCAAAAACAGATGTTCGCGCAACAGAGTTTTACGTGGCGGAGATATGCATATGGAGATGCATATTTCAGGACCATGCTCTGGAAACTTTATTCCTTTATTTACATTCCTCCACATTCCTCTTCCTTCTCCGCAGCTTAACCTATATGTTTTAGAAATAACATACAGGGGCTGAGTACACCGCGTACCCAGTGAACACATACCCCGAAAACATACATTTTAATTTTGAATGATGTGCCACACACAAGTAAGTCACGGGGTTTTAGTTAAAAGTAAACTGTGCTTACAAATAATTCTCACTCATATGTCATGACATTTAACTCACATGTAGTCACTATCTGTTTAAGTTAGGTGACAAGGAAGCAGGCCTACTTCCAAGTCACATTGACAAGTTAGGAATGACCGAACCACTCAACCAACTGTCAACAATAGTGCACTAGTCTCGGAACACGGAGCCTCGAGACCTTATCGTTAGTAAATAACGTATCAAGGAACTGAACACTTGATATTGTGGCTCAGGGGACGGACATCCTGGCTCACAATCAATGAAAAATAACTCGGGACTCAAACCCAGTTCATTTCCCATTGACGTTATTAACTCTCCGGCCTACTACGTCTGGCTCGGAGGAAACATATATGACACACAAAATATTTTGGCACAACATTCAATTTTAAAACAAAACTTTTTTTAATATATTTTTAGGAAATAGAGCTAGATGCTCAAAAATGATTTGATTTTCAATTAGAAAAGCCCAGCTTTCGTCCGTTATGGATTCGGGTGTTGGTTCGGGTTTGCAAAAGCCCTTGCTTGCCCCGATTATTTCCTTCACGCAAATAATACAAATACACACATATGATGCTTCACAAATAAGACATACACATTACACACCCAAATCTAAATTCAAATTATGCTTCATTAACAAACTCATTTTAATTAAATTTAACTAGAATTATCTTACTTAAAATTTATTTTATATAGCTCATTTCTATATACTTTAATTGCACGTAACAATAATCTCAAATAAAGCACTAATCTAAATACTATCATGTTTCCATTTCGATTCACAAGCTTATTCTTATCTATATTTAACATAGTTCTTAACTCATTTTATTTTCATTAGTATTGTTCTTAGTTATAAATTCCTTGGGTAACCTCTCCTCAAGTTCCAACCATAATATATGAAGTATTTTAATTGCAACACCTTATCTAATTATCAATAAATATTTCAAATGTTAATTCATGAATCATCATGTTTTGTTCATTAAATTTAACTCATGAGGCACTTAATTATATTTTAACTTTACACCAACTTCTCTCGGGCCATACCAACTCTAGTCCATGAGCCATTTCCTTTATTAATGTATTTAAAATTATTGTAATCTCATGTCATCATGGCCAAGGTCCAAAATAAATTAGTCAAGAAAAATAAGTCAAGAATTTAAATTGAAGGGGAGTGGCAGTACACATTCAGCAACCAAGAAACGTACAAACGGCGACCCCCGATTGCCGTCTCGACCGCCAAACATGCCTGATTTCAGATCTAACACTCATGTTGCAGCTCGCCGAATCAGCTGTTTCTCGTCCCCTATTCGATAGTCGTTCACTTGTACACATTCTCCAGCAATTTAACTCATACCCACTTCCATTCAGACACACAAATACATCCCTTACACCTCTATACTCCCAAAAAAAATATGAATGCGCATGCCATAGAACTCAACTGAATAACCAAGAACATTATAAAACTTCTAATACCTTCTTAATTTGTGCTATAATCACAAGTTCCTGCCTTTAAATCACGATTCCTCAGCAATTGCTCCTGTCTATTAATTAAGATAAGATCCCTATAGCAGCTAAAACTTCATAGAAGTCGGTGTCAAGCTCTATCTATTCATCAAGATCTTTCATTCTTTAGAAGAACGTTTTCGCAAATTCTTATTCTATTTTCCGGAAAATGACCAAGCAGTACATGAACGATTTTGGGGCTCTTAAAAGGGTTTCATAACTTTGTAAAAATTATTCCTACACCGTTGACCAAGTCATCTATCTACCAACCGCGCACAATACACGAACTGCACCTAGTCCGCCACCACCAAAAGCCACAACCAATGCACTAAAGTCATCTATCTACCAACCGCGCACAATACACGAACTGCACCTAGTCCGCCACCACCAAGCCACAACCTTGAGCCATCGACCAACCGCCATCGAGCTGTCACCGCACCACTCCACCAATAATCAGACCCTGCAAATAGTCATAGAAAAAATTAATATTTTATACCTCCTTTGGTATCCGATCCCTTTACCTCTAAGTTCAATCCTTTCTGTCCATCCACTGCACTAAGTGATTGATTGTTAATATTTTGGATAATTAATATATTTATATATAAGGTAATGATGACTATCTATCTAAACTTTATAAATTTGTGCAATCCTATTTCACACTTTATAAATTAAAATTTTGACAATTTTATAAATTATTAAACTGCTGCCACATCAGAGAATTCTAAGAAATAAAAGTAAAATATAAATATTAGTATTATACAAAAAAAACTACTCCCTCCGTCCCGGCTGAATTGTCCCGGGTTGACCGGGCACAATAACCAAGGAGTGTGAGTGTAAAGTAAGTTGAGTGGAATTAATATTTTATTGTTGAGTGTGAAAAAGTTGCCTTTTTAAGTAATGAGACAATTGAGGTGGGACGGACGAAAAAGGAAAGTGGGACAATTGAGGTGGGACGGAGGGAGTACTACACAATATTTATTTTTACTTAATTATTTAGAATTTACCGAAGTGGTCTTATTTATTTAATTTATAAGATTAGTAAGATTTATATTTGAATAAAAAATAAGTTTTAATAAAAAATCTATAACGTAAAATTTTAATTTATAATAAAAATAAATTATACATAATATGTAACTGAAAATTATAATTTAATTAAAAATTTTAAAATTTATACATTGTTTTATATTTTTATTACATAATTAACTCTTTACAAATCATAATCTAATAACGTGTAATTATATAAATTATATTACTCCCTCTGTCCCAAGGGAATTGTCCCCTTGGGACATGACACAATAACCAATGTGGTAGAGATAGATAAAATTATTATTTTATTAGTTGGTGTGTATTAACTTTCCATTTTAGGTAAGGGGACACTTCATGTGGGACGGACGGAAAAGGAAAGAGGGACAATTCGTGTGGGACGGATGGAGTATTAAATTTTTAATTCAGTTTAGATTTTAACTTAATTACACATTTTAAATTTAATCACCTTTAATTAGAAATTAAATAGAAATATAATCTTCAATCATAATTTAAATGTGATTAAAATTAAATTTTTATTTATCTCTATTACTTAAATACAAATACTTACATAACTTAATTACTGAAATTTATAAAGTCAATATTTAATTGTTATTCATATAACTTCATAAACTTGCAAGTGTAAAATAAAATTTCATAAACTTTTAAGAGTTTGAGATATTACGTTATCAAAAACAAATTGATGGCTTGTAAAAGTCATTAATAATAAACTAGTGAGGTTTATTAGATTTTGAAATTTAGCTAAAACATCATTAAAAAGGTTATTGTTGTTGAATTCAGTGATAATATATTATAATTTGTTAAGATAAATTGAATTATTGTCACCATAAAAAAATTTAGTTACAAAAAAAATTATTGTCACTGGCTTCAGTGACGGTAAATACTAACATCATATAAACTTGTTACAAATTAAAAAAAATTGATGAAAAAGTTTGTTGTAGCTAAAAAGTGTTTTTGGTTACAAAAAAAAGTTATTGTCATTAACATTAGTGACAATAAATAGTGACAACTTATGAAATTGTCACAAATTATATTTTTTGTAACAAGAAAATTAATTGTTGCTATAGATATATGCTTAGTGACAAAAATATTATTGTCACTAACTTTAGTGACAATAAATATTCGTAGCTAATAAAATTGTCACAAATTATATGTTTTGTGACGAAAGAATTTATTATTGCTATACATATATGTTTAGTGACAAAAATATTATTGCCACTAATTTTAGTCACAATAAATACCCGCAACTAATAAAATTGTCACAAATTATATTTTTTGTGACAAAATACATAATTGTTACTATAAATATATTTTTAGCCACAAAAATTTAAATATCACTAACATTATTATCACTACTAATAGTTATTTTTTTTGTAGTGCTCCCTGATTTTGATCCAAAAAATCATCCACCGCCTCTCAATTATGATGAGTCATACGGCCTTATTGTATTGGAGTGACAAACGTGCACTCATGCAAAAATTCAAACTTATTTTTAATAATATATATAATTATGTAATTATCTATTATAATTAAGTCAACTCCACTTTAACTATACACTAAATTTTATTTTGACCTCGTATCCTCAATTCGATCAATTGGATTGATTCGTAACATCAAATTCTAGTTGTGCCCAACTCAGTTCGAGAAATGTAGCTTCCAATCGCGAGTTGTGGTTCATTTGGATTTAATTATCAAATTGAAACCCTAGTTAATCAACTCGAGGTTCCGACGTAAAACCTCACTTGCATGAACACTTAAAATATGCTAAATCATACTTATCCACATAATCCATGAAAAATTTAGACATGCAAGTGATTTCGTAAGCTACATTTTGATTTCTAATTAATTCCAAATTAAAACTAATAAATCCTTAGTTAACCTTAATTAAATTAATTTACATAGTTTATAAACTTTAGGTTATCACAATTTTATCTAAGGAAACATGAATTATATCTCAATACGAAATTTTTTTTATCTCTCTAATAAGGAAATATTGTATTTATCAAAATCTGGATATCCATATCTAATCTGATATGAAAATATATTATAAATAATAAAGATTATTTGATTTTCAAAATTAAAATATATATATCCTTAATTTATTTGAATATTCTTACCATGTCTACTCAAAAGAATCATAATCTTATTTGTGCATCATTAAAATAATTCAAGTTCATATTAAAAGTTAACGTGTAAATTTTGAAATTTTCTGAGTCATGACGATCATTCATATATCGAAATAAACAACGAAATAATTAGAATTTCACTATGTTACATAAATAAAATGTATGTTGATGTAATTTATCTTAAAATAAGTTTATTATTATTATTATATATATATATATATATATTTGTCAAATATGCATTTTTGAAGGAATATAATGCATTTTATGCATCATATTGTGCATTTTAAGTACGATTTCATGCATTTTAGATATATTTCCGTGCATTTTATGAAAATCAATGACCTGTTACGAGATTTATGTATAGAATCACTATTTTTTTCGTTAAGGTTTTCGTCCTCTAAATTTATCCAATAAGGATTTTGTTTGAAAGATAATTAAATTATCTTTCATTTGATCTATAATACATGAAAAATGAATTTAAATTGAGTGAGTTATGATCATTTAAAGTTTTTAGAATTTTAATTAGAGGATAGAGAAATTTTTTTTTTACAAAATTATCCTTAAAATCGAATAATGCACAATATACTACAAAAAATGAACACGGAAAATTTTAAATCTTGAGCGTTGATATGCAAAGATAGAGGTCTGAGATTTATTCTCATTTCTCATACTAAAAACTATTCTTATATGATCACCAATCTAAAGTGGTGATCATATGAGAATAATTTTTAGTACAAGAAATGAGAATATATTTCAGCCTTTGATCTTGTCATTTCAACGCTCTAGATCTCTTTAATTTTGAATGCCGTTTTAGTCCATTATCCTGTAGTGTTGCAAAATTAAGGTTATTTTTCTAATTTAACTTTTTTTTTTCAAAATTAAATCAAATCACACATAATATTTGACCAGATTTTTTATTCCTTTTTTATGCAACCAAATTTCTATTATCTTCTTTGTGCGATCCTATTTCTTCTTCGTCGTCTCTGTCGTGGAGTCTATCTCGCTTGTCTCCTTCCTCAGTTTCTTCTTCGTCGTTTGGTCCGTCATCTCCACTGTGGAGTCCATCTCACTCGTCTTCTTCCGCGGTTTCTTCTTCAATTTTTGTGGTTGCATGATCGATGTACGGTTCAATTATGCTTCCTGCACGATTCAATTATTCATCTCCAGCGGTCTGTGGTGGCGGGTGGTGTTTTTGGTGGTTCAGATTTTAGTTTGATCATAGATTTCATCTTTTTGTATGATGTTTGAAATCAGTCAACTAAGCGTTTGTTGTTTTACTTGTGTGAGTCGGGAGCTATATAATGCATATTAGTTCCTCTAAAGATGCATGGAAAATTGTCAATAATGAACTATTCAAAAGTTGATTTATTTTAATGTATTAGCTCTTTTAAAAATGCACATTTGTGCTTCTAAAGAGGCACATAGAATTATCAATAATGAATTACGAAATCCTTATTGTAAGATTATAATTCTTTTGAGTAGATATGGTAAGAATATTCAAATAAATTAAGAATATTCAAATAAATTAAGAATATTCAAATAAATTAAGGATATATATATATATATAGATAGAGGAGGGATCATGTAAAAAAAAAATCCCCATGTGAGAAAAAAGAATGAATCATGTCCATCAGATCTAAAAAAATCAATGGTTGATATTGAATCGAGCAACAACTAAAATGCAATCAAGCAACATTGCAATCAAGAAACAACCTGAATACAATCAAGCAATGCCGTGAATGCAATCAAGCATCTTTCTCACTTTCTCACGTTAAGAGTTTTTTCACTGGATCCGCTCCATATATATATATATATATATATACATATATATATGTATAGTAGTGATCATATGAGAATAGTTTTTAGTATGAGAAATGAGAATAAATCTCAGCCTTTGATTTTGTGATTTCAACGCTCATGATCTATTTCACACCGTGTGCAGTTTTCCTCGATTATCCTGCAGTTTTGCAAAATTAAGATTATTTTTGTAATTTTAGCTTTTTTAAAAATCTGAAATAGTATCTCATTAGATTTTTTATTCCTTTCTTCGCGCGATTTGATTTCTTCTTCCTTCTTCGTTCGATTTGATTTATATTTCTTCTGTCGATCAAATTTTTTTTCTTTGTTTCTGGATTTCGCATTCGTGTTCGGTCTCGACTTTGTTTATTGTGCATGAATATAGTTTAAAAAAATTTATTTTATTCAGATCGACGTTCATTTTTACTATTATATTGTGCATCTTTAGTGTTAACTTTGTGCATTTTTGTATCTTACAGGTTCATTTATTCTAAAGTGTGTATTCAAATCGACGTTCATTTTTACTATTATATTGTGCATCTTTAGTGTTAACTTTGTGCAATTTTGTATCTTACAGGTTCATTTATTCCAAAGTGTGTTGATGAGATGAAGCATTTTAAGGGCAGAGTTTTTAGAACTGTTGATGTCGGTATTGAGTTTTATAGAGACTACGCTCGTGTTGCTGCTTTGAAGAAGAAGATGTTTAATTTTTTTTTAATTTTTATTTATGTAAAAATGAAGTAAATCGGGCTTAAAATGCAGGTTATTGTTTGTGTTTGAGTTTTTTTACAGTTTTAGCCTTTAAAGGCTAAAACTGCTGGATATTGGGGCAAAAATGCCGCGTTTTTCAATTTGCTGAGAATGAAACCTATTCGTCGATTTGATGAGATGGACGCGCGAGATCTATTCTTATTTCTCATAGTAACTCCTATTCTCACCTGATTACTATCCTATATATATATATATATATATATATAGGGGAGTGATCATATGAGAACTCCCCTTACCATGTGAAAATAAGAACTAATCTCGGCCATGCAATTGGTGATCTAACGCTCAAGACTAAATAAATCTCGTCTGCATTATAATGTAGTGAAACATGCATTAAAGGGTAATTTTGTAATATATTTTCTCTATCCTCTAAAATCATCCTAAATCTTTAAATGATTATATCTCCTTCGATTTAGATTATTTTTTAACGTATCATATATCAAATTAAAGGTAATTTAATTATCTTTCAAACGAAATCTCTATTGCACATGTTTCGATATAAAAATCATCGTAAAAAATTAAAATTAGTGATTATATGCATAATTTTCGTAACAGTACACAAATTCTTATATAATGAATGGAGTTGCGCAATATAATGCATGAAGTTATATTATATAATGCAGAAGATAAAATGCAATAACTTTTTTCCTGCAAGATCAAAAAAAAATTAAAATTCATTATCATTGCATACTGTAGATAATATCATAGTTGTTATAAAAGTTGATCATATATTACTTGTTTTTAATTATGTATTTTTTTGTTATATTATATAAATGTATATTACTATATTATATAATGCATGTTTGTTAGGTATATAATGAATGTTTGCTAGGTATATAATGCATGTCGAGTACAATATAATGCATGAAGTTATATAATGAATACAATAGCACAAATGCCAAACATGATAGATAAAATGCAACATATTTTTTCAGCGAAATCATCATTCATCATTATATTTGCACTTGTTATGTATTATATAGTAATAACATATGCACTATAATGAAAGTAATATAATTTTCTCTAAGATAAAAGTAATATCAAGTATAATATGCATAATTCTCGTAACAATACACAAATTCTTATATAATGAATGCAGTTGCACAATATAATGCATGAAGTTATAGTATATAATGCAGATTATGATAGATAAAATGCAACATGTTTATTTCAGCGAAATCATCATTTATTATTATTATATTTGCACTTGTTATTATATAGTAATAACATATGCATTATAATGAAGGTAATATAATTTTTCTCTAAAATAAAAATAATATTATATATAATAGAGGAAGTAATGTCGTATAATGATAGTAATATTGTTCTAAAATAAGAGTATTATAAAGCAGGAAGATGTTTTTTAGGTATATAATGAATGTTAGGTATATAATGCATGTTTCCTAGGTATATAATGCATGTTTCTTATGCATATAATGCATGTTTGTTAGATATATAATGCATGTCGAGATAGAATATGCAAACAAAATCTTAAATAAGTACAATATGACAAAAGTACCCTATAATGCAGATTTTTTGAGATAAAATGACCGAAAATTTTAGTAAAATCCTGAGCGTTCATTCATCAAAATCAATGACGAGGATTGATTCTTATTTCTTATGGTAAGAGTGGTTCTCACTGGATCGCATCCCTATATATATATATATATATATTTTAATTTTGGAAATCAGATAATCTTCATTATTTTTTAATAATATTACCCTATCAGATTAGATATGGATATCCAGATTTTGATACACACAATATTTCCTTATTAGAGAGATTAATTTTTTTTTTCATAATGAGATATAATGCATGTTTTCTTAGATAAAATGCATGATTGCTAAGATAAAATGCACAATATTGAAGATAAAATATCGTAAGTAGAGGGATTAAGCATTTTATTTCGCAATGTAATGTTAATGTAGGATATTGCCCTTAAAATCAACAAAATCGTAGTTAAAATGCAGGTTGCTGTTTGTTTTTGATAGTGTATTTTTACTATTTTGACCTTTACTGCAGGATATTGAGACAAAAATGCCGTCTTTTTAGATGCTGAAATTTAATCCTGTTCGTTGATTTGATGATATGGACGCGCGAGATCTATTCTCATTTCTCATACTAAACCTAATTCTGACCTGATCACTACTCTTTCTCTCTCTCTATATATTACAAAATATGGGATATCTACATTCTCACGTATCAAACTCAATCTATAATTTTCTGCAACGGCTACTAGAGATATCTGTAGCATGATAGTTGCATACCAATTAAACTTATCTATATAGATATAGATAATCTTTGTTCCAATATCAACAATTTCCACATTGATAAAAAAATAGAATATCAAAACAATAGTTTCCTCTCATTTAGTAACCCCACTACAAGGCTTCATAGTCCACCACAAAACTACTCTCTACCATCCCTACCAACTCAATGCAGCTTTTAAACTTTGAAGATGGTAAGAGTTTTGTTAGCATGTCTACAGGGTTGTCTTCTGTCGAGACTTTTCTTAATTCAATTGATCCTTCACCAATCACATTGCGAATAAAATGTTGCTTAACATCGATATGCCTTGATCTTTCATAAAAGACTCCTCCTTTATTGCCTCAATCATAGCGATGTATTCCGCCTCTGTGGTGGATAGAGCTACTGCTGGTTGTAAGATTGACTTCCACAAACTGCAAATCCAAACAATTTGAATACATTACCTGTTTGTGATCTCCTTTTATAGATATTCGATGCAAAACCTGCATCTACATATCTGACCAATGCATCCATCTTTGAATTAGTTATGCGGTAATGTGTGTCTACTATATGGTGCCCTTCAAATATCTAAATATCCATTTGAGCCCATTCCAGTGTTTTAATCTTGCATTCCTATGCTATATCCGACCGAGTGTATATCATCATGTACATGATACTCCCTATTGCATTCGCATAAGGGATGCATTCTAATTGCTTATTTTCTGTTGAAGTTCGATTTGTGATGAGATATAAACCCTCAAAAATTTTAAATAAATAAGATGAAAATAGCTAAAGAATGATAAAATAATTCGATTTTTTTATGAAGAATGGAGCGTGGATCTTGAAACTTTGCAGAGAAAAAGTGTAATAGAAGAAAAATGTTCTCAAAATGACCTATTGGCTCCTCTTTTATAGTTTAAAGGAGCCGTTACACCCTTAGAGAATTTAGGGGGCAGTTCCGGTTTTCTTAGAGGACGTGGTTGGAGGTTGACGGCTGCCTCCTTTTTGGAGGTTGTTTAGCTAGAGTTCCTCAATGGTCTTTTGATCCGTACGCGGTTTGATGCTAATCCACTTGGCCTCTCCTAAGTAGGTTGCGTAGGGAACTCAAGGATGGTTCCTACATCTAAAGAGGTGGTTCAACTAGGATTTCCAACAGTCCTCCGAGCTAGACGCAACCTGATGTTTATCCCCTCAATCCTCCAAGTAGGTTGGGGTTATAGCTCTGTCGTCTGTCAGTGTGATGGGTCGTGCAGACCGCTGTTAGGACCTTGGCTATGGCTCGTGGTTCAATAGATGGTTCTATGGAGGTCATGTGGATCCTCATTTATTGGGCCCGAGCCTCATTTATTTTAGCCCAATCATATTTGAGCCCAATCATAGCCCCTTCGGGCTTGGGTTGACCAACCGAGATGAAGGGCTTTTACTTGCAAACTGAATTTTATAATCCGATTTGCCAAAAGGACACATTATTGTATGTCTAAAATGATTTCTATGTCATATGATTTAAGCCTAACATTCTCCTATTGAATGCGAAAGAAGTTTGCAGAATACTTGAATGAATTTAATTATGAACTGTTGCACAAAGATTTGATCTTGAATCCTTCTTGCGCAAAAAGACTCAATCCTAAAATAATTAGAATTAAGTCTCTGATTTTTTAACATAAAAAATAAAAACTGAAGAAGAAAAAAGAAGAAAGATGATCCTCCAGTTCTTATTTTCTGATTTGTATCCCTCGCTCCGATCCATATATCTGGTGAAGATTCCTTCCGGATATCATTCTTATCGAGAAGCTGAATTTCCTTCCCTATCTCAGACCTAGTTGACTGCTACAACTCTCAATTCTCTAGCTTGCTGTTAACAACTTATGATCTTATGGTGTATCGAGATCATAGAACCAAAGGGGTATTTATTGGACATTCTGATCCCTAATGGACTTGAACTTTACATGGGCCAGACCAGAGACCAATATGCAAACAACAAAGAAGGCCTATAAATTAATAAATTCTCATATTCAACCCAAAATATAATTAATTAATTAATATTGATTCATGACATCAGAGAAACAATATTGTCCTACATCTTTGTTACCACATTATGAGGAACGGGTTGCATGGACTCAGTATATTCTCATATTTAAGGTTATAGATATTCATTAAATAATTTAGGCTCTAACAAGCCTAAAACTAATTAAAATATTTTATTCCTAAGTTATACCACTCAATACTTTTTACTTATGCTTGAACTTAATCAGCTTGCAGGACTTTAGCATAGTGAACCTTTTGAGCTTCTTAGGGAATGTCACCATCCTATACTGGATATGGTTACCTAACTATAGAACTAGAAGTCATACACAAACTGCTACCACCCAAGATGCAGATATACAAGTACATGTAAGACTCTCCATCATAGGATCTCAAAGTGATACATAGACTTGCGTATACCTCTTGAATTTTCATTAGGCTTCAGATATCATCAAGCCATCGAGATCAAGATTCTTTTAATATCAGATAAAAGAATCGATCTTAGTTAGGCCCTATAAATACGTACGAAATGTACCAACACATCTAGAAACCAAGATAAGCCATTAATCACTAACTGCGCTGCAGCTTAAACCATAGTCTATCCTAGCACTATCTCCATGATAAACATTTATATCTCGCTAGGTCCAGTGATCCATACAATCTTTTGTGATCTACAACACACTGTATAATCTCCCCATCGTCGAGATAAGATAATAGAGTCATTTGCGATACATGTTTGTTAATCTAGAGAGGAGATGATATTACATCAATAATTATTACCAGTATATTAACCATAAACCATGTTTATAATATACCAATCATAATGCTTTTAGTAGATAAATCCATCAATCTCCCACTTATACTCAAAGCACTATACAAGTGCTTTCCAGAGTCTACAACGCGTTTATACTAATCTAGCTATTACATAGATCATCACGTAGTTGTCAGTCCAAGGTTTCAAACATGCACTTGGTAGACCTTATGTGGTAAGGCTTTTGTGAATGGATCCGCTAGATTATCGTTTGTGTCTATCTTCTCAATTAGTACATCACCCCTTGCTATGATTTCTCGTATGATATAATACTTCCTCTCTATGTGTTTAGTTCCCTTGTGAATTTGTGGTTCCTTCGATCTTGCACTCAGTATGAAGCTCGTCACACAACCAAGAACAAAAACCATCACCTAAGACATTCGAAGAAGCAGAAACTTACTCCCACTAAGTTTCGAACTGACTTGCTGAAGAAAATTAAGTTTTGGTTTTGACACTTGAAGATTTCTGAGGGACAGATGCGGAATTAAATCGAGTTCCAACTCTCAGTTTAGCAACTGACTCTTTCTCAGTTTTGGAAGTTCAAAAGGCGGGATTTTGAATTTCAAAGGCAATCGCAGCGATTACATCGCTATTAAAGCGTATCTTGCATCGATGAATCAAGGTTTGACACGTGAATAACGTCTCTTCCCACATCGCTCCAGTTAAATCTCAAAATTTGCATCGCGAGGCAATGCATCCCAATCATCGCCGAATATCAAGAAACCGAAAGGTCATACGGTACACCTACCCTTTTTGAATGACTTTTCTCTCTGCTATAAATAGGGTTCATGTGTTTCCTCTGTGAAACACTTTTTCTCCTTCTCCATTGTCGAACCCTTCCTTCCAAGTTTATACTTCGTCTTCAGCCAAAACTTTCCTTAGATCTGGAAACATGGCGATAGAGCCCAAGCCACTAGACATAACCTCACCATCCTTTTTGGGTGCGGTCAAAGAGGGGGAAAAGAAGTATGGGAGGTGTAGAAGACATCAGAAGTCTGAGTAGAGCAGCTCCGATAGCTACAGTAGAGTCATAGAAAATCTCTCTATCTACTGTGAAGTGTTAAAGAGACACGGACTGCTCTAGCTCCTTTTGTAGAGAGCTCTTTGCTGCATGATGTCGAGAAACTGTGAAATCCGTTCATGCAGTCGAATGAGAAGAGAAGCTCGGAGGGGTAAGAAAATCATAGGAGATGTTCTCCTTGCTCATTTCAGCTGCAAATCAGAGAAGGAGCTCCCCGCATGTCTTGCCACTACTGCTGGTTTACCTTTGCCAATGGCAACACCAGCAGACCTCCGAAAAACACAGCTGTAGTAAGCCGG
>JAPKLW010001266.1:147439-185297 GCA_026898455.1 Plectranthus barbatus
AAAATACGCTACCAATGTCCGGTAACCTTAAATATGGGGATTCTCAATTAATGCAACCCGTTCTCACAACGTGGTAATAAAGGGGTAGGTCAGTATTAATTCTGTGGTGAAAAAGAATTAATATTAATTAATTAATTGTGTCCTGGGTTATGGACATGGGAATTAATTAATTTATAGGCCCACTTTATTATTTGCATTAGGTCCCAGGTCTGGCCCAATAAGTGTGCTGAATTGAGCCCAGGAGCCCATTAGGGTTTTATAACCCAAGGTCTATAAATAGACCTCTCACTCTCTGAAGCCCTAGCCACTTCATAACACAATTTGAAAAACCCTAGATCTAGAGAGTGAGAAAGGGGGCGCCGACTTCAAGGGAGAAGGAGGAGAATTTTTGAATTCTGGTCCTGCTCAAGCCACAGATCTACGGAGTCCTCACCAGTAGTAGATCTGAACAGCACCGGGACACAGATCTGAAGACCTGATCTGGAGAACAACGGATTTCTTCTTTCCCCTTTCTTTGTTTTCGATTTTGTCTTGAAATTAGGGTTGCTAATTTCTGTTTTCGCAGACAAATTCGATTTGCGTGGATGAATTGAAGTTTGGAATTCAAACGCAAAAGATCGGTACAGACCCTACGGAATTACGGTAATCTCTCAATCCACAATCTCGTATTAAATTCATAGGAGCATGCTAGGTCTTTGAGTAATTTAATTGTGAGCAATATCCATAGATCCGATCCGGTTCATTTGGTTTTGGTGATTCGGTTCACGGTAAAACCCTACAGTTGAGAAGCAGAATTTCCTCCTCATTTCTCAGATCTAGTCGATCACCACAGCTCCCAAATCCTGGTTTGCTGTGTGCAACTTATGATCTTGTGGTGTGTTGACATCTGAGGAACTGAGGCCTATTTATAGGAAAATACTGGACTTCTATTGGGCTTGAGTTTCATGGGCCAGACCAGGGACCAGAATGCAAATAGCAAATAAGGCCTATCAATTAATTAATTTCCATATTCAACCCAGAATATAATTAATTAATTAATATTGATTCATTCCACTAGAGAATCAATACTGTCCTACCTATTTGGTACCACATTTTGAGGTACGGGTTGCATGGGCTCGGTATATCCCCACATTAAAGGTTACAGACATTCGTTAATTAATTTAAGCTCTGACAAGCTATTTAATTAATTAACATCTTATATTCCTGAGTCAATTCACTTAAACCTTTTCACTTATGCTTGAACTTAATCAGCCTGCTTTAGCATAACGAACCTTTTGAGCTGCTCAGGGAATGTCACCATCCTTTACTGGATGTGGTTACCTAGTTCCAGTACCAGACAGTCATACACAGACTGCTATTACCCAAGATACAGATATACAAGCTCAACCAGAGCCTTTCACTGCAACTCAAAGTAATACACAATCTGCATATACTTCTGTACCTTCATATAGGCTTAGGATCTCATCAAGCCATAGAGATCTAGATTCTTTTAATGTCAGATAAAAGAATCGATCTCGACTTAGGTCCTTATCAATGTGTGCCCCACACCAGCATACCAAGCCATCCAAGATAAGATGTTTATTACTGCGTATGCTGCAGCCTACACCGACAGTTTATCCTGGAGCTGTCTCAGCTGTGATAACCATTTATATCTCGCTAGGTCAAACGATCCATACGATCTTCCGTGATTTACTACACACCGTATGATCTCCCTATTGATGAGATAAGAGGATAATTGCGTTTGCGACACATGTTTGTTCATTCAGACAGGAGATGAACATACAACATTTAAGATTCCCAGTATATTAACCAATCGACCTTGTACATAATATACCAATCATAATGCTTTCAGTATATAAATCCATCAATCTGCCACTTATACTCAAAGCATTATACAGGTGCTTTCCAGAGTATAACACGTCAAAATTAATCTCGCTATTACATCAATCATTCAACGTGGTTAGCTTTGCCCTCAACCCAAGGTTACGTACATGCATCTCGTAGACCTTCTGAGGCAGAGCCTTTGTGAATGGATCCGCTAGATTATCTGTTGTATCAATCTTCTCTACTAGCACATCATCCCTTGCTACGATTTCTCGTATAATATGGTACTTTCTTTCAATGTGTTTTGTTGCTCTGTGAGTTCGTGGTTCCTTTGAATTAGCCACAACTCCCGAATTATCACAATATACTGTGATGGTCTTGGGCAGCTTAGGAATCACGTTTGACTCCAGAAGGATGTTTCGAAACCATACTGCTTCTTTCGAAGCTCCAGAATCTGCCACATATTCTACTTCCATGGTGGAGTCAGCAATGCACTTCTGCTTTGCACTCCTCCATGATATGGCCCCACCTCCCAATGTAAACACATAGCCAGAGGTGGACTTCTTTTCGTCTCGGTCTGCCTGGAAATCCGAATTAGTATAACCCACAGGGCACAACTCCTCACACTGATAGACGAGACACTAGTCTCTAGTCCTTTTCAAGTATTTGAGTATGTGCTTTACCGTGGTCCAATGCGCCTGTCCAGGGTTAGACTGGTATCTCGCTACCATGCCTATAGCAAAGCAGATATCTGGCCTCGTACATAGCATTGCATACATGAGGCTCCCCACGACCGATGCATACGGCACGTTCCTCATCTCATCTTTCTCCCTTTGTATCATCGGACACTGATCCTTGGAATGATGTATGCCATGTCTGAAGGGTAACAGACCTTTCTTGGTAGTTTGCATGCTGAAACGGGCAATCACAGTATCCACATATGATCCTTGAGACAAGGTCAGCATCCTCTTATTGTGCTCCCGCAATACTTTTACCCCTAGGATGTATCCTGCCTCCCCAATGTCCTTCATATGAAACTGTTCGGATAACCACCCCTTTATGCCCGACAATACTTCCACATTGTCGCCAAATAGGAGAATATCATCTACATACAGTGCATGAAACATCACGCTTCCGCTGACACATAGACGGTACACGCAACTCTCGTTTGAACAATGTGAAAATCCATAGGATTTAATCACTTCATCAAAACGCGGATTCCATGACCGTGAAGCTTGTTTAAGTCTATACAGTGACTTCCTTAGCTTCCAGACCAAATGTTCTTCGCCCTTCTGCACATAACCTTCTGGCTGTTGCATATAGATGTCCCTACCTTCTTCAAGGTACCCGTTTAGGAACGCGGTTTTGACATCCATCTGCCGGATTTCTAGGTCCTTATGTGCTGCTATGGCTAGGAGTATACGAATGGACTTAAGCATGGCTACCGGTGAGAAGGTCTTGTCATAGTCTACACCTTCTTTCTGACTATAACCCTTTGCCACCAACCTTGCTTTGAAAGCTGTTATTTCACCATTCACTTCTTTCTTTCTTTTGTATACCCATTTGCACTCTATGGCTCATCAGCCATCTGACAAATCAGTTTTCTGGTATACTTCCGTAGCCGTAATGGATTCTATTTCCGAATCCATGGTGAACAGCCATTTGTCTGCATCTTTATTAAATACCACCTCGTCATATGTCCAGGGATCGGTATCATCCAGTCCGTTTTCCGGGATCAAGTCAAAGGACTCTCCCACGAACATATACCTTTCGGGTTGGTGGACAACCCTCCCACTGCGACAAGACATCTGAACTGTGTCAGTAGTTGACACATTACGCGTTGGTCCCATGCCTTGCATTAGTGGAAGTGTTGGTATAGCCTCCCCTGTTACAGGTGGATTTACCACTACACTGGGCTTTCCTGATGGAATTGCTTCCTTATCCTCAAGCTCGTGGAGGATAATTTCACTCTTGGATCTGTGGTTTATTACATATTCGTCCTCCAAGAATCTTGCATTGGTACTGACAACGACTTTCTGATTCTCAGGACAATAAAAGTAACCACCTTTCATTTGCCTGGGATATCCTACAAACATCATCAGCTTACACCTACTTTGTAACTTATCAGGTTCCTTTGTCAGCACATATGCTGGAAAACCCCAAACCCTCACTCTGTTCAAACTTGGCTTCCGCCCATATCAGAGTTCCAGAGGCGTTTTAGGAACTGATTTAGAAGGTACCAGGTTAAGTAAATAGACCGCTGTCTCCAAGGCATATCCCAAAAATGAAATCGGCAAGCTTGCAAAACTCATCATCGACCTGACCATTTCCAAGAGAGTTCTATTTCTTCTTTCCGCTACACCATTTTGTTGAAGGGTTCCTAGTGCAGTCCACTGGGATGTAATCCCGTTGTCTGACAAGTACTGTAAGAACTCGTTACTAAGGTATTCTCCACCACGATCTAATCGTAGTGTCTTGATAGTCTTACCTAGCTTCTTTTCTACCTCAGTCCTAAACTCTTTGAATTTCTCAAAGCATTCAGACTTATGGCAAAACAAATAGACATATCCGAATCTTGAGTAATCGTCAATGAATGTGGCGAAGTACTCATAACCTCCACGAGCTTGCGTGGACATTGGTCCACATAAGTCAGAGTGGATCAATTCCAACACATCCTCTGCTCGAGACTGACTTCCCTTAAAAGGCCTGGTCGTCATCTTTCCCTCTATACAGGATTCACATATTTGATGTAGTACCACTTGAAAAGAATCCAAGAGCCCATCGCATGCTAATCTTTTGATCCTCTTTAGATTGAAGTGATCTAGTCTCAAGTGCTAGAGATATGTTTGATCCTCATCGAAAGAAAACTTTCTCTTTAAATGATTATTATTATTGGATGAGTTTGCAACATTCACGGAAGATTTATGCATACAATCAATGATATGGAGAGAGTCAATCAGTTTGCCACAACAGATAACACCGTTATTACCAATGATAGAAACTCCACTATAAAAAATAACTGAATATCCATCACTAAATAACTTGGAAACTGAAATTAAGTTCCGCCGAAAAACCGACACATATAAAACATCTCTCAAAATCAAAATATTGTTTTCAAAGCATAAAGTAAAATCTCCAATGGCTACTGCTGAGACTCGCTCTCCGCTGCCCATTGAGATGGTAATCTCGTCATGCTTCAGCTACCTTGTTGGCCTGAACCCCTATAAAGTATAACAAACATGATCAGTAGCTCCAGTATCCACTACCCAAGAATGGGTAGAAACCGATGCTAAACATATTTCCGTTATAAATGCACATGACGTACCTTGTCTACCCATGCCAAGCACTAGACAATCTACTTCACTTCGCTTGCGCTTGCATGGCCTGATGACATCTTCTACCAGATCAACTTTATCTAACCTTTTAAGCATTTCTTTTGCTTCAGCAACTGTCTTGTCAAAAGCTGACAAAGTTGGAGCAAATTCTAATGCTCTAAGGTCAGATTCTTCTCACATCAGGGCTGAGAGTAACTCAGGAAGAGTAAACTCGGGCCTGGGTACCGAGGGACTTGATGAAATCATTATAAGAATCAGACAGAGAGTGCAGGACAATGTTTATTTCCGCCCGCTTACTAATTCGTCCACCTCTCTTTCTGTACTTTCTCATAATTTTCATCATGCTGACGAAGTGCAGAATCAACGAACTCCCATCAGTCATCCTCTTGCAGACCAGGTCCTCCACAAGATTATAACTGACAGTTCGTCTCACCTTCCCATATACTTTCACAAGGTCCCTCCATATCTCAACAGAAGTCCGGTACTTCTTGTACTTGAGCTTTAATTCTCTAGACAGACTGTTCATGATTAGTCTGCGGGCAAACTCATCAGAAGCTACCCATCTGTCATAAAATTCTCGCTCATAACCAGTACAGTTCCAATACTGAGGAGAGAGTGGGTCCATGTAAAGTACATAGGCATGTTTTGCAGTACAGAGTATTTCCATGAAGCAAAACTTCCATTCAGGAAAATTGGGACCGGTTAAAGGGTTTGATGTTAAGAGGTTAACAATATGAATAGACATGTCTGAAAACAATAAATTAAAGCAGAAAACTAAAACATAGTCGCAAACAATTGAAACAATTAAATATTGAAACCTTATGATAAAGCAATATTAATGTTTCCTCCAATTTGCCTAAGTATTACTATTGCAAGCCACACATATGGACGTTTACAACAAAACACTTAACCTGACTGCATCTTTCAATTCCAGTCTTTTAATTCCAATCCATGCCCGAGTTCCTTAGACAAACGGAATTAATAATTGGAGACTAACTTAAGACCATATTATCCTACTGAGCAGGGACATCACAAATGAGTTATACTCTAGATAACATCTAAGCTAGCTTACCACCAAAGCCAACCCTCCCGTATAAGGATCTATTAGAACACACCTTATCCCTATAATAAGGTTGTCTCATTTAATTTAATCCCTAGAGAACTTATGAAAATTCAATACGCAAGCTACATATGTAGACGTTTACGCATGAACTCCCACTTCTCACATGAAATAAATGTCTGTTTTAAAAAATCCTATCTATTAGAATTTATGAATAATAAATTAAGTAAGCTATAAATATAGACGTTTACCTAATAAATTACCCACTTCCAATAAAGAATCGCTTTGTGGAGGTCTTACTAAATTATGAGCTTAGTAATTTTAAATTCATAAGGTTCAATTGCACAGATTATTTTATGTAGCCATAATTATAACACTGCTAAAATTCTATCATGCATAGCATGAACCCCGAATTTATAGTTATAATTAATTACACAAAATAAATCACATAGCATGCTTTAAAGTTGTAAATAAAAGCAGTAAACATGCTCCTATTATCTACAACATGCTTATATGCTGCGCAATTAATATTAAACACATATATCATGCGAAGACAAATAATAAAACAAATAAAAAATGTCCTCGTGGCCCCATGATAAAAATAATAATAATTCTAACTATTACACATTGGAATTATTTTTACAGATCTTCGACTGGGCTCCCACTACTTGGACTGTGATCTGAATTTATTTTCTAAATCTAGGCCTCCAAGATTTGATCCATCAGAATATTGGACAACTGGGACAGTTAACCAAATCGCAAGCCTAGGCACACATTGCAAGCCCAATAGCCCGCGAGAACTTGGCCCGACGAGCCACCACCGGCGAACCACCGCTGTCGGCAACTCGCCACCACCGCGAGGGCTCTCGGGATCACGCAACAGCCATGCACATACTTGCATGGTTGCAGCCCACATTTCGCCTCCTCCAACCGTCGTTTGTTTCGCATGTCGCCGCCCCGACTTGCCCCAACCGTTGCCCGAACCGCCGTGCACCATCTTCTCCACCGTCGGCCACCACGACTCGCTCGAAAAATGCACAGGGAGCACGACGTGAGAGACGCGCGCGTAGCATGCAAACCCTAGGGTTTGAGCCGCACGTGCGAACCATCTTCGACGCACCGCCCCCAGCCCGCGCCTCCGCACCACGAGCCGCCGCCTGAACCACCTGGGCCCTACCGACGCCAACCGAAGGGAGGGAGGAGTGTCGCCAGCACTGTGCGCAGCGCTGCGCAAGGCTGACGCGCGTGCGCCTCGCGGCTCGGCCGCGCCACCGCCGTCCTGACCTCTTGCCCTGCCGCCCCTCGCGTCGCCGGCCCCGGAGCCCCTGCACCGTGCCTCGACCCCAGGAATCAGTGTGAGGGCATTTTCCATATGGCTAAAGCTATACTGACCTTGGGAAGTCAGTATAAGAGCCTCTACCCTTAAAGCACAAGCTATTCGAAAGATATCGAAACTCAGTCAGACTTAGGCATATGCATGCCCAAGTGAAAGTCAGTATGAGGTTATCCAAACTTTGATCCCTCAGACTGAAACTTAGTATGACATAAAGTAAGTGTATAGTACACTGCCTACGAGCCTCTACCTTTAAAGCACAAGCTATTCTAAAGATATCGAAACTCAGTCAGACTTAGGCATATGCATGCCCAAGTGAAAGTCAGTATGAGGTTATCCAAACTTTGATCCTTCAGACTGAAACTTAGTATGACATAAAGTTAGTGTATAGTACACTGACGTAGCAGAGCATAGCAGAAAGCAGACTTACGGCATGGGCTACGATTGGACAATATTTTCCATGAGTCTAACATCTGGATTTATATGTCTAACGGGCAGAAACTCAAAATGCCAAAGGAAATCCTCTATAAAACGGTCTGCCCTACAACCTTAAACGGTTACAAAATCTGAAAGTCTTTAGACGACAAAGGACATTCTGCTAAGCCATCTCTTTACTCAAACTCTCTGAGTTTTCCGTGTTTCTTTACACGTGACTTGAGTCTCCGACTCAAGTTATACTCCGTGCTATCTTATCTTTGAAGGAATTCGTGAACTAAATTACGAAGTCCGTTTGCCAAGGATCGTTAATTGGAATATCAAAAATAAATTGATATGCCTATGATTAATCCTATCATGCTCCTATTGAATATGCATAAGGGGGTTTATGTGGAATACCTGGATTGCGAAACCCTGAAGAACGAGTGCGCGGAGATACCTCTTGATCTTTTCTCACGCACAAAGATTTAATTCCTAACAGATATAGGAAATAAATATGTGAAAATAATGAGTAATTTTCGAAAAACAAGAAGGAGAGAGAAGAAAGAAGATAATCCTCCTGATCTGATCTTCTGATCTGTATCACAACTCAATCTGAATATCTGGTGAAGATTCCCTTCAGATTCCTTGCCCGGTTGAGAAGCAGAATTTCCTCCTCGTTTCTCAGATCTAGTCGATCACCACAACTCCCAAATTTTTGTTTGCTGTGTGCAACTTATGATCTTGTGGTGTGTTGAGATCTGAGGAACTGAGGCCTATTTATAGGAAAATACTGGACTTCTATTGGGCTTGAGTTCCATGGGCCAGACCAGAGACCAGAATGCAAATAGCAAATAAGGCCTATCAATTAATTAATTCCCATATTCAACCCAAAATATAATTAATTAATTAATATTGATTCATTCCACCAGAGAATCAATACTGTCCTACCTATTTGCTACCACGTTTTGAGGTACGGGTTGCATGGGCTCGGTATATCCCCACATTTAAGGATACAAACATTTGTTAATTAATTTAAGCTCTGACAAGCTATTTAATTAATTAACATCTTATATTCCTGAGTCAATCCACTCAAACCTTTTCACTTATGCTTGAACTTAATCAGCCTGCAGGACTTTAGCATAACGAAACTTTTGAGCTGCTCAGGGAATGTCACCATCCTATACTGGATGTGGTTACCTAGTTCTAGTATCAGACAGTCATACACAGACTGCTATTACCCAAGATACAGATATATAAGCTCAACCAGAGCCTTTCACTTCAACTCAAAGTAATACACAACCTGCATATACTTCTGTACCTTCATATAGGCTTAGGATCTCATCAAGCCATAGAGATCTAGATTCTTTTAATGTCAGATAAAAGAATCGATCTCAACTTAGGTCCTTATCAATGTGTGCCCCACACCAGCATACCAAGCCATCCAAGATAAGATGTTTATTACTGCGTATGCTGCAGCCTACACCGACAGTTTATCTTCGAATTGTCTCAGCTGTGATAACCATTTATATCTCGCTAGGTCAAACGATCCATACGATCTTCCGTGATCTACTACACACCGTATGATCTCCCTATCGACGAGATAAGAGGATAATTGCGTTTGCGACACATGTTTGTTAATTAAGACGGGAGATGAACATACAACATTTATGATTCCCAGTATATTAACCAATTGACCTTGTACATAATATACCAATCATAATGCTTTCAGTATATAAATCCATCAATCCTTGCACGAGGCTGAAGCTTTTCTTTGGTGAATAAATCTTTCCAAGATATATCCATAGCAGTCAGTTTCCTAGTCTGGGATACTGATTCTCACAGGCGTATGACAACCACCTGAGTTTTAGAAGAACAGTAAACATCCAACCACCGGGAAGAAGGTTGCGGGGTGCTGTCCTCACTTCAACCTGAAGACTATGTCTGCAAGGAGTTCTTAGGCGAGTGCCACAGCTGACCGAAGGGCAAAGGCACCGACGGGCTGTGTATAGATCATAAGGAGGCTTGTACTTACTTAGTGAATTATCCAGACCTTGGGTCTGAAGAGTGGATGTAGGATATTGAGATCCAAACCACTATAAATCTTGTGTGTTCTTTACTGCTTTACTTATATTTCTGCCCTGTTTTTGTTTCACAAACTGATTATTGAACCTTCAATACTTGTCCAAGTATTGAAGTGTATACTCTATGAAACCGACTTAATAAGAACACACCTAAGGTTAAGTCTTATACACGCTAAATTGACTATACTCTGTTTATCCGAACAAGTGCAAGTGCTTTACTTATTGCTTTCGCTGCATATTCAAACCTTTCGCTGCACGTAGTTGTACTCTGATTTCAGGACCAACACTTTGTTTGTGATACGATCTCATTATAACATATATCTTCTTATTCGAGGCATCAACCTATTCTTCACTTGCTTTCATTTGATCCATCAGGCATATGAAGCAGCGTAGGAACTCGGTTCTTGGGTGGATTCGTGGGTAAAGTGGTATCCTAAGGGTTGACATTTTAAGGATTCCTATCCCTGTTGTCCACATTGGAAGTAGTGTTTCCTGTCATTTTCCTACAACATAAGAGTTATAGTTTGAAGGGCCCCACGGTGGGCGCCAAAATGTTGATTTTCGATTTTGTACAAATATGGGGACCAAAGAATCAAAGAGAAATAACAAGAAATAATGCAAAATAACAGATAAAAAGATCTATACAAATTGTGGAGAATAAGTAAAAAAATCAATCGACCGTTTATTAGATAAGAAAAACAGGTGCACAACGGACTATAGTATGGTTTTAACTAAGATAAAATGAGCATTATGAGTACAAGAGTCAACAGATAATGAAATGATGTAAGCTCCCCCAATTTATAGATCATGGGGGGGGGGGGGGGACAAATACAAGTCCCCTAACGTCCTAAACCCTAGCAACCACGTTCTCATGATCTTAGGGGTGGTTAGAGTTGCTTCTGTGAAGATAGGGGTTGTTGCAACTGCTGGTGCCTTTCTCCCAACTGCTGAGCCTTATCCGCTGGTTGCGACCTTGACGGCCTTAGTCGGAGACCACCTTTAGACGACTCAAGGACCTCTTTGATAAAAAAAATTGGTCTATAATGACGATAGAAGTTATCACTAAAAATATGAATTTTGTCACTATAGCATCTTAGTGACAATATTGTGTGTCGTCACAATGTCGTGGCTACTGAATAGTGGCTAAAAGATTTAGTCACGAACTACGATAGTTGTCACTATTGCTCTATTTTATTGTGACACCAAGTTTCATCACTAATTCACTATTAATTAGTTACAAACTATAACCGTCGCTAAATTATCATGATATAGTCACAAAGATGTGTTGTCACTAAATAAACATGCTTTAACAACTAAACTAATAATCACAAAAACTTTATTATTTAGTAGCATAATTTATCGTCACTAAAATATCGTAATATAGTCACACATATGTGTTGTCACTAAATAAACATATTTTATCCACAACACTAATTATCACAAAAACTTTAAATTTAGTAAGCATAATTTATCATCACTAAAACACCTAGCCCGTTGATCAAGTCATTTGAACTCATCTACACTGCACGGTCCAACTACCAACTGCTATGCACGAACCACACCTAGCCCGCCACAACCTTAAGCCATCAACCAACCGCAACTAGCCTGCCACCACGAGCCGCAGCCAACCGCACTGCACCAAGAGTAATCTGGCCCACCGAGCCATCACCGCACCGCACCGCACCACACTCCTACCAATAATCAAGACTATGCACATAGTTACAGAAAAAACTAATATTTTATGCTTCTATTAGGATTCGAACCCTTTACCACTTATTTCAATCCTTTGTTTCCATCCACTGCACTAAGTCATTGATTGTTTATATTTGATAATTAATATATATAATGTAATGATGGCTATCTATCTAAACTTTATAAATTTGTGGAATCCTATTTCACGCTTTACAAATTAAATTTTTGACAATCTTATAAATTAAAAAACTACTTCCACACCATAAAATTCTAAAAAAGTAAAATATAAATATTGGTAGAATGAAATTTTATACAAAAAAATTACTACACAATATTTACTTTTACTTTATTTAGAATTTGCCGAAGTGGTAGTAGTTATTTAATTTATAAGATTAGTAAGAATTAAATTTGAATAAATAATAAGTTTTAATCAAAAATTTATTACGTAAGACTTTAATTTATATTAAAATTAGATTTTACATAATATGTAATTGAAAATTATAATTTAATTAAACAATTTAAAATTTATGCATTATTTAGAATTTTGATTACGCAATTAACTCATTATAATTTAAATAGTAATATAATCTTCAATTATATTTTAAATGTGATTAAATCTAAAATTTTATTAATCTTTATTACTTAAATACAAATAATTATATATGATTTAATTACGGAAATATATAAAGTCAATATTTAATTATTATTTATATAAATTCATAAATTTGTCAGTATAAAATAGAATTTTATGAAATTTTAATATTTTGAGATATTACGTTATCAAAATCTAATTGATGACTTGTAAAAGTCATTAATAATAAATTAGTGGGATTTACTAGATTTTGAAATTTAGCTAAAACATCATAACAAATATTTTTGTTGTCGAATTCAGTAATAATATATTAAACGGTCACAATTTATAATTTGTCGTGATATATTGGGTTATTGTCACCATAAAATCTTTTTAGTTACAAAAAAAATTATTGTCACTGATTTTAGTGACGGTAAATACTAACAACATATGAACTTGTCACAAATTAAAAATAAATTATGATGAAGAAATTGTTGTAGCTAAAATAGTATTTTTAGTTACAAAAAAGTTATTGTCACTAACATTAGTAACAATAAATATTGACAACTTATGAAATTGTCACAAATTATATTTTTTGTGACAAGAAAACTTATTGTTGTTGTAGATATATTTTTAGTGACAAAAATATTATTGTCACTAACTTTAATGATAATAAATACTCGCAACTAATAAAATTGTCACAAATTATATGTTTTGTGACGGAAGAATTTATTGTTTCTATACATATATATTTAGTGACAAAAATATTGTTGTCACTAATTTTAGTGATAATAAATACCCGCAACTAATAAAATTGTTACAAATTGTATTTTTTTGTGAGAAAATGCTTATTATTACGATAAATGTATTTTTAGCCACAAAAATTTAAATGTCACTAAGATTATTGTCACTACAAATAGTTTTTTTTTGTAGTGTGAGGTTTGTAGTGTGAGGAGGTCACCTGAGGCGAGATTCTCCTTGTGATCTGCTTCTTCTAGCTACTGTGTGTTGCTCCTGCTTGAGGTCATCTTGATGTGCTTCACCTGAGCCGCTCCTTTAAAGTTTTACATTACTTTTGAGTTGTGTGTCTTGAACTGATCTGGGAGCTTGGGCAGGAACCGTAGATCTTTTTAATGGGTCCGGACAGCTCCATTTAAGCTTTGGCTCTAACAGTGTCATGCTTAAATTTGATCTGTTTATCAATGAATCGAGTTTGTAGCTTTTTTTTTTATTTATTTATTTAGAAGATGGTTATAATTTAAAATCCAACCCATCCAAATGCCTTTTAAGTTAAGCTCAAATCCATTCATTGAATATAAACAAAATACTTAAGCCTCAAGAGCTCAAGCTGAAGATAAACTTGTAACTTTATTATCAAATATTGTAATGTTCACAAACTTAGTTAAATCTTTATTGAATCTTACGAACCTTTTAAATTTAATAATTTATTATATTTATGAGTTGAAATGATAAATTCAAATTTAACTTGTCTAATAAATAAATTTCTAAGACGAAATTTTCTCCAAACAAGAGTGGAGAAACTCAGCACTAGTTCGACTATTTACACCTCTGTGAATTAGTAATATAAATATCTGTAAATTAAGTAATTAACAATAGAAAATGGGAAAAAATTAGTAAAAGCGAAAAGGGAGGAGCAGCGCAATTTGAAATGTGAGGCCCACAACGTGTCACCCGCAACCGTACATCCAGACTGTTTTAATCCAACGGCCCAGATCTCCCCACTCCTTTCATATAACCCCCTCACCACTTTCTACTTCGAAGAAGATTGAACGTGTGATCGCTCGTATCTCTCTCTACAAATTTCCTCTTTCCTGAAGGTACATTTCCGATTTCGTTGTTATTGCTTTCTGCATTCATTCCTCCTCATTGCTATAGGTGGTGATGGTTTTTCGTGACCGCCATTCTTTTTTTGTCAATGCTTATTCCGTCTTTTGGTTAGTCAATGCTGATTGCTTGAGCTTAGATAGCGGTTTCTTATGTTTCGTGATGAATGTGTTCGTTGATTAGGGTCATTAATTGCTTTTAAGTATTAGGATGAATCTCAGACGAATGAGTGATCATGTAGGCTAGCGTTTCGATTGATCGGATCTGCATGTTTAGAGAATCTTCTTTTGGAGCGATGTTTGTATGAGTATCTGTTTTGTTTTCATATTTGTTTTATAACATCCATTATCTCCCTATTGTGATTGGGAGCATTTATAGTTTTCCATGATTTGTATAGACTCTTTTCTTTACATACGATTATATGATTAGGCGTTGAATTGACTAGTCATTGATTTTTTGGATTTTTTTTTTTTGAATGTATTCGACGATTGATATGGATGCTATACCTATTTCTGCGTCATTTTTATTTCCATTGATTCTCGCTAACGCATGCTAAGAAAATAGTGTGCTCATTGTTAATATATATTAAATTGATTGTGTTGCTAGCTCATTCTCCGTTCGGCATCCTGTTTGTTTCGGATGTCCTGTTTATTTCTGATGGGTAGATGAGGTTTTAAGGTTCCAAAAGATCTTTTTGTTTGAATTTTTGTGCCAAAAAGTAATCTATAGTATACCCGTCGTGGTTTTTTATTTGGTCATCGTTACACCAATGACGGGGGCTCATAATTGTGCGCGTTTACAAGGGTTTTTTTTTTTTTTTTTTTGAGATCTTAATTTACAAGAGTTTGTTCTTTATTTTAAGCGGGAAATGGAAATGTTTCCTTATATCAACTGAATACAGGATTCTGTAATAATTTTTATATACAAATGAATAGGTATTATCAAATCAAGAATTGCCTACTTATTGGATATATATTTTAAATACCAGAACTAGTATAAGATGGCAGAATCAGAGGATATTCAGCCACTCGTCTGCGACAATGGAACTGGAATGGTTAAGGTATAATTTACATGTTCATTGTTCATAAATATGTGGTGGTTTTTTCTGCTTTCTTACTCTAGCTTGATCCAACTTTTCAAAAACTTGTGTGTGGCTTAGGCTGGATTTGCTGGAGATGATGCTCCACGAGCTGTGTTCCCTAGCATTGTTGGACGGCCCCGTCACACAGGTGTCATGGTGGGTATGGGACAAAAGGATGCATATGTTGGTGACGAAGCTCAGTCAAAGAGAGGTATTTTAACTCTCAAGTACCCTATTGAGCACGGTATTGTCAGCAACTGGGATGATATGGAGAAGATTTGGCATCACACTTTCTATAATGAGCTGCGCGTTGCCCCTGAAGAGCACCCTGTCCTCCTGACTGAGGCACCACTCAACCCTAAGGCTAACAGGGAGAAGATGACTCAGATTATGTTTGAGACATTTAATGCTCCTGCTATGTACGTCGCCATTCAGGCTGTCCTTTCTCTGTACGCCAGTGGTCGTACTACTGGTAAGCATCTATTATATGTTAATCATTTTGCAGTTTCCAGGTATATTTGACTTGCTTTGCTGGTTGTTAGATGTTTCTCTCAAGATGGCAGTGGCAGTCACATATTAGTGTGTCAGATTTCATATCCATTCAAAACCTCAATTTCAGAAGTGTTAAACGATTCAGATGATTTGTTTTTGTTTCTGAGAAGCCAAATTTGAATCCTAAATATTGCTTCTTTAAACCTTTTGCTCTTCAAGGGTGTGTCATGGGCAAGAGAAGTCATTGTAATTGTTTGTAACAACCTTCTTTTGTCTTTGTTGTGAAGGTATTGTGCTGGATTCTGGTGATGGTGTGAGTCACACTGTCCCCATCTACGAGGGGTATTCCCTTCCACATGCCATCCTACGTCTCGACTTGGCTGGCCGTGACCTTACTGATTACTTGATGAAAATTCTTACTGAGCGTGGCTACTCTTTCACCACGTCTGCAGAGCGAGAAATTGTGAGAGACATGAAAGAGAAGTAATCTTACATAGCCCTCGATTATGAGCAGGAGCTTGAAACTGCGAAGACAAGTTCAGCTGTGGAAAAGAGCTACGAGTTGCCTGATGGGCAGGTGATTACCATTGGTAATGAGCGTTTCCGGTGCCCTGAGGTTCTGTTCCAGCCGTCAATGATAGGTATGGAAGCTGCTGGAGTCCACGAGACGACATACAACTCGATCATGAAGTGCGACGTGGATATTAGGAAGGATCTCTATGGAAACATCGTACTCAGTGGTGGTACTACAATGTTCACCGGAATTGCTGACAGAATGAGCAAGGAGATCACAGCACTTGCTCCAAGTAGCATGAAGATCAAGGTTGTGGCTCCTCCCGAAAGGAAATACAGTGTGTGGATCGGAGGCTCCATCTTGGCGTCTCTCAGCACTTTCCAACAGGTTAGCATTTTATCATTAATCATTATCACAAAGCCTTAAAACTAAATCTCTGGTAAAATGCAGATGTGGATTGCAAAGGCAGAATATGATGAGTCTGGTCCATCCATCGTGCACAGGAAGTGCTTCTAAACCAGTAGTTAGCGTCATATTCCGCAGACGCCTAATTTGTCCCCTGAAAATGCCGCTCCCACTATTTTAGTTGTAGCTTTTTTTTTTCTTATTATTCTCAATTTTCATTTGATAAGATGTTCTGGATATACACTTCATTCTTTTCTTATATTGAAATTACATGTTCTATTACAAAACGAATCTTAGCATGTTTACGTAGTTTTGAAATTTGTTGTTTCCATCACTTATAAGAAAATTGATGTGATTTAAGTAACGATCACATATAACCGCTGCGCTCTCTCTCTCTCTCTCAATATTCATATTCATAAATGATTGTACGTAATATCTATCTGACAGAGTTGGTCTCCTGATAGACGGTTTCACTATTTTTTTATTGTGAGACGGATCTTAATACATCATTTTAATAAGTTAAATACATCATTTTATTTTTAAGAATTACATTATTTGCAACAAAGAAATACATCATTTGCAATAAAGAAATACATCATTTCATTAAACTCATATCACAATAAAAAGGCAAAAACTTGCGTTAGGCAGACCTAAATGATTTAGGCGGGTTTTATCCTACCCAAATGGGTTGACCCATCCTAAATAGGGTTTATTAATCCCAATTAGGGTATATTATATGGGTTTGGGCTTGTGTTAATGGATAAAACCCGCCTAAATCATTTAGGTCTGCCTAACCCAAGACCTTCCCCAATAAAAATGGTGAAACATCATTTACAATAAAGAAATACATCATTTCATTATATTCGTCTCACAATAAAAATGATGAGACCGTCTCATCTGAGACTTTGCCATCTGATATGATATATTCAGAAGATGGAAGTGGATGCTCATACTCTTCCTTTGACGTTTAAGATTTATGTTTGTTTTACCAACATATTGAAAAGTTGCCATGTTTCTTGATGTACCTTCATCAAATAGAAATTTTTTGTCCAATTCACTGTGTGCCAAGGTATTCTTCAAGAAGCAGAGCTTTGCCAGAAGCCCTCCAGTTCCATGTGGCAGAACTTTGACAACAACCTCGATTCATAAGATTTATGTTAGCTTTTATCCCCTACTCAAGACGTAGTAACGAAATCGCATCTTTTATAACAAATAGATCATGGATTTGGGATTTTCGGGGACATATTTGTGTACGAGTTTACGTATATGCATTTTTATTTATAAAAAAAATTATGTCAATTCATCCCCTACATAAGATACAGTGACGAAGGTAACTATTGGTCCCAGATCAGAGTACATATTATGTGCAGTGGAAGTATTAAGACAGTTAATTGCACTCTAAAACGCAGACAGTTCAGTTTCTATTTTAACTCAGTTTTTATCTAACAGTTTTAAAAACAACAGTTTGTGTTAGCCAGCAGTTTAGGTTACCAGTTTTACAGTTATGAACAGTTAACAGCTTTACACTTGTCCCTTCGCTCGGGGTATAGTGGTTAAAACATCTTGCCTGTGACTGAGAGGTTACATGTTCGAGCTCCCAATGGGACATTTGGGTGTGTGAGTGGGTGTGTGTGTTTCAGATTAATGTACACTTATTCAAAAAAAGAAAAAACAGTTATACACTTCAACACTTTCAGACAAGTGTTGAATGTTTCAAGATGCAATTGAAAACTATGTGATACGTATAGTAAATAAAATTGTAAATGAGGCAGGATATTTATAGTGGTTCGGAGCCTTAAGTCCTACGTCCACTCTTTGAATATCAGATCCGGAAATTCACTAAGTAATGAAAATATAATCCTCACGATCTATAGTCAAATGTTGTAGAGACCTCCGTCCACAGCAGAATGGATCACTCGCCCAGGTTGTTGTTCTTCACTCCTTCAGTTCCTCGAAGCCAGGAAACTCCTCGAAGTCTCCTCGAAACTGGCAGTCGTCGGAGTTGGACTGAGGACAAACCTCCCTTTTCCTTCTGCGATAGGTTGGATGGTTGAGTTCTTCCCAGAACATATGCTGGTTGGCACTTGCCCGTAATAACCTTCTCTTCCTTAGAAAATCAGGTTGTTGTGTTCTCACTTGAAAAGTAAGAACACCAAGAGAGTAGATTAAGTCAAAAAACTTAATCCTCGTGTACACAAGGTCACACGGTGAATCTTGAGAGATTTCTTAAGCAATAATATCTCGTGTTCAATAAATAAACCACAGAGTTAATGCCTTCTCGCTTGAAAGCGTTTAATGCTTGAGCTTTTAATTCGGCAGAGTGACATCAAGGATTTATGTATTGAAGTTGTTTTTGTCTCTGATCCTCCTGCTATTTATAGTTGGAGATATGAAAATAGCCGGTAAAGACATTTTGAAGGATGTCCAATCAGAGTTCATCCTTCTCTGTAAGGTAGACATGCTCCTATACCTTTTCTAAGACACTGTCCAACTTTTTGAAGGACAGTTTGTACTTGATGTGTCAGACGCCGAACAACGTTGTACGCCAGTTGTAACTGAGTGTTTATTCGTCTCTTATCATTGACTTCTTTAATGTTCTTCTACAACTGATTGGCATCGTGCTGTTCACGCATTCCTTGACGTGAAACTGTCCTGGTCTGAAACTGTGAGCGCCTCTTGACAGTTTCTTTATGAAAACTGTGTCTACAGTTTTCTTTGATATCCAAACCTTGACAGGTGAAAAACTGTCTGCACATTTTTCGCATCCGTTACTCCGCTCTGTTTTTCTCGTCCTTTATACTTGACAGTTATCTCGTTTGGACGGCTTCTTCTTCAAAACTGTTCCTCTGTTTTGATCGTTCTCTTCTCCTAAACTATTACAACTCGATCATTCTATACAAGGATTACATGAGGTAATAACTATAAGGCCTAGACTTTGGTACACAATTTTGACACATCAAAATAGTAATTTTAAAGGTGGGATTTCTGCATCAACACCTAACAATTTCCCCCTTTTTGATGTTGTCAAAACCATACCACTAAGTCTATCTAAGTCGGCAAGAAGATGCAGTTGATATGAGTTTACAAAGTTTGTCAATCTAATACTACTCAGAACTGTGTTTCTTCTATACTCGACCTACTCTAGTTGATCTTCCCCCTGAATGGGAGAGTAAATCTTGATTGATATAAATCAAATTAGAGCGATAAGAAAAAAAAGGATTACTGATCACACTGGAATATGTGAATTTAGCCAGTCAAGAATCAAGGTAAGAGACAATGAGTAGTTGTCTTCAAACCAACAATTTTTCACTTTTCACTAGATATGTTCGATTACAAGTACATGAAAAGTTTTAAAATTGCAGTAATAAAAGAAGACACACACACAAAAAAATAATCCAGTTACACAGAACTACTCTTTTTGCTTGTCTTTATCCTTTTCTTGATTTGAGGAATCTGCGTCATTTAGCTTTGAGGAAATTGCGGCAGGCATGGAAAATTAAGAGTTGCGGTCACTTCCGTGAAGAGTTTCAATTCTTGTTCTCTGGAAGCCCTTATTGCTTCCAACTGCATTTTTATCTCTTCATCCCGCAATCTCTGTTGTTCTTCTCACCTTTTGTGTTCCTCGTCTCGTCTTCTCTGTTCCTCGTCTCGTATTTCCATCAATGTCAACTGCAGCTTCAAATTTTCATCTCTTCTCTCTTCCCCCTTTTTGACAAAATCAAAAATCGTAAGAATCCGCTGATCCAACTCTTGTTTTAGAGCATCATAGGATAGAAGAGGTGCAGCCACAAAAATGTGGTCGGGAGACATTGTTCCTTCAAATGTAGCAAATGCTCTATGATAAGCTCATTATTTGACTCACTTATCTATATTATTTTCTACTATTTTATGTATTTTTATTAATTTTATATATATATTCTATGCATGAGTCTATATTGGGTGGTATTATGCGCGTCTTGGTGTTTTTGCAGGTTTTAGGCCTACATTCATGAGAAAACCATTCCGAAAGCAGTGACGTGTAAGAGTAGCAGTGAAGAGTTCTTCCACAAGGGGAATTCGGGCTATTGGCGCATGGCAATGGATGAAGCTTTGAGTTAGCTCTCCAACGCAACTGGAATCGGGTCAATCGGAGTTCGGAAGAGGAAGTTATGGCCAAAACCGTGAGATCGTGCAGAAGGGGCGAGAGACCACGTCGATCGACGCCAATCAGCATCGATCGACGCTGAAGAGATGGCCACGTCAATCGACGCCAATCAGCCACGATCGACGCGAGTCTGTCTGCTGGAGCGGAAATTTGATGAAAATCGGATTTATTCATATCTTTAGCCCTAGATTTGATAGGATACGCATCCACCCCTATAAATACCTAATTAAATTCGACTTTTTGAGGCATGCAATCATATTTTTCAGTTTTTAGAGTTTGGAGACTTCGGAAACACGAAACCCTTTTATTTTCTTGTAAGTTCTTTATGTTTATGCAATTTAATATGTTTTCTTTTGGATTTCTATCTGCGATGAGTGGCTAGAAACCCTAGCAGGTTCTAGGGTTTGTTATTATTATGGATGCATGTTAGGATTAATTAATTAGGTTCATGATTCCTGTGTTTATTTTATAATTCTAGATTGATTCAAGGACCGAGAGGTGACGATTAATTTAGATGTCTAGCTATTGATAGAAGGACCAAGAGGTGAATATTAATAGTGGGGTTAGGAATGCATGATACAATCTACATTATCCAAACAGATGTACTAGACTGTAGGAATTGAATTGATTTGTTTATCAGATTGACTAATTTGGTGTACTTTGAGACCGAGTGGAGATAGTCACTAATTAGTAATCTAGGTTATATTTGCCAAACAAGGAAATATAGCATTGTTGCAGTATTCCACCTGTTAAATTAATTGATTCCTACATGTTATCCATAATAAGAATTCTTCCCTAGAATCTGTGTTCCTTTAAATTTGCATTCAAAACTACTTTAATTTTCTGCATTGTTCTCTTTACTTTTATAAAACCAAAACTTATTTTCTATTCACTCAAACAATAGATTTTAGAACCATAATTAGTACATAGGATAATTTCCCCACACAATTCCCCTGGATTCGATAACCTTAGGGTTTACAAATTTATTTGCCACTGTTGTTATAATTAATCTGTAGATTTTACAGTGATCAAATTGGCGCCGTTGCCGGGGTATTGTTAGATTTTATCTTGTTACTAGTTCGTTCTAGGATTTGCTGGATTGAGTTTTATTTTCTGTACGTGTGCGTGTGTGAGTTTTTGTTTCTGCATTCCACGTCGATCGACGTCGATCATTTTATTGCGTCGATCGACGAACACCTTACGTTGATCGACACCGACCACTTTCTTGCATCGATCGACGTGACATCCATGTCGATCGACGCTGAACTGATATTTACCTATTTTCTGTGCAGGTGCATGAACACGTGAGCCAAAGGAAAAACACTCGAGGTCTTTGTCCCTGAAATTGAAGCAACTTGCAGGAAAATCAAAAAGAAAGGAAAAGAAAAACAACAAGAGATGGCTGAGAATCCTAAAGCACCTCTGCAAAATATGACTCCCGAGGAGCAGAGGCAGTTTGTGAATGAAGTACAACAGCTGAGAGCACAACTGCAAGCAACCCAGGCTACTCAGGCGGAACAAGCTGCAAGACTGGCAGAGTTGAACGATAGGCAAGTTGTGATCCCGCAAAGGTCCATCTTGGATCGATTTCTTCCACAACAAGCGGAGGACGGATTTAGAGTTGGCATTGATGCCAACAACTTCGAGCTGCGCACAGGCCATATTCAGATGGTGCAACAAAACCAGTTTGGGGGGAGAGCTGTAGAAGATCCATATACCCACCTCAACAAATTCATTGAGGTGTGTAACACTGTGAAGCAGAACGGAGTAACCCAAGATGTAATCAGAATGAGACTGTTCTCGTTCTCACTCAGAGACGAGGCACGGTCTTGGTTTGCTGGACTGGATAAGAGTCAGATCGGGACATGGGAGGAGCTTCGAGCAGAGTTCCTTACCAACTACTTCCCATTGAGCCTGCTGCTGAAGAGGAAAGCTGCCATTACTACTTTCAAGCAGATGTATGATGAGTCACTCTACGAGGCCTGGAAGAGATACAAAGAGCTTCTACGACTCTGTCCTGGACATAGCATCGATCTGGAGATGCAAGTGTGCCATTTCTATGAGAGTTTGAATCCTCAAATGAAGGAGTTGGTTGATGCATCTGCTGGTGGTATACTGATGAAGAAGAGTGGTGCAGAGAGCATGAGGTTGCTGGCAGACATGGCGTTGAATAGCCACCAATGGCCAACCGATAGACAGATTCTGGTTAAAGCTGTGGAAGCCAAGCCAGAATTCGACGTGGTTGAGGAGGTGAAAAAGCTCCGGGAAGAGATTGAAAAATTGGGCACAACACAAGCTGCAACTATTGCAGAGCCAAGCATGGCTATTGTTCCGGTGGAGGCCGATTACATCAACCGGGGTGCAAGCAGTTCATCTGGAACTACTGGGACGGAGGTGAACTACATTGGTGGTGGTTATCACAATAACTACTGAGGCAATCAAGGGTGTCATTACAACCATGGGCGATCTCACCCTGGTTTCTCTTATTCTAACCCTTCTGCTGCAGAACACCCTCCGCTTGGTTTTGATGTAGGTACTGGAGGAGAGATAGTGGAAAGAAAGAAGTCTGTGTTGGAAGAGACGCTCGTGAAATTCATCAAGAGCTCGGATAACCGGTTTGGGAAGGTAGAAACCGAGGTAAAGGGGATGGCCAACACCATGCATCTGATGACGAAACACCTTCAGATGATGGACACACAATTGAGCCAGATTGCCAACACACTCGGCAACCAACACAAGCCTGGACAGCTTCCAAGTACGACAGAGGTGAACCCCGCAAAGGAAAAGCCAGTGAATGCCATCACTCTGAGGTCTGGGACGAGCTACAGGGGTCCCGAGATGGCTGTGAATGATTTCGGAGGCAAAAAGGAGCAAAACTGCGCAAGACAGAGATCCACGTCGATCGACGCACCATCCTCGTCGATCGACGCAGAAGATAAAGCCCCGTCAATCGACACCACCCTACGTCGATCGACGCCAAAGTCTGTTCCAGGCGCAAAGCTGAAGCAGTCTGAAGATAAATTTAATTTGCATTCAAAACTACTTTAATTTTCTGCATTGTTCTCTTTACTTTTATAAAACCGAAACCTATTTTCTATTCACTCAAACAATAGATTTTAGAACCATAATTAGTACATAGGATAATTTCCCCACACAATTCCCCTGGATTCGATAACCTTAGGGTTTATAAATTTATTTGCCACTGTTGCTATAATTAATCTGTAGATTTTACAGTGATCACTCTAGAGTCTCCATGAGTTCGACTCTGAGATGTTGCAGTAGAAAGCTTGGGTGGAGGAGGAGCTCTGCTGGTTGCTTCCTCTTCCTCTTTTGCTTTGTTGCTTCTGCTTCATTTCTTGCCTTTTCAGCAGCGGCCTCTTCTTCTTCTCTTCTATGTGCTTCAACAACTGCTGGTTCTTCTTCTTGCTTTCTTTTGAGCTCAATAGCTTCCTCGGCTTCTAGCCTCTGTTGTTCTGCTTTAGTCCTTCGTTGCTCAGCTTCGCGGTCTAATTTTCAAATCTTTTCTTCATCTTCGCGAATTTTATGAGCTTTCTTCATAGCTTATTCTTCAACAGCTTTTGTTCGGAATAACCGCTGAAACTGCTTTTTGAGAAGTAATTTCACTTGTCTTTGACGAACGAGCTCAACAGCTTTCTCGGCAGTCTCTTCAAGAGTTACCGCACCACATGAATGTAGGATTGCTTGAGCCAGGGCTTCTTCATCTTCTTTACGAAAATGTTTTTCAAACTCCATTTCTTCTTCCTTTTGAAGCTGGCAGAGACGTGTCCTGAACATTTGCTTCTTGTTATTTAACTTTTGTCGCTGTACATTCAGTTGCTTAAGAGCAGCGTGATATTCAATACTCTTTCTTTTGATGGTTTCTAGATTTGATGCTTCTTTACTTGTAGCAGTCTCCTGTTGAAAGTCATGTTGAGTAGTTCCCCCTACATTCAAGAAGGGAATGTTCTCTTTTTCTACTTCCTTAATTGATTTTTCTTCTTCATCGGAATCTTCAGAGGCGGTGTGGCCATCCTCAGGTTGTTCTGGTCTAAGAGATGTGGTTTTCTCAGAGCTAGACGATGATGAGCATACATCTCTTCAAGATCTACTTGCTGATCTGTTGTGTAGATTCCAAGTCCCTCAAGCTGAAGACTTTCTATGTCGTTAGCCGAACTATGCTCTGGGTTTTGAACAGTCTCTGGTGGTTTGGAGGATTGACCAGCCCCTTCAAGCGTAGTATCGAATTGCAGTTTCTTGGCAACTGTTCTCATTGGTTTTCCATGATTCGTCTTCTTTCTCTTCGAACTTTGGATATGTTCACGGATAGTTTGTTTACCCTTCACAGCTTGCTGTGAATCTTCTCCAGAGTTTATCTCTGTTTGTTTCCTTTTACTCCTGTTTCGCCTATGTTCAGGCTTTTGAGCTGAGGTGCCAGTTTTCTTAGATTTCTCGGGAGCCTCGACAGTTCAAACTGGCAGAATGGTAGCGAGATTCTCGGTTGTCTTAGCATCCACTTCTTTATCATCAAAACTATCATGCCCTTTGTCATCACCATCATTTCCTCTGTCATCTCTTTCATCTCTGTGAATCAAACGGTAGACTGGATCCTTTGGTGGAATGAAATCGGACGGTATGAGATCTTCCCCCTCATCTCGTATTTCTAGAATACTCTCAAGAAGATAGCTAACCTTCAAACCAAAACTGACACTCGAAGAAAACTTTCCTTTTGTTTGGATGCCCTTGTTTTTCTTCGCATTCTCCAACAATCGCCCAAAGATATATGTTGCCCAATTTCCTCCAGGGCAGTCATCAAGAACCATCATCAAGGCATATTTGGGGCTGCTTAACTTAGATAAGGATCCAATCCCACAATAGATCATCCCCAGTGCGATCTCACTGAGTGTCTTATAGAATAGGTTGAGTTCAGATACCTTGGTGGCAGTTCTGAATTTTTCATTAATCTCCGGCTTTTTCCACTTCAACCAATGAGTCTTCAAAGCCTCCTTATTATCATGAAGATAGCTGGCGATATGGACTCCTGTATTAGGTAGATGAAGATGTTGAGCGATGAGAGCAGGATCAACCCTTATATTCGTCGATACAACATTCGTCTAGAAGAATTGATTTTTTCGTCAAATGTTGCATTTTCGTAGAACTCGGCTACACGATTTGGGTTGAATCTCCGGGGACTTGTAGTCAAGAACTTCGTTAGTTTCTTCTTTATGAGCTTCGCGACAATCTCTGTAGCAATTGCCTCGTCTGTGGTGATTGAGAAGAAATTCTTCCAATTTAAGATTTTCTCTTTTACGACTTGCGATGCTCGAAACTGTTGGTTGGTGTCGCCGAAATTGTCAACTATTTGAAATAGATCATCCTGTGAAGTCTCCTCAGTGACGATGAACAGTTTAGGGTTATTAGAGGTGTTGGAATCCTTGATTTGAGTTTTCTCTTTCGGCATGATATAGAGATGAAATGTAGAAGATTTGAAATACTTGAAGTAGAGACTGTTAGTTTTTCTTGACTGATTGACTTGCAGTGAGTAGGGTGTTCAAGAGAGAGTGTCGAAGATGACGACACAAAAGGGTTTAAGGGATTTTGGTGATCGATTTTCTAACCAAATCATAGGCTGAGACTGAAACCATTTTTTGCCTTGAACGTCTGAGATAAATGTTGACGTAGATGCCTGTTCACATCGTTTGGCACGCCGTGTAGTAGCGCATGGGAGGGTCGACGTGGCTCCGAGTAATATGTTGTTGTGCTTTCCGTATTTAATGCAATGTGCAATCGAAACCTTTGTCAGAATCGAAGATTCGCGCCTTTGACTAAGGCAGTTTTCTCTCTCTTGTCTTCTTCTAAACTGCTTAAAATTGATCAAGGACTATCATTAAGATGGAAACCTGAGCAACTGTGTCCCTTTGCTAGTTAGAAACTGTCTCTCCTTTCAATATATAACACTGTGACCTTGACAGTTTCTCCGTGCAATTTCCAATCAGCTCTTGAACTTCGTTCATAGACTTTAATGAAGTCTAGAAATTGGTATTATTATGATTTTGACCCTTTTATTGAATCTAAGTTCATAGCCTTCTGATCTTATACCCGTATATCCATTCTTTATGCTCGATGCGGTTGGTGGGCATTGAATGCTGACTCATTGATCTCTGACTCTGAACTCTGAGGAGTCGTATCCGGCATTTAAGTGATTTTCCACCTTTTCAATTTGTGTACAAAAATTCCTATAAATGCCCCTTTTCCAAGGTTGGAAATCCGCACGATCCATCTTCCAAAAATATATCGATCTTCCATAAAAAGAAATGTCTTCCTCATCTTATTCTTCGTCTCCTTTTAATCTTTAAAGGGAAATGAGGAAGATTTCTATCCAGAGGAATAAGATTCTGGATGAGAAAAGAGTTGGTGCACGGTACTGGAGAATTCCAGAGGTTCACGTTGATGTGATGGAAAACTTGAGGGCACATGATCTTGAGCAATTTGTCTCAATAACACCTAATTCCTTCCATGCAGATGTTCTCAAGTTGGTGACTTACAATTCTACGGTCTCTGAAGAGGAAATCCGCTGCGACATTAACGGGGAGGAATTTGTCTGGTTAGCTGATTATTTTGTTGATGTATTCGAGCTTTCACGAAGTGGAATGTCAGTTGTCTAGTATCGATGGGAGGAGACAGCACTGGAGTGATCAGCTTGGCAAGATTGGAGAGTGTGGGACATCGATTTCCTTTCAACTATGTCGAGTGGATTTCTCAAGCCTCGTTACAGAGTATCCTTCGATGTCATTAATCAGATGGTGGTCTGTAATTCTCTTGATGAAACTTACTTCTCTCCGTCTGTCTGGAAAGCAATGTTGGCGTTTGAGGACCAAGCTGCGGTGGACTGGCCAGGATTCATTTTTGATCGCTTGAAGAGCACCTTAATGAAACTCCCTGAAGTCACTGTCCCCTATGGCATGCAGTTGAGCTGGCTCCTTGAGAGACACATTCCATACTTGGCGGAATGTTCGTCGAATCTAGTGGGATCCGACTATTACCCCACTAGGTGGATGACAGCCCCTTGACTGCTTTCCCTTGAATGCTTCCCGACTGCTTCAGAGAAAACTTAACTGTTGTATTTTGCCCTTCCTTTTTAATATGTACTCTGCACCATCTTTTGTAGATGATCACTAAATATTGGATGACTTGTCTCCTCCTTTTCATCTTAATGAATGAACTCTTTGCTTAATCTTCAACGTTGAGTAGGTCAAACAATATAATGCAATTTACTTAAATAATAAACCATACTGTCATGCACCAGATTAGTTTTCATCTTCTTCTCTTGAGATTTCATCAAACTCTAGAAGACCTAGTTTGATGCATAGCTCTTTGAATCGAGCCTCAGGTAGTGGTTTGGTGAAAATGTCCGATAACTGGTCTTCAGTTCTAATATATTCCACCGAGATATCCTTCTTCTCCACATGATCTCGAATGAAATGATGACGAATATCAATGTGCTTGGTCCTGGAGTGTAGAACTGGATTCTTCAAAATATAAACTGCACTGTTGTTATCACAGTAAATAGGAACACATCTAGTGTCTATTCCATAATCCTTAAGCTGCTGCTTTATCCAAAGCACTTGAGCACAACAGCTGGCTGCTGCTACATATTCCATCTCAGTGGTCGACGTAGCCACGGAATGCTGCTTCTTGCTGAACCAGCTAATCAATTTATGACCTAAAAACTGACAGGTTCCACTTGTGCTCTTTCGGTCAATTTTGCAGCCTCCAAAATCTGAATCATAGAATCCATTCAGCATGATTCCATCAGTTTTAGGATACCAGATACCTAGGGACTCAGTTTTCTTAAGGTATCTCACAACTCTGTTTGTCGCTTCCATGTGGGACTTCTTAGGATTCGCCTGGAATCTTGCACATAATCCCATAGCATAAGATATATCGGGTCGACTGCAATTAGATACAGTATAGACCCAATTATTCCTCTATAAGCAGTTGGATCGATAGGTTCTCCTTCTTCATTGAGAGTGATCTGAGAACTGGTGCCATAGGAATCCTTAGTGACTTTGTCTTCTCCGGACATAATTTGTTGATTAGGTTTTAAGTGTACTTCTTCTGACTTATAAAAATCCCTTCGTCAGACTGATCAACTTGGAAATCAAGAAAGTATGTCATCTTGCCCATCATACTCATCTGAAATTTATTCTGCATTAACTGGGCAAACTTTCCGCACAACTTGGTGTTCTTGCTCCCGAAGATGATGGCATCTACATAGATCTAAACAAGTAGGATGTCCTCTCCATCTTGTATTTTGAACAAGGTTCGGTCGATAACACCCTTTTCAAATCCACTTTTGAGCAGAGACTGTGAGAGAGTTTCATACCATGCTCTAGGTGCTTGCTTCAATCCATATAAGGCTTTCCTCAGTTTGTAGACTTGGTTTCCTTGCTCGAAACCTGGGGGCTGTTCGACGTAGACCTCTTACTTTAATTCACCATTAATGAAGGCACTCTTCACATCCATCTGAAGAACTGTGAAGTTGTGCTAAGCTGCATATGCCAAGAATAGATGAATAGCTTCCATTCTAGCAACTGGCACGAATGTCTCATCAAAGTCTATCCCTTCGCATTGTGCGTACCCCTTAGGGACCAGTCTTACTTTGTTTCGGACGATGGTACCGGTCTCATCTCTTTTATTCTTGAAGACCCACTTGGTACCAATCACGGACTGATGTGTAGGTCGATCCACTAGATACCACACATTGTTGCGAGTGAACTCATTTAGCTCTTCCTGCATCGCATTTATCCAGTCTGTTGATTGAAGAGCTTTTGTAATCTTCAAAGGTTCAATCCGAGATAAGATGCAAGACATCAATGCGGTGCCTTGTCTGGTTCGAACATGATTTCCAATATTATCCAGGATGGCTTCTGTGGGATGATCTCTTAGCCAACTAGGCTTCTTCACAGGTACGGCTTCAGCAGGAGTAGCTGGATTCTCAAAAGCTGCAGGATGTTCCTCATAAGATGGTTCACTTCTAAGTTCTGGAACGGTTTCGCTTTCTTGTTCTAGAACTGTTCTTTCTCCTTGTTTATGAACTTCTTTATCTCCTTGTTCAGGAACAGTATTCTGATCAACATCTGAATTCTGAATCGCAATTGGCTCGTCAGTTAAGTCTGCTTCCTTATTGGCCTCAAGGTTGATTTCCTTGGCATCAGCTTGCTCCGCTTCCAAAACCGTTGCATTAATCTTAGGGGGCTTCTTTTCACTTGATTATTCGATATTAATGAACTTTAAGGCCTCATCAATGACATTAGCATCATTGGCCCTCTCGATTGTGATAAGTGCGTTATTTCGTTCACTTATCAATGGATTTTTAGGTTGTTTTGATAATATTAATGTGTGTTTACTTTAAGTTTTGAGCATTGTACTTGTTTTATGCTTGGGTGTTTTTGTCATGGTGAACAATGCAGGTTTTGGAGTGAAAAAATCGACTAAGTCAGAGAATGCATTGTTCAGCCATGTCCTCTATTTTGATCAACACCCGTGGTGTCGATCGACATGACTGCAAGGAGGAACCAAGTCGAGATTCAAGCATTTGTTGGATTTTTACTTCCCTATCGATCGTCAGGGAGTCCGAAGAGAGAGGGTCAACAGACGAGCACACTGGCTCGAAATTGGAGTCGTGTGTCGATTGACACATGCTCTGTCGATCGACACACGAGCTTTTCTGGCAGAAATTATTGCCTTTTTAGTTTTTTCCATGTTCGGACAATTAGACTTAGTATATATAGTCTTGTTTTGGCAATTTTCCACATTCATGCCACTTGTTAGACCTAGACTTAGAGTTTTCATTGTTCTTCTATTATTCTTGACTTGGATTGAAGACTTGGAGCAATATTCCTCAAGATTGGACTCAATTCAACTTTGATTTTATGAAGACTTTTTACAGGTTTTATCTTTCCATATTTTTGTTCAACATGAATATGTGTATGTAATCCTTTATTCAGATTCTAGGGTTTATGTGATTGTCTTGGGTTCATGTTAGGTAATCAAATTGATCAATATTTTAAATTGGTTTATCAATTCTTGTACTTTTTCTTAATATGATTAAATTGGCCATTTGATTAGGTTTTCATAATTAATTAATTTGAGACTGAAAAGTGAAAATTGATTAATGGATTTAAGAATTGATAATATGGATTTTAATTGTGTCTGAAAAGAAGAATTTAATCCATATTAATATATCTGTTGCATTTGGGAGTTGTTAATTTTTCTAGAGACCGAAACGATATAGGAAATTGATAATCCACTTTATGAATTGCCAAACCCTGGAATCTGATATTTTCTCTAGTGTCTGATAAACTTGATTTTAAATCTCTGCTTTAATTTAATTTTCTTGCAAAATTAGTTTTAAGTTTCAAAACCCCTTTACTTGGACAATAAATCGAAAACAAATGTTTCAGTATATGAGATGTTCGCTTTTACAATCTCCATAGGATCGATAATTTTAATTTGCCACTCGACTATAGTATTGCTAAATTTTTAGTGATCAAATTTTGGCGCCGTTGCCGGGTATTGTTTTGAATTATCTTGTTATTGAATCTGTTCTAGGGTTATTGATTTGATCTCCCTTTTAATTTTCGCAAGATTTTCTCTTAGTTTTCCTTTAAAATTTTTGCGAGTTTTCTTTTTAATTTTTACCTCTGTTTCGACCAACATGCCGAATTTTGATCGACAGAGCCGCTGCGGCCGTGTCGATCGACACATAAGTCGATTTTTTTAAATTTTTTGTTTTCTCATTTATTTCGTGTGTTAGTTAAATTCTTTTCGTTACTTTTCTATTTTCGTGTTTACTCACTCTTCCCTTTGACTTATTTTCAGGTAGTTTATGAACACAAGGAGTGGTAAAGCACCGATTCCGTTCGACCCTGAAATTGAGGCTACGTTCGGAAGAAACAACAGCAGGAGAAATCGGGAGGAAACCGCTTCCAGCAGTGAAACTATCAAAATGGCTGAAGGCAATCTACAGAATGTCCCTAACCTTACTCCAGAGCAGACAACTGAGCTTTTGAGAGAGATGTACGCCATGCGGGAGCGCATGAGGATACCGGAGCAGGAAAGAGCCAACAACAGAAATACTCAAGGCAATAATCCCCGAGGAGACCCTTCAGATGATGAAGATGATGAGGCCGAGCCTAGATTTGATGCTTATGAGGATGAGGATGCCATCCAGAAAAGATACAGGCCGAAGTTCCAGGAGATTGATTTCAGCATTGGCATCAATGCCAATAATTCTGAGCTGAAGACTGGTTTGATGCAGATGGTTCAGCAGAACCAATACGTGGGCCGAGCTACTGAGGACCCCTATGCTCATCTTGACAAATTTATCATGCTCTGCAACACTGTCAAAATCAATGGAGTCAGCCATGCGAATGATGCTCTTTGCCTTTTCTCTATGAGACAAAGCCCAATCATGGTTTTCTGCTTTGGATAAAACCAACATCAGCACTTGGATGGAATTGAGGAATGCGTTCTTGATGAATTTTTCCCCCTAAGTGTCATCAGACAAAGGAAGAAGGATATTAACAGGTTTTCTCAGAGGCATGACGAGAACTTTTATGAGGCTTGGGAGAGATACAAGGAGGTGCTGAGAGTGTGTCCTGGTCACGATTTATCTTTGGTGGATCAAGCTGATATCTTTTATGAATGAAAGGTCTGTCGAACTGGTGGATTCCACATTGGGGGACTCTATTATGACAAAAGGTCCCAAGAAGGCCATGGATTTCTTGCAGAAGATGGCAAACAACAGTCAAAGATGGTCTAATAGCCGCAAGGAACCAGTCAAAGCTGTGGAGAAGGTGGCAACCCCTGAGGTAGATTTGTTGGGAGAGATCAAGAAGCTGAGAGAGCACTTTACCAAGATGGAATCTGGATGAACCATTGCTGCTGTCGATCCAATTCTGTCTTCTTCTTCTGAGGCTAATGCTGCTGATGTCAATTTTGTCCAACGAGGTGGTTATCAGAATAACAACCGAGGAGGATATTCACAAAATCAAGGCTACAACCAGAACTACAATCAAAGCTACAATCTCAACAAATCAAGGAATCATCCAGGTTCCTCTTATTCAAATCCTGATGATGCTGAACAACCTCCTGCTGGATTCAATGTGTAGGATGGAGCTATTGTGGAGCCTAAGAAGCTGAATTTTGAGGATATCCTAGCCAATTTCATGCAAGGGTCCGATGAAAGGGTTGGACAGTTGGAGTAAGAGGTTCAAGGAATCAACACCAAAGTGGATAGAGTGGAGAAGCATGTTCAGATGATCGAGACACAGGTCGGCCAGATTGCCACTTCCCTTGGATCACAACACAAACAAGGGCAGTTACCGAGCAACACTCAGGTGAACCCAAAGAATTAAAGAAATTAGGTTAATGTCATCACCTTTAGGGGTGGCAAGTCTTACAAGGGACCCGAATAGAAAGGGGCCAAATCTGAGGCCGAAGAAGGGAGCAAAAAAGAGGAGGAGCCCGCGATTGATGCCTCTGTCTTGCTCGACAGGGCCTTGTCGATCGACACAGAGGCATGGACCAGGCAATCGACATTGATGCTGGCGTGTCGATCGACATGCCTCCCCATCGATCGACACAGCTGCCAGGCCCCGAAGAAAAGTTGCCCCCGATGTCGTTTCCGTAGCGATTTGCCAAGAAGAAGATGAATGAGAGGTATGCACAGTTTTTAGAGAATATGAAGAAGGTGCACATCAATATCCCTCTCGTGGAAGCTTTGCAGGAGATGCCGGGGTATATCAAATTCCTTAAGGATATGGTCGCTCAGAAGAGAACTATGCTGCAGCACGAGATGGTGAACCTGTTTGAGGAATGCAGTGCTATTTTTCAGAAGAAGCTGCCTCTAAAAAGAGAAGATCCAGGTTCATTCACTATTTCTTGTGTTATAGGTGGTGAGACACTCGGCAATGTGCTTTGCGATTCTGGAGCAAGCATTAATCTGATGTTGTTGTCGATTTTCAAGAGACTGGAGATTGGAGATATCAAGCCGACTACCATCACCCTTCAGATGGCTGATAGATCAATCTCAATCCTAGAGAAATTGTATAGGATGTCTTCGTTAAATTGAAAGATTTTATACTTCCTCTTGACTTCGTTGTTTTAGACATGGAGGAGGATCACAATATCCTGCTGATTCTGGGGAGACTGTTTCTGAGGACCGGAGGAGCCATGATCGATATTCGAGATGGGAAGCTGACATTTTGAGTTGACAATGAGTCTGTGACCTTCTTGATTTATAAATCCATGCAGAAACACGATGATGAAAGTTACCAAGAGAAATGCCATGTGATAGATAACTTTGATCCGGTGATTTTTTCTCCTTTACTTTCTGTTGATTCTGATACTGATTATCTAGAAGAGTGTCTACACCACTCTCTATTTTCTTTTTCAGAGTTAGATGAAGCTTGTGAGGAGATTCTGGACTATATTATGGAGCTTCATGTGAAGGAGGAGTTACCCAGGGCAAAGGAGAACAAAAGGGAGCCCCAGCCGAGCCAATATGTGGAAGAAGGAAGGAAAAATCAAGCAACTACCTCTATTTCACTCGACACAGTAGCCGTGTCGACTGCAGCACATTTACCTCCCAGTCGATTGACAGGGAGCCTATCAACCGACAGGGTGGCCAAAATCCAGACTGCAGCAACTTTACCTCCCTATCGATTGACAGGGAGTCTGTCGATCGACAGGGCGGCCAAAATCCAGCATCTCGACATGCAGGGCAGGAAGAAGAATAAGAAGCAACATGCTTCTATTTTGGTCGATACAGCCACTGTGTCGATCGACACAGCCGCACCAGAGGCTGAAAAATTGCCCGAACCACCTGTTTTGGAGCTGAAACCTCTTCCCTCTCATTTAAAATATGCTTTCTTGGGTCCTAACGATACATATCCTGTAATTGTGCCTTCTTTTCTTACTTCTACAGAGTTGGAGAAGCTGCTACGAGTGTTGAGGGACCACAAGTCAGCTATTGGATGGATACTGGCAGATATCAAAGGAATCAGTCCAACCATATGCCAGCATAGGATCAATTTGGAAGAGGAGGCTAAGCCGAATAGACAAGCTCAGAGAAGACTCAACCCTACAATGCAAGAAGTCATGAAGAAGGAAGTACTGAATCTTCTAGACAATGAGATGATCTATCCAATCTCCGACAGTCAATGGGTGAGTCCGACACAAGTTATGGCCAAGAAAGGGGGGATGCAGATTGTGAAGAATGAGGATGGCGAAGAGGTGGCGATGAGACCAGTCACAGGATGGCGGTTTTGCATGACTATCGAGCTTTGAATGCCGCCACATGCTAGGATCACTTCCCTCTACCCTTCATCAATCAGATGCTCGACAGATTGGCAGGTTATCCCTAATACTGTTTTCTTGATGGATATTCTAGTTATAATCAAATTGAAGTGGCCCCAGAGGATCAGCATAAGATGACTTTCACTTGCCCATATGGAGTCTTTGCCTGCCAGAGGATGCCTTTTGGTTTGTGCAATGGACCTGCTACGTTTCAGCGGTGTATGATGTCCATTTTCCATTTTTTTATTGAGCACATTATGGAGGTTTTTATGGATGACTTTTCTGTTTTTGGTAGCTCGTTTGATGTTTGTTTGCAGAATTTAGCTACTGTGATGGAGAGGTGCACCGAGACAAACTTTTTCCTGAATTGGGAGAAGTGTCACTTCATGGTGAAGGAAGGGATTGTACTAGGACACCGGGTTTCCTCTAAAGGTTTGGAGGTAGACAAGGCCAAGGTCACGATGATTGAGAAGATGCCGCCACCACTGAATGTGAAGGGAGTTCGGAATTTCCTAGGCTATGTCGGGTTCTACCGCAGATTCATACAGGATTTCTCTAAACTCTCTAGGCCACTTTGTAATCTGCTAGAGAAAGATGTCTCTTTTATTTTTGATGCAGATTGTCTGAAGGCCTTCGAGCAGTTGAAGAAGGCATTGGTGACTGCTCCAGTCCTCACTTCTACGGATTGGGATGAGCCCTTTGTGCTCATGTGTGATGCTAGTGACTATGCAGTTGGAGCGGTTCTAGGGCAGCTGAAAGGGAAGCTTTTCCATGTCATCCACTATGCCAGCAAGACCATGAACCCTGCCCAATGCAATTACACCACCACGGAGAAGGAGATGCTTGTTTTTGTATATGCTTTAGAAAAATTTCGGCCCTACTTGATAGGGTCAAAAACTATTGTTTATACTGACCATGTTGCTATCAGATTTTTATTTGCTAAGCAGGATGCCAAGCCCAGGTTGATCCGATGGATCCTGTTACTTTAGGAGTTCGATGTGGAGATCAAGGACAGGAAGGGCTGTGAGAATGTGATTGTCGACCATCTCTTCAGGTTGGAGTATCCGGTTGAGGGGGATGATCAGAAGATGATGATCCAAGAGTCTTTCCCTGATGAACATGTTTATGTATGCAAAGATAGGGACCTCAAGGAGTACTACTGCAGCAAGACTCCTTGGTATGCTGACTATGCCAATTACTTGGTGAGTGGAGTCCCCCCTCCGGAGTCTACCCCACAGGAAAGGAAGAGATTTGTGAAAGAGGTCCGATTCTACTATTGGGAGGATCCGTACCTATGGTGCCGATGTGCCGATACCATTATCCATCGGTGTGTTCCTCAGCCCGAGTTCTTCAAGATCATCGAGGCATGTCATTCCTCTCCCAGTGATGGCCACTTTGCTGCCAACAGGACCGCCTTCAAGGTCATTTCTAGTGGGTTCTACTGGCCGACCATCCATGGAGATCGCAAGGCTTTTGTTTCTAATTGTGACAAGTGTCAAAGGATGGGCAATATTTCGAAGAAGGATGAGATGCCCACTACACCAGTGATTAATGTTGAGATCTTTGACGTATAAGGGACATACTTCATGAGACCCTTCCCACCTTCAGGAGGTTATACTTACATTTTACTGGCTATTGATTATGTTTCTAGGTGGGTGGAAGCCATCCCTACCACCACCAATGATTCCAAAGTTGTGGTGAACTTCCTTTAGAAGTATGTGGTGACTCGATATGGCACTCCGAGAGCCTTGGTGAGTGATGGTGGTTCTCATTTTTGTATTCGTACTATTACTGCTCTTCTTACTCGATATGGTGTCAAGCACATGGTTACTACTCCATACCACCCTCAAGGGAATGGCCTCGTTGAGTAGTCTAATAGGGAGATCAAAGGGATCCTTGAGAAGACTGTCATGATGAAGAAGGATTGGGCATTCAAGCTCGATAACACACTGTGGGCTTACCGTACTGCTTTCAAGAAGCCGATTGGTATGTCTCCGTTCCAGTTGGTCTTTGGTAAGTCCTATCATCTTCCTGTGAAGCTTGAGCATAGGGCATGGAAGACCATGAAGGAGCTGAACCTGAATTGGAAGGCTGCTGCTGAAAGCCGAGCTGCTTACTTGAATAAGATGGACGAATTCCGTGAGGAGGCTTGAAGAGGCGCCAATTCTACAAAGGTGATCTCATTTTGCTTTTCAATTCTCGTCTCCGTTTCATGCCAGGAAAGCTGCAGTCCAAGTGGACTGGACCATATACTGTAGTCAATATTGCCAGCAATGGAGTTGAGGAGTTAGCTGGCCAGGATGGCACAATTTTGAGAGTCAATGGACATCGCGTTAATCGCTACTACAGCCCGCTGCAAATTAGAGCTGTGGAGGTGCATTATCTGGACCGACCATAATATGAGGTATCGTCGAGATAACGACGTTAAATTAAGCACTTGTTGGGAGGTAACCCATCATTTGATTGCTTTATTTTAGTTTTAGAGTCAGTTTTTTGAGTCTTAGGTAGTTTTAGGATTTTTCTATGCATTAGAAAAATTTTCAGCTTCAAATTTCATTTTTTAAAATTAGCCTCTATTTTGATCGACGTGTAGTACGTCGATCGACAGACATACAAAAAAATTGTGTTGATCGACACAAGGGATGTCGATCGACAAGTGTGTCACTTCCATTCCCTTGTGTCGATCCCTTGCTTTTCAACTGC
>JAPKLW010001266.1:190297-215342 GCA_026898455.1 Plectranthus barbatus
CTCGTTTAAAATATGAGAATTGAGATCAGAGCAAAAAGATTTAAAGTGTGTGATACGAGTGCTGGTGCTGATTACACTGGAAGTGTAAGTTCAGCTGGTAAGTAAATACTTAGACAATTTGTTGGACAATGAGGAATTGTCATCAACTTGTCAGTAATCAATCCATTAATATGTTGCAGTTACAAGTACAGGATAGAAAACTGACTAGTCTAGAGATACAAATACTTACATCAAAATGAAGAAGCTAGACTATGGCTGAGAAGATGATCCTGGTGATTGAGTTCTGCTTGTGAGCGACCTCAGGATCTCAGTGAGCACTGCCATATCTTGTCTGCTCTTCTCCCTTTCCTCAGCAGCTATCCTCCTCTCCTCTTCAGCAAGACGGGCTCTCTCAGCCTCAGCACGTGCTCGCGCACTTTCCCCCTCTTGGATCCGCGCCAAAAAGGAGGACACTCCAGCGGTGAATGACTCCATTTGTTGAGTCATCTCGGTTTGGAAGCTGGCGAAGCGCTGGTCCATCCTGGCATCAATGATTGCAAGAAGCTGCGCAGGGGGATGGATCTCGGAGATTGGCTGTGCTGACACTTCAATGGAAGAGGAAGGGACATCAGTTGCGGAAGGAGCCGCTGCTGGTTCAGATGCAGTTGATATCTCCATCGGGGCTGGCTCCTCCGCTGGTGCTGCTGCTGGCTCCAAGACTGGTGCATCAGCTGCTGCTGACTCCTCGGCTGATACAGCAGCTGCTGGCTCTGCTACTGGCACTCCAGCTGGAGCTGGCTGGACTTCGTCAAAAATGGGTGGGGCTGTGAAATCCACCACTTGCCAGTCCATATGATCAGGGACGAGATCGCCCGAGACAATAGGAACAGGAGGGACGGCAAGGGTCAGCCACAAACCACTAGAAGGATCCTCCTCCACAATATGGTCTACCAGCAAGGCGCAGGCAGCCATGTCGAACAGGATAGCATGATAGGGAGGGATCCTCGGGAGGGTAACCAGCACGTTGAGGCGTCGGAGCGCGTACGTCAGCTGGTACCCCCGACTGGTGACTCGGAACTGGAGGAAAGGTAACTTGACCTTTTTCCGTGGCGGGAGGCCGGAGCTTCCAGTCAGCTGCCTATATTCTGCAATCTTCAGCAAGCGGCGCTGGATCCTCCTTGTAGACAGCTGCTGGGGGCATTCAGGATCGGTGCCCATGAAAGCATTAGCCCACTCCTCCTCCGCTCTCCAGTAGCCAAGACCCAGCCTGGCATAGAGAACCGCCCGCTTCTCCACAGTCAGCAGGCGCTGGCATATATCAAAAATCCGCCATCTCCGGAACTCCAGACATAGTTCCGGATCCACCCTCCAGAGTCTACGGTAGCTGGATATCATCTCGTCATTGACGGCATTTTCCACCTCCACCGTGATGTTCTCAGCATACTCATAGAGAGTGGAGTTGTAATATTCCATTGGCTGCAGGGGCAGGCACCAGTCAGAGATTCTGGAGGCATATACCGACTGGTGGGGGAGTCCGCTGAAGGGTATGATGTTGAATGCAGATGGCTTTGGCACTCTTGAGTTATAAAAAGCCATCTCCCCGCGCTGCTCCCACCGGTGCACCCCTGTCACTCGTGCCTGGAAAGTATCCTCATCAACCAGTTGATGCTCTTGGATGCAGAGCATATAAGGGCGCCTTTCAGTTCGAGCACGCCTAACTGGTGATGTAGAGAATGCTGCTGGTCGCCCGGAAGTTGAAGTCGAAGCATCTGTAGATCGGGGGCGACTGGCAGGACGACGAGCCTTATCATCAATGTCTGGGAACAGATCCCTTGGCTCCATCCTCTGCACCATTGAGTGATGAACCACCTCCGCAGCTGGCTCCTGCTCTGGCTCCTCAGCCCTTGGTTCCTCTTCATCCTCGGATTCAGAACTGACATCCGAGAAGCTCGCCAGTTGTACCGGGGTGGTCGCCCGCTCTTCTACTCCTCCACTGGCACCCCCTTGCGCGGCCAGTGGGTCTTCCTCACCTCCACCAGTAGATTCCTCTTGCTCCTGGTACTGGTCCACGATAGACATTACGTCTTCGTCAACACCCATCAGCAGCAGGTTTTCGAAAGTTTCCTCAGGTAGGAGCTCGCCTGGTGGGGCTGGTGCTGGTCGGCCGGCACTTGAGATTTGGAGCACTTTTCCTTTGCCCTTGGCCGCCAGTTTCATCTGTTCTGCCAGCTCTGCCTGGCGCTTGGCCTCTGTCTCGGCCTTGATTTTGGCAAACCGCTCATCCCTGGCCGCCAGTTCCGCCTCTCTCCTCTGCTGGTCAGCCAAGGCCTTCAGCCTGGCCTGGGCCTGCTTCTTCCTGACTACGGAGGCTTGCTGCTTCTTCTTCGCCTGCTCCACCAGCTTCTGAGCTCTGGTCTGGATGCGCTTCCTCTTGCGAGTCATCCTTTCGAGGGTCTCCTCCTCAGTCAGTCCCAAGACGGACTTCTTGACTGGGATGGAGATCTTCCCAGACTCAGGGTCATATGCAACAGCTGATGGTGGCTGCTGGTGCTGGGAGGTCTTAGGCTTCTTGTGGGATGGCTTCTTGGTGACTGGTACCAGTTGTACATCCCGTGGGTGGATACCAGTCGCCTCAGCCACCGCGCCTTCCATAGTCTCGAAAAGAGACTCCGTCTCCAGCTTCCTCTTCAGCTCTGCCCTTGCCTCCTCAGTCAGTGGGAGAGCCACAGCTGGCACTTGTTCTCCCAGGTCTTCTGAGTCCTCCTCAGAAACGACCTCAGCAGGGTCCACTGCTGACTTCCCTTTCAGCCTTCGTGGCTTCTTGTAATCTGGGTGGGGCAGCTTCGCCTTCGTGGCTGGTATGAAGTCGGAACCAACCAGCTGCTCCCCCTGGTCCACGCCATCACCCAATTCCATCTCCAGGATGTGGCTGATCCTCAGCCCGAAGGATACGGCGTGGGCAAATCTCCCTTCCGTTGGCACGATGACATTCCGCGCCATATTCTCCAGCAACCGGCCGAAGAAAAATTCAGCCCAGTTGCCCTGAATCCCATCCACCAGGGCACACATCACGGAGAACTTCCGCAGGCTCAACTCGGCGTACGAGCTGACTTCACATTGTAGCATGCGAACTACAATGTCGCACACCATCTGCCAGTACTCCTCCATCTCGGACTTCTTCATGCCAGTCCGGAAGGCGGTGACTTCTGGCCTTTTCCACTGCGCCCACCTCCTCCGAAATTCCGCCGTATCATCCTGAAGATACGTGGCCACTTCTTCTCCTTCATTCCTCAGTCCGAAGAGATCGGCGAGGTATTCCGCAGTGACGGTGATCAGGTGACCAAAAACGGAAGTGGTGAAAGACTTCCTGTCGTCAGCTATCACGGCCCGAGCGTAGAACTCGGCTACTATGTGTGGATGAAATGTTTGGGGTGTCGCCGTCAGGTACTGTCGGAGATCTTCTCGGTCAATCATCTCCATCAGCTCCTCCCCGTAATTTTTCAGGGCCAATTTCGCATTCAGTATTTTTTCTTTCTGGACCTGAGCAGCCCTGACCTGCGCGTTTGAGAGCTGTCCCCTGGTCGCCGGTCTGTTCAACTGAACCAGTCGGGCGAACGGATATGTGTAATCCACATCTTCAATCTTCACTATGCCAGTATATGTTGGCATATGGGCTTCAGCGAGGGGTAGGTCTGGCGAACCAGGCTGGGATGATGTAGGTGTAGATGGAGGGTTATCAGCTGGAGGTTGAGAAGATGATGCCATGACTTCAGAAAATGTTCAAGTTTCAGAAAATCTCAAGGAAAGATGAGAGAATTTTGAAGGTAGGGTTCTGAAAGTAGGGAAACATAAAGGTTAACCCGAAGGAAGTGATCGGGTATTTATACTTGGGGCCATGCAGGATCAGACGTCCAGAATCAGCGCTTAGAAAGCGAGGATCGACGGTCATCAGCAGGCCCGGTTCCCTGTGCGACGTGCGCGGTCGTGCTGACGTGGGCTACGCCGTGGGGCTGACGTGGCACGCAGCGATTGGTGGCACCCAAACGTCGGACTGCGCAGACACTGTGCACATTAAATGTGGCATTAAATGCCGCATTAAATTCTGAGGGCTGTACACGCAAGTTGGATTTGAACAATCCCGCCTTTTCTGATACAGCTGGGACTCAACTGGTCATCAGTAGTAAAACTGGTCAACAGTTATATGCCAGTTGAATACTTCCCCCTGTCAGCGTGGCCTCCTTACCAGTTGACAACTGGTACTTACGACTGGCACCCGAGTCAGTCGTAGGAAATCGCCAGTTGTCTGCTGACAACTCGAAGGATGAGAAAATTGAGAGCTTGGACTCAATTTTATTCCGCGTCATCTTCTCTTTCAAGAAATCCTCTTCTTATCATCGCTTGAAATTGGGAACTGGGACCCAATTTCGCTTGAACTGATGGTTTATGCTGGCAAATTGAAATGAGAGCTGGGACTTATTTCCTTAGACAATTAAGGGATAAGTTTCGCCAGTAGTAATCATCAGTGAGCTAGAGATACCACTTGAATGAAAACAACTAAGAGCTTGGACTTAGTCGTAATCAGCATCCTCCTGAAGACCAAGAACAGAATGAGAGCTGGGACTCATTCTTCCTCAACACTTGGGCTCGCATCAATCTCTAGAAGACCGAGTTTGATGCACAACTCCTTGAATCTTGCTTCTGGTAGTGGCTTGGTGAAGATGTCAGCCAATTGATCTTCGGTTCTGATGTAGTCCACGCTGACATCCTTCTTCTCGACATGATCACGTATGAAGTGATGTCGAATATCTATGTGCTTGGTTCTAGAATGGTGAACCGGATTCTTCGTGATGCACATAGCGCTGTTGTTGTCGCAATAGATTGGAACACAGCCAGTGTCCACTTCATAGTCCTCCAGTTGTTGCTTGATCCAAAGAATTTGAGCACAGCAACTGGCAGCGGCAACATATTCAGCTTCAGTGGTAGATGTAGCAACTGAGTGCTGCTTCTTGCTAAACCAACTGATTAGCTTGTGTCCTAGAAACTGACACGTACCACTGGTACTCTTTCGATCTATACGGCATCCAGCAAAATCTGAATCTGAATATCCAATGAGTGTAAGCTCATCATTTCTGGGATACCATATTCCAAGAGATTCAGTCCCCTTCAGATATTTCACTATCCTCTTTGCAGCTTCCATGTGTGACTTTTTCGGATTGGCTTGAAATCTGGCACACACTCCGACTGAGTACGAGATGTCGGGTCTGCTGGCTGTGAGATAGAGAAGTGATCCAATGATTCCTCGGTAGATGGTAGGATCAACTGATTCACCTTGCTCATCAAGAAATATTTGACAACTGGTGCTCATAGGTATTCTGAGGGACTTAGTTTTCTCTGGGCAATACTTCTGAATTAACTCCTTCGTATACTTTCGCTGGCTGATAAAGATTCCATCAGCTGACTGCTGGACCTGGAGTCCGAGAAAGTATGTTAACTTGCCCATCATGCTCATCTGAAATGATGTCTGCATCAGTTGAGAAAACTTCTCGCAGAGAGTTATATTCCTTGATCCGAATATGATGTCATCAACATAGATCTGCACCATCAGCATGTCACCTCCATCCTTGAGAAGGAAGAGAGTTCTATCAATCTTCCCTTTCCGAAATCCATTGCTGATAAGGAATTGTGACAGCGTTTCGTACCAAGCCCTGGGCGCCTGTTTCAATCCATACAGGGCCTTTCTCAGCTTGTACACCTTGGTGCCAACTTCAAAGCCTGGAGGTTGCTCAACATAAACCTCCTCTTTTAGCTCGCCATTCAAGAAGGCGCTCTTCACATCCATCTGGAATACTGTGAAGCCGTGATACGCTGCATACGCAAGGAACAGCCGTATCGCCTCCATTCTGGCAACTGGTGCGAAGGTCTCATCGAAATCGATCCCTTCACACTGCCTGTAACCTTTGGCAACTAAACGAGCTTTATTTCTGACCACGGTGCCATTCTCATCTCGCTTGTTCTTGAAAACCCACTTGGTGCCAATCACTGACTGATGTGATGGTCTCTCCACCAAGTCCCAAACATTATTGCGAGTGAATTCAGCAAGCTCCTCTTGCATGGCATTAATCCAATCAGCGAATTCTAGCGCAACTCCTATGGAAGTAGGTTCCATTTGAGAAATAAAACAACTTAGGAGCGCACTGCCGTGTCGAGTCTGGACAGAACCTTCCGGATCACCGAGAATAGCATCAGTTGGGTGATCCCTCAGCCATCTGGGAGGACCAGCGACTGCTGGTGCCGGCTGTGAAATAGGTTCTTCTGTCCTGATAACTGGTGCTTCCACATTTTCACCAGTCGGAGCTGGAACTGCAACTGGCAGTTGACCTTCACCAGTCGGAACTGGAATTTCAACTGGTGGTTGACCTTCGCCAGTCGGAACATCTTCCTCAGCTCCACTGTCTGACTGATTTCCCGAACCTTCACCAACGTTGTCAGTATCAGCTGGTATCTCCATTCCAGCTGGTTCATCGTTGTCTTCTTGCTCAAAGATTCCAGTCGGAATTCCCCCTTGATTTTTGCTAGATCCACTCAGGGAGATTGAGTGTAAGGTCTCAGCAAGGTCATTTGCATCACCGACCCTCTCAGGTTGCTGATGGGCACCTGAGGGAACTGGTTGTGAAGATGATCCATTCATAGGTCTAGTCGAACCAGTTGGTTGAGCATCGGAAGAATTCCTGCCCAACTGGTCGCTGACATCCTCGACCTCAGGAACATCTTCAGCCAGTTGGCGTAAGGTCCTGCGCACTAAAGTAGCTTCATCAAAAACAACATTGCATGTTATTTCCACAAGCTGGGTAGTCTTGTTAAATACTCTATAGCCCTTGTGAGAGGGATGTCCATATCCGACAAACACACCCTCATCAGCCTTAGGCGAGAAAGCATTTAACTTCGACTTCCCATTATTATGGATATAACATGGTGAACCGAATGCACGAAGATGAGCTATAGAAGGCTTATGACCAAAATACACTTCGTAGGGAGTTTTCTGGAGTCTGTCGTTGATCCCGCTTCTATTCTGAGTGTAGCAAGCAGTCACCAACGCTTCTCCCCAGAATCTCTGTCCCAAGCCGGACTCAGCCAGCATGGACCGGACCGCTTCTTTCAGCGTCCTGTTCCTACATTCTGCCAGTCCATTCTGCTGCGGTTGCCTTGGTGTAGAACTCTCATGTTTGATCCCGGCCTCCGCGCAAAAATCCATCAGCAGACTGTTGCAGAATTCAGTCCCATTGTCTGATCGAATTCGCTTTACCACAGCTTCTCTCTGTTTCTTAGCTTGGATGATCAATTCTGGAAGAATGATCTTCACCTCATCCTTGGTTCTGAGAAGCTTTACCCAGGTATAGCGCGAGTAGTCATCGACTACCACCAGCGAGTATCGTCTTCCTCCAATGGTTTGCGGTGTTACTGGTCCATGTGTAACAACTCGAGTACCTGACTGGTACTGGGGCAGACTGGCGACTGGTTCTTGAAGGACTTCCTAGTTTGTTTGCCTTGCTGGCAAGCTTTGCAAATTCCTTCCTTCTTGAACCCGCCCTTAGGAAGACCATCTACAAGATCATGCTTGGTTAGATAATTAATAGTTTTGAAATTTAGATGACTTAACCTTTTGTGCCACAGCCAGTTAGTTTCCATGGAACTGGTGGCAACAAAGCATGTATCAGTCTTCCCGCTTTGCCAGTCAACAACATAGAGACCTCCTTTCCTAACACCTTTCAGCTTGGTCTCGCCAGACTCTTCATTCTTGATCTGGCACCCTGATTTGTCAAACACAATGGTATAACCATTGTCGCACAGCTGACTGATGCTCAGGAGGTTGTGCTTCAGATTGGTGACAAGGGATACATTCACAATTCTGACATCATCCTTCTCGATGCAGCCCTTGCTAATAACTCTGCCCTTGGAGTTATCACCAAAAATAACTGGAGGTCCTCTGACCTTGGTGAGCTCAGAAAATAGAAACTCCTCACCAGTCATATGAGCCGAGCAACCACTATCTATGATCCACTCGCTCGATCTCTGAAGCTGTGTTGCATGATCCTGTTCCTGCAAGAAAATGAAATTATTTAGGTCCCCGATCATCAGCGGGTCCTGCAGGGTTAGATCTCTGGATCATTCCTTTTGGAATCCAGACTTGAGTAATCTTCAGCTCGGTGTTACCCTTGCTGACATCACTTGTGGCCTTTCCCTTCCTTTTAAAATAATGCATGGATTTGTTTTTGGAAGGTGTGGCTGTGTGTGCGGTTCCACTGGAAGTATTCTTCCTCTGAGGGTGTCGGAAATTTCTTTCCGACCGCATGTGTTGCCTTGGTGGTCTCTAGAATTGTGGACCACGATGACTAGCCTTCCCAGCCCTTGAGAAAAGGTTTTGATTGGGCTCAGGCCTCCGATAGGTGTTCCTCCTATCGGGAAATATCCTTCTCTCAGTATTCCGCTGAGATTTGGATCCCTTGTAAGCATGCTGGCAACTGGCATATTTGTAAGGTTGGGCGTGGAATCTCTGGACAGCTGGTGCTGGCTGTCGGATTCCACTGGCAGCTGACGCTGACTTCCTTGCCTTAGAATAATTCGGCTTAGTCTGCGTCTTCGGGTATGCTGGCGTCCTGTCAGCAGAGGATCTTGCCAGTTGAGGATTTTGTCTTGATGACTCACCTATGTATCTGGACTTATGGTTCCTATGCTGATCAGCCACACGGGACTGACTGGTATTACCAGCTGGTGCTGATGCATTTACCAGTTTGCCCTTACCCTTACCAGTACTGATTCGTTCGGGCTAATTTATGCTCAAATCTTTTGTAAATCCCAACCCGGACTTATCAGAAGGCTTTCTCCAATGAGATAGAGCCTTTTCCAAATCCTTTGAGCCTTTATTCAAAAAATTTATTCTATTTTCTTGCTCCAGAACGAGATAGTGAAAATTATCTCGCTCAGTTTTTGTAATTTGAAAATCTTGGAGCAACTCAAAGTGATTCTTTTTCAAAGTGGCTAGCTCTTCACTGACTGACCTCGATTTTTCAATCTCCTTGGTCAAAATAGAAATTTGATCTTTCAGCGAAGCATTTTCGCCAGCCAAGACATTCTTTATTTCATAAAATTTTAAAAATTCTTTTTGAAGAATGTCTATGGTGACAGCTTCTGAGTCGGAGCAATGCGACTCAGAATCGTCTAAACTGATAGAAGGCATGATATGCATTGGGGAAGCTGATGATTGTACCTGATCATCAGCTGCAAGTGCCTCTTCACTGTCAGCACTTCCTTCAGCTGACTCCTCGCCAAAAGCTGCCATGAGTGCCAGTAGAGCTTCCTCTTCTGACTCCTCGTCTGACGCATACTCCCCATCATCATGGTCGGGTATGTCAGGCACCTCAGTCCTGGTCAGCATAGCCTTGGCAACGGCCTTGGAGGCGCGCTCTTCAAAGAGCTTCTTTAGCCTTTCCCGCTCATTTTTGTCCACCTGTGGACATTCAAACTTTAAATGATCAGGGGATTGGCACTGGAAGCAAGCACGGGGAGCTCTCTTGATGAATTTTCCGTCAGTTGAGCTCAGAGATACTCCCTGCTTTGACTTGGCTTTCTCCAGAAGGAAAGCCAGTAGTTTCATCTGTTGCTCAAGATCTGCGATAGAGCTCTCGCCGTCTTTTGAGTTAGATCCCGATGTGACTGGGATCTCTTTCGGCTGGTTGTGCTGGGCAGCAGATCTGTCAGCATGGAGGGGCTTCTTGTGCTTCCACTTGAAGTCCTTCTTGACGAAATAAGCTTCGTCTTGAGCTTTGATGCTGGGGGATCCGATGTTCCGGATGGCCTCATTCTTGTTCACCATCTGGATGTCCCACTCGTGTGCCTGCAACTGAGCAAATAACTCCTTGGGAGTCATCTTGGACAGGTCCTTCTCCTTCAGAGCTGTGGTCTTCACGAACCAGTCCTCCTTGGGCATCTTGGACAGGATCTTAGCATTAAGATCTTCATTTGAATACTTCCTGTCCAGGGACTTTAGCTCGCTGACGATGGCGTTGAATCTCGCCTCCATCTCCTTGATGGTTTCTCCAGGCAGCATCTGGAAGGACTCATACTTGTCCACCGCAACCTGCAATTTGTTGCGTTTCATTTGATCAGTTTCTTGACATAGACTATCAAGATAATCCCATACTCCCTTGGCATTGTTGAACTGGAGTGCTTCCTCCATCAATGACTCTGGAAGACATGCCAGGATCAGTTCATGAGCAATGGAATCCAACTGATTCCGCTTCCTGTCCTCAGCATTCCATTCGTCTTGGGGCTTTGGGATCACGGCAGCTGGACGATCTCCTAGCTGGTGCTGAATCTTGGTGATCTCAATCGGCCCTGTCTCTAGCACATCTTTCATCTCTGGATGAATGCTCTTTAGAGAGATAAGAGTCCTCTTCCGCCATGTATCATGCTTCACAGACTTGTAGTCGAGTAGCTTCGGAATATTCATCTTGATGTACCTGAGCTAATCAAACAGACAAGCAAAAAGAAGAGAGCGCAAGGAAACGTGGATCACGGTCCTAAGCGACTCAGATACGAACGGTCTATAAGAACCGTCCGCTCTGATACCACTTGTTGGTCCCGGATTATCAGGGTATAACTTGGCAGCGGAAAATGTGTTAATTCGTTTCTTGCGCTCTGCTGGTTACTCAGCTGACTGGGACCTTGTCAGCTGGTAAGTCAACTGGCACTCTGAGTACTCAGCTGACTGGCGACTGGCTCGTCAGCTGGTAGCTCAAGACTTTGAATATTTTAGGCCTTGTTTGCACAGTTATATCAGTTTTCAGATATACACCAGCACTTGGGTGCTGGGTTTTAAATCAGTATGAAATGAAGAAAGCTGATAAAAGACAAAGGATTTATAGTGGTTCGATCAACTGATCTACGTCCACTCTCCAGTCGTAGCACTAGAAATTTCACTAAGAGTAATCGGGTACAAGCGTCCTACGATCTATCTCTAGCTGGTGAATGCCTCGTCCACCAGTTCACTAGATCAACCGCTCCCGGCCTTGTCCTTCTTCAACTCTGATCAGCTGTTGGAGTGCGAGCACGTCACTTCAACCTCCTTAGCTGACTGCGTGGGTGTTTAGTTCTCCCAAGAACGTGTCTTCTCAATACGGCAAAAAGCCCGTAATAACTCAAGTGCTGGCTGGCACAAGAGCTGCTGTGAACTTTCTCAGAAGAGAAAGAACACCAAAGAGATCAATAACTTACAAGCTGGAAGCTTGAAGTCTCGTGTTTGAATAAATCAACACACGGATAGCCTTTAGAAAGGCCTCGAAAGATTTGCTTGCTTGCAATAAAGTTTCTGACTTTCGGTAGTTGAGCGAGAGAAGAAGTATTGAATGTTGATGGATCCCAGGTATTTATAGACGCGGGATCCCATTCAAACTTCTAGCCGTTTGGACTCATCCGGAAAAGGTCTCTGTCCTCGCATGTCCTTCTGACGGCGGCAGGTAGGAATTTCCGGAAAGCGCCATGCTTTTGTCCACTTTATCTGACATTGATCTCTTTATGTCAGAACGGCACTATTCGTCAGTACGAGGAATCGGAACTGGTGTCTTGAACTGATAGACTTTAAGGTATCCTCCCTTAAAGTCATGCTTTGTCAGTTTATTCCTCAGACGAATCTTCTTTTTGTCTCTAAGACTCTGGGAGAGTGAATCTTGAATTCTGCTGGTAACATCCGACTGGTAGAACATTCTGGTGATCTTGTGCTGGCAGTCTCTGCTGGTGACTTGCGCTGGCACAATCTAAGTCTACCGATATGTCTGATGTTAACTCTTGGAATCTCCCATGACTGGTGGCTTCACCGCTGGTGAACAGTGTCAGTGAGAACACCTATTCTGCTGATAAGGTTTGTCAGCTCCCTGCTGATGAAAACCTTCCCAACTGGTGAACAGTAGCCAGTCATTAGCTCTTCTCATGCTGATGAACAGTGTCAGCACGAGTCTTGTCAGTCGCTTGCTGGTGAGACTTTTCTCAACTGGTAAGTACATCTCATGCTGGTGAACAGTAGCCAGCATGAGTCTTGATCAGCTGCGACTTACAACTCAAAAGACCTAAACAGGACTTTACATTTGAGATCTAGAGCTATCTAGAGATAACTGACGCTGGTAGGACTTGGGATTTGATCCACCAAAACACCAAACTAGAATCTAAACAAGTAGCTACTGGGGAGAGGAAACTTAGCCAAATTTCCCAACACCTGAGCTCACACATGTTACGGACGTTGATTTCCATGACAACTGGTTCATGCACACCTAGGACCACATAGACCGGATCGAGAGTCACCGAGGAGGCCCACCGACCTCCAGATTACTGCACCGACCAGGCACACGCCCAGATCAGCGGGTACTTTCCCGCGAGGAGGAGGGCGCCCTTTTGGCCGAGGAGCGGCGATGGGCTGAGAGACAGAGAGATGAGCAGCCCCGACACGATCGCTCTCCAGTTCACACCGAACAGCCATTCCGCACGGGGGGCTGGGATGGCGCCTCTACTTCCTACGGCGGCGCTAGTTCTTCCAGTACTATCCCCGACTGGGGGCAGTTTCTTCACTTCATGCTGGATCAGACAACGGCCACTGCCAGCTTTCAGATAAAGCTTCGAGCGGTGCAGGACCATCAGTTGGTGCAGGATGCTATTCTTACGGGCATCAGGGCTCAACAGGCCGCATATACCACTGCAGTGGGGCATCTGACCTGCCGGATGGAGGAGCTCTTCTCCTCATATGATCCTACCCTTCACTATGGCCGACGGAGTAGGCCGTCTGAGAGAGATCAGAGCCCGACGCGGGATTGAGGTCTAGATTCCTTTCCTACAACCTGACTTTCAAACTTATTCTCTCCTTTGTATTGAACAAGTTTGGGGGGATGATAACTTGTGGGAATGGAATCTTTTATCATTTTCTTGCATTATTTATGTATTTCTGTTTTGATGTATTTCAGTTATATCCCTGTATTATGTTTCCTTTCAGTTGTATTTGTTCTAGTTCAGTTATTTCCGATGTATTTGTTTGCTTTCCGTTGTATTGGTTATTAGGTTCAAAATCGGTTAAGTGTAACTTGAGATTCTGTACTCTTTCTTCCCTATCTATGAATTTGGTTGATTGATGATTGGTCTACACTGAGATTGAGACAATTAGGATTGCATGATGAGTAGCCGATGATAGGAGAATACCGCCTGACAAGTTGCTCTCTGATTCTTGATTTTGCTTGATTTATTTGGTTTGTGCCTGAATTTTCTTTCATGTGTGATTGAGTTTGCAGTTGGATTCTACAATTTGGCTTATTTCTCTCTCGAGACTGTATTGATGTAAAACTTGGTGAAAATGATCTTAGGCATCTGTTTTCTTAGCCTTATCCCAAACACTAACCCTACACATGACCACTAGTAGCACATTGAGCCTGAAAAGTCTTTTCTTGATATAGGTGGTGTTCTGGTGAGTCATTTGTGGAATTGAAACTGTGAAAAGAAAAAATGAGAAGGTTAGCTTGATTATGAGTTGTGTGGATTGTTGAATACTTTGAATGCTCATGGATTTGAGTTGACTTGAAAAGAGAGAGAGAGAGAAGAAAAGTTTACCCCCTTGTTAATTGTTGGGTTTTGTTTGTGCTTTGGAAAAAAAAAAAGAGAAAATAATTGTGGTAAATTAGTTCACAAGGTGAACATGTGTTGAAAAAAAATGTGTATAAGTGTAGAAAAGAGGAAGTTGATAAATAGATGTGGTGTGGATTGATAGTTGGGAAGTTGTGAAAATCATAAGTGTGTTAGTCACTCAGCTTAAAACAACCTACCTTCTAGGAAAGCCTCATTACAACCAAATTAAGACCTTTTGATTCACCGAGTCATTTTACTTTCTAAGCAGTGGAGAGATGAGAAATTTGCCAAACTTATGGTTAAAAAAACTGTATTACTTTGAATTGAGTGAAACACATGTCCTTAACACTTGAGTGATGAGTGATTGTTAAAATTCTTTCTATCTGTGAGGTTCTTCCCGAAACTGTTGATGATTTGGATCGGATTTGATTGCATTATCTGTTGGATGAGCGTGTACTTAGATTGTGATGAATCTTGTGAGGCCTTACACATCTCTTTTTGCATGACTTTGAGTTTCTTTTGGTGTTTTGATCGAGGACAATCAATAGTTCAAGTTTGGGGCAGTTGATAAGAGTGTTATTTCGTTCACTTATCAATGGATTTTTAGGTTGTTTTGATAATATTAATGTGTGTTTACATTAATTTTTTAGCATTGTACTTGCTTTATGCTTGGGTTGTTTGTCATGGTGAAAAATGCAAGTTTTGGAGTGCAAAAATCGACTAAGTCAGAGAATGCATTGTTCAGCTGTGTCCTCTATTTCGATCAACACGACTTCAAGGAGGAACCAAGTCGAGATTCAGGCATTTGTGGGATTTTCACTTCCCTGATGATCGACAGGAAGCCTGTCGATCGATAGGGAGTCTGAAGAGAGAGGGTTGATAGGCGAGCACACTGGCTCGAAATTGGAGCCTTATATCGATCGACACACGCCCTATCTATTGACACACGGGCTTTTCTGGCAGAAATTATTGCATTTTAAGTTATTTCCATGTTGGGGCAATTAGACTAAGTATATATAGTTTTGTTTTGGCGATTTTCCACATTCATGCCACTTTTTAGACCTAGACTTAGAGTTTTCATTGTTCTTCTATTATTCTTGACTTGGATTGAAGACTTAGAGCAATATTCCATAAGATTGGACTCAATTCAACTTTGATTTTATGAAGACTTTTTATAGGTTTTATCCTTCCATATTTTTGTTCAACATAAATATGTGTAGGTAATCATTTATTCAGATTCTAGGGTTTATGTGATTGTCTTGGGTGCATGTTAGGTAATCAAATCGATCAATATTTTAATTTGGTTTATCAATTCTTGTGCTTTTTCTTAATCTGATTAAATTGGCCATTGATTAGGTTTTCATAATTAATTAATTTGAGACTGAAAAGTGAAAATTGATTAATGGATTTAAGAATTGATAATATGGATTTTTAGTGGTGTCTGAAAAGAAGAATTTAATTCATAGGAATATATCTGTTGTTTTTTGGAGTTGTTAATTTTTGTAGAGACTGAAAGGATATAGGAAATTGATAATCCACTTTATGAATTGCCAAACCCTGGAATTTATAATATTTTTTTGATTTTCCACCTCAATCAATATTTTAATTGATCGATAGATTTTCCTTGCATGTTATCCTTGTCATGAACTCACCCTGGAATCTGATATTTTCTCTAGTGTCTGAAAAACTTGATTTTAAATCTCTGCTTTAATTTAGTTTTCTTGCGAAATTAGTTTTAAGTTTCGAAACCCCTTCAAATTTCTTTTTACTTGGACAATAAATCGAAAACAAATGTATCACTATATGAGATGTTCGCTTTTACAATCTCCGTGGGATCGATAATTTTAATTTGCCACTAGACTATAGTATTGCTAAATTTTTAGTGATCAAACTGCTTGGGGTTCAGCCGAGGTGACTGGAGTCTCGGAGATATCATTCATAGATCTAGTCAGAGAAACTGTTTGATAATGATCAAGATCATTTCTAGGTTCCTCATTGACATCCTTGATTTCATGATTTTCTAGACCCAGTTTTTGAAGTGTCCTGCGCACTAGAGTAGCTTCATAAAAAACAACCTGGAATGTTATTTCCACAAGCTGGGTTGTCTTATTGAATACCCTATATCCCTTATATGAAGGATGTCCATATTCAAGGAACACTCCTTTATTAGTCTTATGGCTGAAAGTATTCAATTTGGACTTCCCATTATTGTGAATATAACATGGAGAACCGAAAGCACAAAGATGAGCTATAGAAGGCTTATGACCATTGTAGATCTCATAGTGAGTCTTGTGTAGCCGCGTGTTGAATGCACTTCTATTCTGCGTGTAGCAAGCTGTCATCAAGGCTTCTCCCCAAAATCCTTTTCCAAGGTCGGTCTCGGCCATCATGGTTCTTACTGTTTCTTTGAGTGTTCTGTTCCTTTGCTCAGCAAGACCATTTTGTTGAGGAGTTCTTGGAGTAGACTTCTCATGCCCGATCCCAATTTCAGCGCAGAAGTCCATAAGAGGTCCATTACAAAACTCTGTCCCATTATCGGACCTTATCCTCTTAACTGTCATCTCTTTGTCATTCTGAAGACGGGTAATCAGTTCCGGTAGCTTAATTTTGACTTCGTCTTTGGATTTGAGCAGCACCACCCACGTATATCTTGAGTAGCCATCAACATCCACTAATGTATATCATTTTCATCCAATTTTGGGTGGGGTAACTGGGCCAAACAAATCTATGTGGAGCAGTTCCAAGATTCGTTCTGTGCTTGTTGTAACTGGCCTATTCTTGAAAGAGGCTCTTGTCTGTTTCCCGAGCTGACAAGCTTTACAGACTCCTTCTTTCTAGAAATTCTTCTGTGGAAATCCTTCAACTAAATTATGCTTTGCCAGATGTCTGATCGAGTTGAAGTTCAGATGACTTAGTCTCTTGTGCCATAGCCAGTTAACACCTTTTGAGGAAATGTGCGCAAGAAGGCAGGTTCCCTTATCTCCACTGGACCAATCAACAATATAAAGACCTCCTCTTCTGATTCCTCTGATTATGGTCTTGTGAGTGACCTTTGTCTATGATGTGGCATTCTGATTCTTCAAAACTGACTATATAACCACTCTCACTCAGTTGGCTTATACTTAGAAGATTGTGCTTTAGATTGGTGACCAAGGACACGTTCTGAATGATGATTCCATTGTGTTCCACGCATCCTTTTCCAATCACTTGTCCCTTGGCCTTGTTCCCAAAAGTGACTGATGCTCCTTCGTACATCACAATGTTCGTGACTAGATCCTTTTCTCCTGTCATGTGAGCTGAGCATCCACTGTCTAATATCCATGATTTTGCCTTCTTTTGAGAACTCGGTCCCTGCAAGACAGAAAATCTATTTAGGTCCCCGTATCCTTTCGGGTCTTGCAAAGTCAGTCATGTGGATCCAACCTTTTGGTATCCACACCTGTTTCACTCTTACAGTTCGTGAAACTAAATCACTCTTTGGTGATTGATCAGCCTTTCTTCTAAAATAATATGTGCTATTTGAATGCATGTTGTGAAAGGTTGTGGTGTGTGAACTCTTCCTGAAATGATGGTTCTGGAAGGAGTCTCGAGAAATTGTTCTCGGGTGAATAGCTATCACAGTCTTTTGAGCATGAAATTTTCTCGACTCTAGCCTCGAATAGATGTTCCTCCTATTCAGATATTTGTTATAATGAACCTGAGTTCTATCATAACTTCTCAGATTGTTATCTGGTTGTCGAACTGACTTCCTTGCAACATTTACATGTTGGTTAGTCGTTCCTGTTAAGACAATTGGATTCCTTGCATAAGGAACATTACGCTTATCCAGTTTAGAGGGAAAGTCAGTTGTCCTCTCGACAGTTTGCTTGTACAGTTTACGAATTGTGTTGGCTCTCTATTGAGATGCCAATTTCGGGTCAGTTTTCGACCAACATTTGGTCTTGACATTTTTCTTAACTGGCTTTTTGGAATTGACGTTTCCTTTCTCCAACATAGTGCCTGAACTAAGTTTTGCCTTAACAAAGCCTAAGTATGTTTTCTCAATTCCTGAAATGGATGCATGATTACTTAAAACTTCCTTTTCATTATGACACTCCATAGATCCAAGTCCGAATTTATCAGATGATAGTTTTTGAACATTCAAAATCTCTTTCAATTTTCTTGAACTCTTTTTAAATGAACACTCAAACTTAATAGGCTCAAGTATTTTAAGGAATCACACTCTTTTGAAACATTTTCGAAATTTTTAAGAATTTTAAAATGTTTTTCCTTTAGATATTCCAGTTCCTCACTGAGTGACCTCATTTTTTTGACTTCATCGGTCAAAGCTGAAATTTCTGATTTCAGTGAGGAATTTTCACTAATTAATGTATCTTTAATCTCATGAAAATTTTCAAATTCTTTTACAATTGTTTCAAGCGAAACACCCTCTGAACTTGAATGACAGAGTTCAGAATTAACTTCAAAACATGTAAATGCACTAGACGAGGGAAGATTAGTTGTTACCACTATTTCGCGGTTTGAAACGTTGTCTTCTCCATCGGTAGCATCTCCATCAATGGCTGCCATGAAGGCAAGGAATGCTTCCTCATCATTTTCATCCTCAGACATGTAGTAGCCATCATCATGGTCGGGTACGTCTGGCACTTTAGTTCTTGTGAGCATTGCTTGGGAAATAGCTTTGGATGCTCTCCTTTCAAATACCTTCTTCAGTCTGTCTCTCTCCTACTGAGAAACTAGAAGGCATTTGTACTTCAGATGATCTGGAGAGTTGTATTCGTAGCAAGTGCGTGGCTCTCTCTTTGTGAACCTTTGCTCACTGGACTGAGCTTATTTTTCTTTTCCTTTTGCCTTCTCAAGAAGTACGGCCAGATTCCTCATCTGTTCCTTCGATTTGGCGACTGACATTTCAGTTTCCTTCTTCTGAACTGAGTTGGAGGCATCCTTCGCTGGTGAGGATTGATAGGCAGTTTTCTCAAAGTGAACTGGCCTTTTCGATTGCCTTTGGAAGTCTCTCTTAACAAAAAATATTTCGTCACCATCAGCTGCTGAATTTGGGGTTCTAACAGCTTCAATCCTGTTCACCATCTGAATATCCCATCCATGGGCTTGGAGTTCGGCGAACAACTCTTTGGTTGTCATTTTCAAGAGATCTGTGGTCTTCAAACTCGTGGTTTTGACAAACCAGTCTTCCTTTGGCAGTCTTGAAAGAATTTTCGCATTCATATCAGCCACCTTTTCATCTCTTCAAGATTCTTCATTTCGCCGACAATGGCATTAAACCTTGCTTCCATTGATTTGATTGTTTCGCCAGGTAGCATCTGGAAGGATTCATATTTTTCAACAACGACCTGCTTCTTATTGCGTTTCATCGCTTTTGTTTCTCTTGTGAACTCGTTGATCAAATCCCAAAGTTCATTGGTAGTGTTGTTCTCTAAGGCTGCGTCCCTGAGAGATTTTGGAAGGGATTGTATGATCATTTCTTGTGCAATGAGATCAACCTGATGACGTTTCGTGTCTTCAAGTGTCCAATCCTCCAGTGGTTTGTCTATCATTTTGACACCGCCTGGACCATCTGCTCCTACAAGGTGGACCTTAGGAATTTGGATCTTCAGAGGTCCATTCTTTAGGACTTCATTCATCTCTGGATGCTGAGCTTTCAGATGAATGAGACATTTGTTCTTCCATACTTTGTACTTCTCAGGGTTGTACTTGGGAAGACTTGGATAACTCATCATTATCTTGATATAACCTGCTCGCTAATCACACTTAACAAACAATTAGAGTGCAAGGAAGTACGGATCCGATCTTAAGCGACTCAAAATAAAACAGTCTAGAAAGACCGACCTGCTCCGGTACCACTTGTTGGTCCCAGATTGGAGTACGTATGACGTGCAATGGAAATATTAAGACAATTAATTGCACTCTAAAACGCAGGCAATTCAGTTTCAATTTTAACTCAGTTTTTATCTAACAATTTTAAAAACAACAGTTTGTGTTAGCCAGCAGTTTAGGTTACCAGCTTTACAGTTATGAACAGTTAACAGTTATACACTTCAACACTTTCAGACAAGTGTTGAAGGTTTCAAGATGCAATTGAAAACTGTGTGATGCGTATAGTAATAAAACTGTAAATGTGGCAGGACATTGATAGTGGTTCGGAGCCTTAAGTCCCTCGTCCACTTATCGAATATCTGATTCGGAAATTCACTAAGTAATGAAGATAAAATCCTTACGATCTATAGCCAAATGTTGTAGAGACCTCCGTCCACAGCAGAATGGATCACTCGCCCAGGCTGTTGTTTTTCACTCCTTCTTCAGTTCCTCGAAGCCAGGAAACTCCTCAAAGTCTCCTCAAAACTGGCAGTCGTTGGAGTTGGATTGAGGACAAACCTCCATTTTCCTTCTCTGGTAGGTTGGATAGTTGAGTTCTTCCCAGAACGTATGCTGGTTGGCAGTTGCTCGTAATAACTTTCTCCTCCTTAGAAAATTAGGCTGATGTGTTCTCACTTGAAAAGTAAGAACACCAAGAGAGTAGATTAAGTCAAAGACTTAATCATCGTGTACACAAGGTAACACGGTGAATCTCAAGAGATTCCTTAAGCAATAATGCCCCGTGTTCAATAAATGAACCACAGAGTTAATGCCTTCTCACTTGAGAGCGTTTAATGCTTGAGCTTTTAATTCGGCAGAGCGACGGCAAGGATTTATGTGTTGAAGTTGTTTTTGTCTCTGATCCTCCTGCTATTTATAGTTAGAGATATGAAAATAGCCTGTAGAGACATTTTGAAGGATGTCCAATTAGAGTCCTCATTCTCTGTAAAGTAGACCTGCCCTCTGCCTTTTCTGAGATACTGTTCTGCTTTTTGCAGGGCAGTTTGTACTTGATGTGTCAGACGTCGAACAACGTTGTATGCCAGTCATAACTGAGTGTTTATTCGTCTCTTATGATTGACTTGTTTAATATTCTTCTATGACTGATCGGCATCTTGTTGTTCACGCATTCCTTGACGTGAAACTATCCTGGTCTGAAACTGTGAGCGCCTCTCGACAGTTTCTTTATGAAAACTGTGTCTTCAGTTTTCTTTGATATCCAAACCTTGACAGGTGAAAAACTATCTGCACAGTTTTTCGCATCCATTACTCTGCTCTATTTTTCTTGTCCTTTATACTTGACAGTTATCTCGTCTGGACGGCCTCTTCTTCAAAACTGTTCCTCAATTTTGATCGTTCTCTTCTCCTAGACTATTACAACTCGATCATCCTATATAATAATTACATGAGATAATAACTCTAAGGCCTAGACTTTGGTACACAGTTTTGGCACCTCAAAATATTAATTTTAAAAGTGGGATTTCTGCATCAACATCTAACAGTAACTTACTTTGACTAAAAGATTATGGGTTCGATATTTCTAGGAACATGAGTTTATATAAATGCATTCATGTAAAATAAAAAAGAAATAGAAAAAGAAGATTTATGAGTTATGACAGTTTGTCTCCCACTCAAGGTGCAATGGTGAAAGCGTTTTGCCCCCATAATCAATAAGTCATGAGGTTATCTAAGTTGTGAATTTAAGTAAATATATTTCTATTCAAAAAATTATGTCAGTTTATGTTCCATACTCTAGACACAATGATGAAAGCACATTACATGTGATCAATAAATCATGAGTACAAAATATTTTAGGTGTTTGAGTTTTAAGTTAATGTATTTTATTTAAAAGAAGATGAAAGTGAAAAGATGTTTCTCTGAGCATGTTTTTTTTTAGGATTCTATGTTTAGAGGGTTTTATTTTTTGTCTAATAAAGATGTTTTTTTAGGGCTAACCTTCAAATTTAATCTAAACTATACTATTTTTTTAAAAGTTAGTACAAATTGTCAATTCTTTTTCAGTTAAATGACTAAACTACTAGAAACTATTCAAATATAAAATAAAATTATTATTTTTAGGATGGAAAAATGGTTGTACTTAATAGAAATCTCCTATTCATCAACAATTTTATATGTTTATATTAAATGACATGAATTTTCAGCTAACATAGAAAATCTTCAATCATTTGGGAAAAATATGATATATTATAATTTTTAATAATTTAAATATTTAATTGAAAAATATGATACTAATTTTTGCTTTTGGAAGCATGCATGTTCAAACGGGGTATGCTGGTGAACTACTTTTAATGCTTAACCAAAGTGAGTGATCTTGAAAATCAGGTTGGTCGGCTTTTTGTTTTGCAATTTATATGAAATCATCATGCAAACAATGACAGTTTCGGATGCAATACACTCTTGTATTATTTTTGTTGGTAATTCGGGTATTTTGTGGTAACTTTTCGATGTGAAATATTTAATTTCGTCGTAATTAAATATTACCAATTGATCTACGCGAATAGTAGATGATCGTAGTATATTTGTTTTCTCAAATCCGAATTCCGGTGAGTGAGAAATGAGTCCACGAAGTGACACGGTTGGTGGGATTATTACATAAGTGAAATATGTAATAAATGAAGTGTATCCCACATTGATAGATTAAAGTAATTAATCTATGTTTAAATACCATTATGGTTGAGGTGTGTAATAACCAAGTGTGCAGTGTATGTGGCACCCGGTGGCTCGCCTTGCGTGCCGCCGCCGCTGCCCGCCCTACCTGCCGTGGTCTACGGCCTCAGCGAGGCCAGTGGCCGAGCGCCCCGTGCCCCGAGCCCCGACCTCGGTCTCGGTTCTTGATAATTGGTCTTTGGGTGGTCTTTGGGCTCTTGGGTCCTTGGCTTGGCCCATGGTGTCTTAACTTTTTGGGCAAGCAAAATGACCCTGTGGGCACCTGGACGCCTTTCTAGCATGTTTGAATAGTTGGTCAGCCTGTAACGGTTGCTCTCACTATTGATGGCGTTGGTTACTCCGTGATCAGACAACAATATTAAAAAACTAAATAATATTGCACACATATATCATAAAAAAAAGCACGATTTATTGTAAACATCAACAATCGATTGGAAATAGTCAAAATCCCAAATTTGAGGCTTTAGTATCTAAATTTGATACTGATGAAGAAAGGGGCAAAATTAGATTTGGCGAAAGATTCCATCAATTTCATGTCAAATTGACTGGTATTAGGGTGTCAGTAACGGCACTACAATTTTCAGCTTTAAAGCTGAACTTATAACTCTCATCCATTACTCTGAGCACAACTTAACGATATGGCACATTTTTTTTAAAGCTAGCGAGCTGTACATCCACTTATATTTTTTTTTTTACTTCTTCATCTATATACATATTTATATATACAAGAAGTGGATCACATGCTAAAAATTAATTTATGCTAAATAAAAATGAATCTACAACATTCATCTTAACAAATCAATAGTTGAGATTAAAACTTTATATCAGATTTCATGTTTTTTTGCTTTATAAATCATGCTTAATCAAATTAAGAATGATTTATAAAGCAATTAAGCATGAACGAGAATTATGAATAATTTTTCAATATTGATGCTTTAATCTCAACCATTGATGCTATCAATCTAATTGCTGAGATTCATTCTTATTTAGCACAAACATTAATTTTAGCACTTGAGCATAACTCTCTCTCTCTCTCTCTCTATATATATATATATATATATGTAAATATATACATATATATATATATATATATATATATATAATCTCAGCCATTGATTGCACAAGATCTACGATCATGCTTTAATAATTTTTGTTTTCATTTTATCCTCCGCGAACTTCATTATTACATATTTAAGGGTATCATTGTCATTTAACATATTTTAAATATCAATATATTTAAAATATCATAATGTGTGCCCTAGTTTTGCGATTGGGGCTTGGAGATTGAGGAGAAGCAGTCGACGACGAGCGGCATCCACAACCACCAGACTCCGATTTAGTACACAATGTCACTGGGTTACGCAGCGCAGCTGCCGCACATCCTGCCGTCGGTGCCTCCGCCGCCGGTAAAAGCAAACACCAATCTAATCTCAAACTCCTATTAGCCTTGCTGCAGATGTGTGAGGTGTTGGCCAATTTGAAGGTTTTTGGGCGATGGTATGTTACAGCCTTGTTGCTGTTGTTTGGGGTTACTTGCTGCAGCCTTACTTTTTTTGCTGCTGCAGATTGCTTTGGGTGCTGGTTTGTAGCCTGCTACTGTTGGTTTTTCATCCTTGCTGCTGTTATGCACAACTTGTGTGTGTGTGTGGTTTGTGTTTCTTGTTGTTGCCTGCTGTGTTTGGTTGGTGCAGAGGTGGTTTTGCTGCCTGCTCGCTGGTTCTCCTCGGTTTGGTTGCTGCTTGTTGAGTTTTTCAGCTAAAATGAAAAACTGCTAAGATAAAATGAAGAACTAATACGATGTACGATTACATTGAATTTATTTTGTAATGAAAAATAATTGAGATAAAATGAAGAATAACTAAGATATAATGAAGAACTGATAAGATAAAATGAACAACTAATAACGATGTACAATTACACTGAATTTGTTTTATAATGAACAACAATTGAGATAAAATGAAGAATAACTAAGATATAATGAAGAACTACAAAAATAAAATGCATGTCACGTGTAATATCAAAATTCGCATCGAATTCATTTTATAATGAATCACAATTGAGATAAAATGAAGTATAACTAAGATAAAATGAAGTATATAATACATAAAATGAACAAAACATAACTTTTGCATCTTGTACGTTCGTAATGACTATGTTGTCCTGTAATGAAGTAAAATGAGGATAAAATGCCGCGTTTTTTATTGAAGCTCTTATGTAATCTGGATCGTTGATGTTGTCAAATCTATGGACGAGATTTTGTGATTTCAACGCTCATAATCTATTTCAATCCGTGTGCAGTTTTCCTCGATTATCCTGCAGTTTTGCAAAAATAAGGTTATTTTTGTAATTTTAGTTTTTTTAAAAAAAATCTGAAATAGTATCTCATCATATTTTTTATTCCTTTCTTCGCGCGATTTGATTTCTTCTTCCTTCTTTGTTCGATTTGATTTATATTTCATCTGTCGATCAGATTTTTTTCTTTATTTTTGGATTTCGCATTCGTGTTCGGTCTCGACTTTGTTAATTGTGCATGAATATAGTTTTAAAAAAATTGTTTTATTCAGATCGCCGTTCATTTTTACTATTATATTGTGCATCTTTAGTGTTAACTTTGTGCATTTTTGTATCTTACAGGTTTATTTATTCCAAAGTGTGTTGATGAGATGAAGTATTTTAAGGGCAGAGTTTTCAGAACTGTTGATGTTGGTATTGAGTTTTATAGAGACTACGCTCGTGTTGCTGCTTTGAAGAAGATGTTTAATTTTTTTTAATTTGTATTTATGTAAAAGTGAAGTAAATCGGGCTAAAAATGAAGTAAATCGAGCTTAAAATGCAGCTTGCTGTTTAT